>OY284475.1:36291805-36802688 GCA_958336345.1 Dorcus parallelipipedus
ATTGGAAGGGCTATGTGAACGTTCATCACACAAAGTATTTGTTGGAGTGTTTTTATTGGAGAAAACAACGACACCACACTCTCATACTTTGATGTGGAGAAGATAGTAAATACTGGGATTTTAACAACGTTATGGAATGTTTTGTTTAATAGAAAAAAATATTACAATCAATATATTTCTCAAGAATACATTCTAAATCTGCATAAATTACAAAGGGAACTTTCTCTTTATTTTAAAATTTTTAAATTTTAAAAGTTTTTCGTTGTGAGTCGGTAATGTAATTTTACATTTATTTAAAATTTTGCATTAATTTAAATGTTTTTGTAAGGATTCTTGCGATTTAAAGTGATTTAAACAGCGCTCACAAAACCATTTCTTGTGTGATAAATTTCCCATTTGTTTGCATAACAATCGCGATAAATTTTTAATGAGAGCAAAATGATATGTTCTTTTACGTGAAATGTTAATGACCTCCGATTCATGCTTATAGGTGTCAGACGGTAACATAAGCAAATTTATACAAGGTGAAAAGCTGTATTTACTAAGTCAGCGGATATATTTCAGTTTTATTTATTGTATATACATTAATGGACAAGTTATTCATCTTTTCAAATTTAGGTATATCTTCTAAACAAATAGGAAAATTAATATTTTCATATTTTAAAACTTCACTGAAATGAAGTTGACACTTTGAAGACACATGAAGATGACACTTTACATACATTTTTATTTGCAGGGTAGAGATGTGCTGTAACTGACCATAAGAAACAATATTCATCAAAATTTTCAATATTTAATACAGCAGTTTTTTTCCTAATGAATGGAGGCATACTAACGTATGTGGAAATGTCGCAATTTATGGGTGTATAATTATTAATGTTGACTTTTAAACTTAAAATTCTCCAAGTTTTGTTAAAATATTATTTTTTACGAATTCTAAATACCAAGTTTTTAAGTTGGTATTGTAGTCTATTACGCGATTTTTTGTATTAAAATATTTAATATGTATCTGTGTCACCACTGCTAGGTTTAATGAAATTTGCTGTGAAAATAACATTTACTTTAAGAAGAGATTTTTTTAATTCATTTTTAATTTTGATTGAAAAACTCCTAAATGCCTTATCATGAAACTCATTTGGTTCCTTAATGTTTAAGTTTGCAATTATTCCGGTTCTAACTCTATTATTAAAACAGGAATCCATGTCTTGCCACAATAAATTTTTCAGTGCAGATTTTTTCGAGTTATTAAATTTAAGTCTCAACTGATGTTTTAAATGCTCATTATAATATTTTAACAAAGCCAAATTGGATTCAAGTTTTGAATAATTTTTAATGTCCTTGTTCTTTAAATATTTCTTAATTAAAAAAAAAAAGTTTCTTTATAAACTGAATCCATTTTAAAAAATCTCCTTTTGTCTTTATCAGCCTGCATACTTTTTCAATTTTTCTGATTACTTCTTGTGTTATATCTTCTACACGTTCCATTGTTTTAATCCGCATATAATGCTAATTACCAATAATTCAGTCAATGTCTTCGCCTGTTTCGCTCGATGTCAACGTCCAAATTAAACTTGATCGGTAAAACGATTTTTCCTGCAGCGACTTCTATCGATTTATTTCAATCTTCTTCGTTTTCGGTGTATTTTTATTATTCTTTCATTGAAGTCATCCGACTCGTTACTAAATAATTAGAGAAATGCAATATCAATTAGTTTTATTAGAAAAATTACCTTATTAGTTAAAATTACCTTATCAGTCACTACAACCTTCCCCTTTCCCTTTCCCCTTTGGTAACGTAAAGAATGGTATTAAGGAAGTAATGATCTAATTGAACAATTAACAGAAACGCTAACGTCAGTTACAATCACACAGGTATACTTCTTTATACTAATTAAACGTAATTCACATGCAAACAGACTTATTAAGCAAAATTGGTTTCAGAATTGATATAACATGCTGATGTAAGTAAAAATATGTAGGTTATAATTAACACAGTGAATACATTTTTGTGAAATGTACAAATCAATTGATATTTCTATACAGAGTGGAAAGTTTAACTGGAATAAATTCTGTAACTTAGAAAATTACGATTTGTAAAAAAAAGAAACCGTTATCATCTTTTTATCATGGACAACAAAATGAAATACAAGGAATAGTCAATACGTATACAGGCAAAACAATACTGTTATATGAAAAAAAATGTTTTTGTTGAATTGGATGAGTGTAATCTATGAAGAAAACGTCATGGTTTAATCAGTGAGGAATTAATTTCCAGGCATACCGAATACTGTTCGAAGTATTTTTCGATACATTAATGGAATGCTATACTTCGACGATAACAATTATTATGAATACAGTGAATTTACTCGTACTTTAATTAGAACAGGACCACGTGATCTATCCGTCTTCAACCTGAATTGCCCCAACATAAACGTATTAGAACAAATTAGATTGCTTCTTTCAAAATTGATATCACTAAAATGAAACCTTATTTACTAGGTATAATGTGTATAATGAAGGAAAAACTGAATATTATTCTTCCTAAGAAATAAAGTTTAATTTCTATATTATAAAAATAAAGATGATTTCTGTGACTGCATATCTGTATTTTCATTTTATATTGAAAAACAAAAAATAAACTGATATTTTTAAGCGCACCCTCGGCGAGCGAACGACAGTTGAGTTCACTTTTTTTTTTATTCCACTTGTTAACCCGCCGCACCTAAGATGCCCAATGGCCGAGTGCGTTAGGTGAACGCCTTGCAAACAGTGGGTACCGGGTTCGAATCTTCCTTTCCTTCGCAAAACGGCGAAAAAAAAATTTTTTTCATTAAGCACGATTAATCGACCACGTGACGCAACTACACGCAGCTGCTGTAGACAAAACAGCGAAGTAATCGTTTGAAAATTAAACGCCCGCGCCGCCGCTATTCACTTAGGGCGCCATGTACTCAAAATCGCATGTCCAAATTCGGAACTACACGCTGCTGCTGCAAGAGAGAGAGCGAAAGTCTCTACCTCTCTCTCTCGCTCTCCACTGCCGCGTCCCCCCTCACGCTTGCCCCTTCTCTCGTCACCCTTCAGCTGCAGCGCGCTACCTCCCGTCCCCTCAACCCGCACTCCCCTCGCCCACATCCGCGCAAAAATTGCAAGATTTGAGGCCTATGTTAAACCTTACGGGAAATTGGTCCAGAACCGGCATATATACTCTACTCGTGCGTGCGATCTAGTATATGATGATAGTTCTCGAGATCTTCGTTCTTATGACCGATCGGTTGCTTTTTAGAGTAATTCATAAAGCCCCGGTGTGCCAATATATGTAACACCTTTAATTATCAAATCTTTTTTTTTTAATTGCATGTCGCTATCGCCGATTCGCCAAGCGTCCGTAACAGGATTATAGCGAATGCCGTACACATTGTCGTACTCATTATTGACGTCTTGTAATAAACCATCAATGTATCCTCTGGGAAGTGGATCGTACATCTTAAGGTATTCGTCTCTAGGAGTGGGAGACATTATTTGATATAAATTTTGGTAGTCGGAAAGTCTTCTCTCTTCATCGATTTCTTCTTCCTCCTCGGACGAAAACGGATCATATCCGGCAACATCTTCCGATTGAACAAAACTGGGTTGTGGAAGACTGAATCGTCGTTGTTGTTGTTGTCCGGCAACAAAACTGGGTCGTTCTTGGACGTCCGAAGAAAGCGGAACAACGTCCGAAAGCGGACTATATCCGGCAGCAGCTTCCGATTCAACAAAACTGGGTTGTGGAAGACCGATTTGCTTTTGCAGTTTTCTTTCCGGTTCCGCCAAGCTATCGTCGGCAGTTTTCTTTACAGGTAAGTAATTAGCGGAATCTTTTTCAGTTTTTACCGTTCGCTCAAGCTCTTTGAGAGACTTGGTGATCGGTTTATACTTTTGCGCCAGCTCATAGTCTCGTTCCAATTTACCTCTTTTCAAAGCCAGATACTTGTTTCTTATTGCTTTACTTGCTTTCATAATTTCTAATTTCATTTTCTTCTCTTTGTCCATTCTTAAACCAATTGGCCGGTTTCCGAGCAGTTGTAAAGCTGTTTTAGTCTGGTCCAGTTCTTCCACCGGTTAATATCCGTTTCCGAGCAGTTGCAAAGCTGTTTTACCGATCCGTTACCGGTTGTAAAGCTGTTTCGATACTGTTTTAGTTGCCTGGATGCGGCGACTATCAGTATGTAACTGTCAAATCCTTTACGATATCTTCCGTCTTTTATATCATGCTCCTTATCAATGCAAATGAACCCGTATTTCTTCTTCCAACACTCAGCACACATCGACTTAAATTGATCGAATGACATGTCCATGCATACGTGGTCCTCAAATATATGCCGCAAATTCGTCTCGTCTTGTTTAAATAAAATCCAAAAGTTAGCGTTGTCGCGAATTAAATGTTTAGGGATTCGGGTGTAAGTTTGACAGAGATAAAAACAATTAATCCTTTTATGACGACCCATACTAAAGTAATCTCGTATCTTATCCTGCTTATCGCAAGCGACGTCGTCGAATATGAAAACCGAATTCTCTTCTGCATCCTCCGGATTCAGTATTTCTTCGTTGTCCTTGGACGCAAAGTAGTTTACTTCTTTCACTTCACTTAGAATTTGCTCCAACGCTCGATATTTCGGTTGATACAGGGACTTGGAGTAAACGTAGACATTTTCGAAGGACAGACCGTTCGGATGGACGATCAAGGAAATCGCGATGTTGGTTTTTCCAGAATTTGAGGTTCCCGCGACGAGACATCTCATCGTTGAGGGTAATAAAGGATGACGGTTCAATTCTGTCTCTTCGCACAAAAAATTCATATTCATTACGGGAAGCTTATGCGCCTGCTTGACAATTCGCATGTTTCACGTACACGCGCGCGCGCACATATATATAAATTTAACTTCTGCTTCTGTCGATCGCAGTGTCTCTCAGACCAAATGACTGCGCGTAGTGGTGCAGGTCTCTTAAATTCTCTCATCAATAAATTACCGTTCGAATTGCATCTACCCGGAGGTTATCAATTCGGCGGACCCGGTACGAAATTAAAAGAGCGTTTGGAACGCGGAGACGTCGGCATTAACGAATTAGATCGAGCCTGCAAAGAACACGACATAGCGTACTCCAGGTACAAAGATTTACCGAACAGACATTTGGCAGACAAGAAGCTAGAAGAGCGCGCTTGGAATCGCGTCAAATTGAAAGACGCGAAACCCGGAGAGAGAATAGCGTCTCTTGCTGTTACTTCTGCGATGAAAATCAAACGAAAACTCGGAAGCGGTCACGGCGGCGGAGGTTCTCGTAAAGTGGCCTTGGGAGAAGTTGTCAGGAAGATTCGCAACAATGTCAAAAAATTCGATCGTCTGGACAATGCGAACGAAGCTATAAAACTCGCGAGAGCATCGGCCAAGGTTGCTCTGAAACAAGCCGGCGGTAAGAAGAACATTCGAAAACCTCGAGTGATACCGTTTCTCATACCGTTGTTAGCGGGTCTCAGCGCGGCGGGTTGCTTCGCCGGAGGATCCGCGAGCATTGCGCACGCAATTGGCAGAGCTAAGGAGGCGAGAAGGAAGTTGGAAGAAGCAAGACGACACAATCGAACGATGGAGACCATCGTGCTGGGAAAGAAGGGCGACGGATTATATCTGAAACCGTATCGTAAGGGACTCGGTCTCTACATTCGTCAACCGAAACAACAAAAAAACTAATTGATAGACTGCCTCGAACAGCCCTGACCGATTTCCATCTGGCGAAATTTGCAAACAAAAATGTGCCACATTTCAGAGGCGTCTTTATGCGTGACGATTTACCTAGAAAACCTCGTAAATTCGAAAGCGGCATAATAAATTTAGATTCGAAAAACGGTCCCGGAACGCACTGGGTCGCTTATTTTAAAAGAAATAAACACGTGCTGTATTTCGACAGTTTTGGAAATCTTCCGCCGCCGTCGGAAGTGATTCGATATTTCGAGGGCAGTCGAATAATCTACAATCACAAGAGATATCAAAAATTCAACGCCAACAATTGTGGAGATCTGTGCTTAGAATTTTTACATAAAGAGGGCAAAAAAATACGCAGTTATGTCGAGAACGTTCACGTTGGTGGGCAACAGTAGCGTACTTTCGGCAAATTATTACCCGCCTATCGAACTGGATCCCCGTTACGAATATCAAATCGGATTACTAAGTCTTTACATCTACAATACTGTGCCTAACGTTGAAGAGCGAAAGAATAACAAATTTTATTACGGCGACGGCAAGATTATCGAAATTCCAACGGGCTCCTACGAAGTGGAGGATCTGGAGAAATTCCTGCAGACAGAACTAAATGGTACGCTTTCGCTAAAACCGAACAGCCGAATGTTGGGCTTCTCGCCGAAAATATTACAACCGAATCTATTACATCAATCGGATTTACCAGTGGAAATTATAAAGGTGACGACAATCCGTGTGGAGTGTAACGTTGCTACCGATTCGTTTTACAACGAAAAGATATCGCATACGGTTTTTGAATTTTCACCGTCCGTCGATCCCGGTTACAGCATAAACATTAATCCCAGCAACATCGTCTATTTACCTGTAAGAGTGCGCAAGATCGATAACATTACGTTGTCGTTACTCGATCAGAACGGATCGTCGATAAATTTAAGAGGTGAACAAGTTCGAATCAGTCTGGAATTGACAAAAATAACGACAGCAGTAATAATATACAAAACAAGCCCGCAGAATTCATCATTCAGAAGACAGCTCCCCAAAGGTTAACATCGAGCAATATATTGTTCTTGCAAAGTTTAGGCTATAAAGTGAAAAATATCGACGGTAATGTTGCATCTATCCGAAGGACTCGACTACGACGAAGTTATCGTTAAGAAGCAATTTCACTGGTATTCTCCGAAGTACAAAAATTTTAACAACAACGACGAAGTGAGAATCTTAATCAATCATCAAGATGACCTATCCGCACGAAAGTTATCTGTACATCGAGGGAACTTTCAAGCCGAGCGACGAAGGTACCGGCGAGTGTCGTCTGACAAATAACCCTTATTCGTTCCTTTTTGAAGAGATCCGATACGAAATCGACGGTAAGGAAATAGATAAAGTCCGAAATGTAGGCGTGACAACTACCATTAAGGCGTACCTATCCTATAACGATGCGGAAAGTAAAGTATTACAAGTGGCCGGATGGGTGCCCTTTCAGGACCAGCATCCGACTTTATTAGATGATAAATTTATGGCATGCATACCGTTAAAATTTCTGCTCGGCTTCTGCGAGGACTACAAGAAAATCATAATGAACGCCAAACAAGAAATAATATTACTTCGTTCCAGAAGTGATAATAATTGTTACATGAGTACGGGAACGAAAACGGCAAGCATAAGCTTAGAAAAAATCGAATGGCACGTGCCGCACATTACGCTCAATGACGAGATGAAATTGAAAATGCTACAGTTTCTACAAGAGTCAAAATCTATTTTCATTCCTTATCGGCAATGGGAACTACATGAATTACCAAGCATGCGCCCAACCCTTAATGACGTGTGGCCAATAAGAACGTCTACGAATTTAGAAAAACCTAGGTATGTTATCGTCGCTTTCCAAGACGCTAGAAAAGACAAACCTATTAAAAACGCGTCAGAATTTGATCACGCACACATTCGAAATATTAAATTACATCTCAATTCTGAAAGTTATCCGTATAAAAATTTAAATCTCGAAATGAGTAAAAATAAATTTGGCATTGCTTATCTGATGTACGCAGATTTTCAAAACAGTTATTACGGACGTGGCAACGAACCGATTCTAAATTTGGCGGAATTCAAAAAGAAAGCTCTCTACGTTGTAGACTGTTCGAAACAGAACGAGTCCGTAAAATCTTCGACTGTCGACATTAAATGAGAATTAGAGAGCGAACAGGAATTTAAGGCGGATATGGTCGCATACTGTCTAATTATCCACGACAAGATCGTTGAATATAACCCTGCAACGAATATAGTTAGAGATATAATTTAAACAAATTATATATTATTTTATGTATTTAATTATCTGAAATATATTTTTTTAAACAATGAGTGCTTTTATTTTCCCCTCCACTCTAAACGAAAGGAGGCCGAGTGCATTTTCTCGCTCAGTCTTTGCGTTTGCATCATCGAGCGGTGAGTGTACGCGAAATTATGAAGAAAAACGTAACATTTGCCAAAGAACCGACCGTTGTAATAGAATTTAACGCGAATGATGAAGAAGAAGAGCAAGACAATAACTGGATGCAAAACGCACGCGACAGAATCCGTTTCCGTCAACGTATTAAGAAATTATCGAAAATTCTCGACCCTATTCTACTCCGGAAGCACGAATTGTACAAGAAAGAAGCAAACGTAAAATCGCTAGTTGTTGACATAGAAGGATTCCAATTGGAACGTTTTGTGGTAAAAGAAATGGCAATCAGAGACGCGTGTGGCATAGCACATTTCGTATTCGGTCCACCCGACGTTCCTTTCAATAAATTAAAAAAGGAACATAAAAGACAAATTATTTGGTTGGAAAATAATTATCATTATCTACGCTACTCTGACGGTTACATTCCTTACAGACAAGTGAAGAATATTCTTCATCAATTTACACACGGATATCAGCGAATCTACGTAAAAGGTCACCAAAAAGCAAATTTCCTCCAAGAGCATTTACCAGCGATAGAAATCGTAAACCTGGAATCCGATCCTGACTGTCCGAATTTAAACAAAACAGATTCATCTTGCCTGCATCACACAAACAATTACAGTATTTGTTCCATGATTAACGCAAATGTAATTTGTAAATATGTATTATCAAGTTATGAATATAAGTTTTTTTCATAGTAATAAACTACATACGTAATCAAAACGCATCTTTTATTTCCTAATAAGCACATCGGTTTCGCCCGCCTCCGCTGGCGGAAATGCGCACGCCCCGAGGACCCATTTTTTCGAAATTGCCGCCGCCGCTCTGCGTGCAGCGATCTATATGCTCCCGCGCGCGCCATTCTTTTTACAGAAACCCACCGACGCGACGCGACGTCTCCGAGATGGACGCCGGCGATCGTCCTTTCGCAATTCGTCAGCAGATGGACACCGCCGGACGCAACCAACATCGCATCCGTGTTCGACGAAAAAAAAACGACATCCTTCGCCGCGCGTCGTTATTATTACACATCTCGAACCGATACGAGCAACTGACCCAACGGCCGAGCGGCTTAGGTGGACGCCTCACGAACGCAGAGGAACGGGTTCGAATCTCTCTCGACGGAGGAAAAAAATTGACGCAACCAGCATCGCATCCGTGTTCGACGAAAAAAAATATAAGGACATCATTCGCCGCGCGCGTCGTTAATATTACACATCTCGAACGAATACGAACAACTGCCTCAACGGCTGAGCGGCTTAGGTGGACGCCTCACGAACGAGGAGGAACGGGTTCGAATCTCTCTCAGGACGGAGGAAAAAATTCCGTAGCGAAGCGCCGGTGGCGACAGCCGGCGGACAATTTCCGAACTAACGCTCCGACGACGCAACGCCACCGCCATCTGGCGGACAATTTCCGAACTAACGAAAATAGCAGCAGCGCCGCAGGCATCTGGCGGACGGACGCCCGAACTACGTTGTCTCCGTCTCTCTCTCTCTGGAGCTCCATCTCACTCTTTACCACGGACTCAGATGAGGCAGAAAACTCGGCCGGAAGTCAATGCATTTCAAATGGGGAAAAAAGGGTGTGGTCTGTTTTTTATATCTACTCATATTTGAACTATTGTAAGGTAATTGCCGTTTTTGTAATTCGCCCGCTTTCGAATTTGTTTCTACCGACCAAGTTCAGTCTGATAGTCAGGCAAATAATTTGACAGACCGGCGGAAGCAATAATTCTAGTTACTAATTTTCCCAATTTATTAATTGTACCGATTTTAGTCATCTGTTCAATTACTTAGTTGTGTACATCATATTATGTACACGTTGGATACAGAAATAAAAAAATCCCGTTACAAGCGTTAATGCGTTACAAGCGTTCATTATTAAGACTCGGCAAATTTGATGTAATTACGGTTTGCATAAATTTTAGTGCGACGAAAACGCACGCTAAATGCACATTCTTTCAGAGTGTTCACCTTTAACACGACTTTTCGTTTGCGCTAGATATTTATTGTCTTCTTGCAACCGCGTGCCATTCATAAAACAATTTAAATCGCTCGTCTTGTTTCACGGCGGCAGAAATTTAAATCGCTACGGTATTTATAAAAACATCGGCTCCAAATTATTCAAATTTCAAGTTGTTCCGATTAAAAATTTTTATTAAGATATTTTGTTTGAAATAATGTCAGAAACGTGTCCCTCAAGTTTGGTGCATCTTCAATGAAACACCCTGTATAAGCAGGTTTTTCTTTTAATTTTATTTTTCCATTTAATAAATTGCACCGTAATTTTCTTTTCCTTTACTGTTTCTTCAGGAGTCATGTCTCTTGCGCTAAATGGGTACTTAATTTCAAACTGCTGCATTGGTTTCTAATATTCGAACTAGACTAGCAGCCAGAAAAGGTTTTGTAAATATGTAATTAGACCAGTTCTTTTTGTTTTTAAATTCATCATTTTTTCAAACCTTTGTACTGCCGCTTCTTCGTACTCTTGTCCATACTGTTACGATAATAATTGAATTAAGGTAAATGAGGGACGTAGCTTTATAAAACAACACATTTAATAATTACTTACATTATCAATATACACCACAAGAGCTGTTCGCTCTAAACTCAAAGTCAATCTAATACTAAAAAGTATTTAAAGTTGGTTCTTGTCCGATGAAATTTGTATCACAAAATCTTTTAACCGGACACTAAATCTCGCACTATACTATATATATATACTATATGTATAGTGCGAGATTTAGTGTCCGGTTAAAAGATTTTGTGATACTAAAAAGTATGACATGTTTTTCCTTTATATATAGGGGCATCTATTTTTGCATAGTTAGGGTCGCGATATATGATTCATTGACGGTTCGTTTGATGCATTGCGCTTATTCGGTAACGTCAATGCTGCCTTTCTATATTTATTTACGTTTTTCGCGGAACCCTGATGAATCGCTTTATGCAAGTTGAATCTCGAAAGTCCTGCACTGGAAGCTTCCTTTGTTACAATACTTTGTGGCCTACATTACCTGTGAAAGCACTGTATAATAAACGTTCTACAATTTTTTTAGATGATGTAGTTTTCCCCATATTACAAACTTGCCCAAAATTAGAAGCGGTCAGTCGTAATTTTCTTTCGTTTATCCATAACTGAGACAAAGCTTGGGCTTTTGTTTTTTCCTTTATCTCTTCTGTTATTACATAATTTCTCCAAAAAGGATATTTATTGTTTTTCAAATTCTTCTGAGTTCATATCAGGTATTCCTTCAATACATAAGCAGTAATCGCTGGTTTTTTTACTTTACTGTATTTCCTCCAGTTTCCTTATTTTCTCAGTTTCATGATTTTCTTGCTGTGTTTCTCTGTGTATAGACTTGCTCCCTTTTTTGTTAACTTTCTTTACGAGATATAATTGATCAAATTTCAAACAAAAATTCTGCAGATGTCGATGATGTGCCTTTTCACTCTTAACGCGATTGTCTAGTTATACAGTGCACGCCAAAAAGTCGGCATCAAATGGGAAAAATTTTTATTTCTGATTTTTCGAAAAAAATTTTTACTGCAATAATTTGTGCTTATCTGAAAACCTGTTTAGCCCCTATTAGATATAGCGAGAGATTTTTACTTAGTTAGAAAATAGCGTTTTTCGAAATTGCTAAAATCCTAAAATTGTTATTTCTTGGAAATTAATCAAGATTCCAACGAGATTTTTTTACTGTGTATTACAATTTCAAGGCCAGAAAATAACGTTTTTTCTTTAACTTCCGCAAAAATTGAATTTTTCAATTTTTGAACTTTTCATAAAATTTCACATATCAAAAGTTAATTTTAAATTTCAAATGTTTAGAGCTAAGAGTGCTGCTCTACTGTCGCTAGCTATCCTAACAATTTTGTTCTGAACACCTCGATCCAGAACCGCTCTTAATGGCAACTAATTCTGCTTGAAAAACAGTTGTCAGTTGGCCAAGTGCTATGCTTGTGTGTCCATATCGTCAGAGAAAATTCCTGCGCTTGTTCCTTCCGAGGTCTTAGATCCATCAGTGAAGACGGATATGTCAGGTTTGGCTGCATCTTCATCGTTCAAAAAGACGTTGAAGTGCTTCCTAAATATACAGGCTTAGTTAAAAGTATGGAGACGGCCATTTATTGGCGTTAATATTCATTTTAGAATTATGTCCTGTATGAAAGAATTTTAGGAAATTTTTATCTACAATTGAGAGTACTTTTTTTTTAATCTGTGGTGGTTGCCCAACGGGGTCCTAAGTCAAAGACTTGTCAGGACCTCAGGAGCAAGAGTGTATTTGTGAAGTATCGTTAATATGGGTTGGTCGCTCGTTTACGGGTCAATTAAAAAACTATGTTAGAACCATGAAACTCTTTATAATATACAAATGATTACATTAAAAATTCATACACTTTAGTTTTCTCTCATGTCAAGCCATAACTACTTTTGTTCACATGCTTGATTTTTATTTATACAGCAAATACACATCAGGAGGTTCTAAAATTGACAAATTTGGTACTGCTTGCTGTACTGTTCTTGTTAGAGCTTCATTAAGAAGAAAATCTTCATAAGAATATGGAAACGTAGAATTGTCCTCAAAATGTTTTCCCGGTCGCATTTGATTTTGATACCTAGTTACGCTGCGACAATTGCCAGGTGTTCTGGGACCTAGATCAATGCAATACATCATTCAACCTTTTCTGGCTGTGATGCGACCAGCATCACTGCGACTGGTCACCATGTTGTGAGTAGTTTTTTACAAAAACGCGATCACCAATTTCATATTTGTATTTTAGGTAGTCTGACGATTTCCGCTTCTTCGACAAAAGTAGAGACAGTTGAGTCCTAGGCTGACGTCCATGTAGTAACTCAGCTGGTGACTTCTGCGTGATCGGATTAGGTGTAGTACGATATGCAAATAGTAATTCATCAAGAGCACGAATTTTCGTAGCTCCTCCCTTCCAACATAGTTTCTTCATAGCCGTTTTAAATGTGCGTACGAATCGTTCTGCTTCGCCATTTGAAGCAGGATGGAAAGGAGCAGACTTTAAATGTTCTATGCCATGTGAAAGCAGAAGTTCTGGAAAGACTGTGAAGTAAACTGGGTTCCATTGTCTAACACAATAGTTTCAGGAAATCCTTCATGAATAAAAACTTTGCTCAGACCTTTTAAAGTAGCTTCTGTAATTGTAGTAGATGTGTTAAACACATATGGATACTTTGAATATGAATCTACTACTATCAACCAATATTGGTTCAAGAAAGGACCAGCATAGTCAATATGGATCCGTTCCCAGTGTTTTTCTGTTTTAGGCCAAGGCTTGTATTCGCGTTTGGGTGCTGACTGATTTACTCGACAAGCTTCACATTTTTTACAGAGCTCTTCAATGTCAGAATTAATGCTTGGCCACCAGCAGTGACGGCGTGCAACTTGTTTCATACGAACGATACCAAAGTGACCATAATGAAGTAAATGTATCAACTTCTTGTGCAAAGACGGCGGTACAATGACTCGAGTAGAGTTGGTTTGCCAAAGAAGAACGCCATTGTGTAATGTCAAATCTAATCGACGTTCCAAATACGGTTTAAGTGCATCATTCTTGTGAGATAAGGATTTTAGCCATCCAAACTTTATGAATTTACACACACGTGACAAAACTGGATCTTTTGCAGTCTGCAGTGCAACTGCATCGGCGTCAATTGGAAAATCAAGCACAGCATCATCATTCTCTAATGTAACTTGTTGACAAGAAGCTTCAGAAAAATCAAAAATAGGATTTGAACCTATTGGAAGGCGTGAAAACGCATCTGCATTTGCGTGCATGTCCGTCGAGCGATATTTAAAATTGTAGGCCATTAGAATAATAGCCCAACGCTGCAAACGATGAATGGACAAGACTGGAAGCTTCTTATCTGGCGCAAAAATTGCAAGCAATGGCTTGTGATCTGTTTGAAGTTCAAAAGAGCGGGAAAGACCATACAGATATTGGTGAAACTTCTTTACCCCAAAAATGATAGAGAGTGCTTCTTTCTCAATTTGGCTATAACGTTTCTCTTGCTCCGTCATTGTCTTGGACGCAAAAGCAATTGGCTTTTCAGAGCCATCAGGAAAGCGATGAGAAGGAACTGCGCCAATGCCATATGACGACGCGTCTGTAGCAAGAATTATAGGCAAATTTGGGTCGAAGTGCACAAGTTTGACATTAAAGTGCATCCTTAAGTGCAGAAAAAGCATTTTGCTGAGCATTTTGCCCCCCACTTGAAAACACTATTCTTTTTTCGCAAAATATTCAGAGGCCCAGCTAATTCTGCGAACTTCGGAATGTACTTGTGGTAATTTCAGAGTTGGCTTCAGTATGGTCTATTATAATTTCTTGGGGAGTACGTTGTACAATTATATGTATAATTGCTGGTTTCGCTCTGTAGTAAGTGATTGTCTACAACAGCGTTGTCTATCTGTAGGGTTTCAGGATCGTTTCCCGTGGCAAGTACAACTGGTAGTGATTCTATCCACTGCATAATATCATCTGAAAAATGTTTTTCTTAAGTGATACTGGTTTAAAAACGTGATAACGTTAAAAAATTAAGAATAATTAATAATTCTTAATTTAATTTTTTAGTTTAGCTTTTTAATTTGAAATAAGGGATATGTTAACTTACCACGTTGTATGATTTCTAGTCTTTCCTGTAGAATAATACCTTGTTCCTCTGATTCTGATGTCTCATCGTCACAAGGAAGCATCGTCGGTAAACATTTTTCCAGAACTAAATTTTCATTGCTACTCACAGATGAACTACTTATCATTGGTTTAGAGTTTTTCTTGGCAAGTGCCATAATTAAATCAGTACGCCTCGACATCATCAAAAGTCACTTTTGATAATAAATGAAGAAACCGCCGACGTGAAGAAACAAACTAACAATCTACTTGGTAACCCCCAAACAGACTGTCACGTATCGCGCAATCTCGTCAACTTACTAAGCAAAAACGCAGTAACTGACACGTGCTAAAGAAAAGTGCAGTATATACACAGCATATGCTGCACTTTTGTTTAATATACTGCAGACACTGCGTTTTTATCTAGTATTTACAGTCAATTTTGTACATACGGCAAACAAAATTAACAAGGCGTTGGTATTGGAACAGCCCGTGTTGCGTGTTGATCACAGCTAATTTTTTCGATTCGTCATCTAATTCTAACTGCAAATACGCATCGGATAAGTCAATTTTCGCAAACTGACGTCCATTCTGTAACTTTTGGAAAAGTTCTTCAGGACGAGTGCTCGATATCAAGCTGATTTATCGTGACTTTGAAATCACCGCAGATACGAACTGCACCATTGGCTTTTGGTACGACGTCGATGGGCGCAGCCCATTGACTAATCTGTAGTGGCTTGATAATTCCAGCTTCAGTCAAATGATCAAGTTCACGTTTGACAGCTTCCTTTTGAGCAAATGGTACTGGACGTGACTTGAAAAACTTTGGTCTGGATCCTGGACGTAAATATAAGTGAGCCTTAAAACTGTTGCAAGCACTGTACACAGAAGAGAAAACGCTGTTATACTTATCGCACAACGCATCAACTTTCGCAAGACGCGCCTGGACTTCAGGGACAACATTCCTTTAGCCAGTAGTTCCATGAGTCCGGTTTGACGCTGCATTTGCTGAAGGACTGCTTCCATAAGCTTTGAAGTCTCGGTCATGACGATAATCGTTACTTCAAAAATATTCTGTAATCCTGAATCCTCGTCGCCACTGAAGTGTCGTTAATATGGGTTGGTCGCTCATTTACGGGTCAATTAAAAAACTATGTTAGAACAAAATCTTATAACCGGACACTAAATCGCGCACTATACACGGTGTATAGTGTATACTATATACAGTGTATAGTGCGCGATTTAGTGTCCGGTTATAAGATTTTGTTCTAACATAGTTTAACATTGTTAGTTAAACTATGTTAGAACAAAATCTTATAACCGGACACTAAATCGCGCACTATACACTGTATATAGTATACACTATACACTGTGTATAGTGTCCGGTTATAAGATTTTATGATACAAATTTCATCGGACAAGAACCAACTTTAAATATGTTAGAACCATGAAACTCTTTATAATATACAAATGATTACATTAAAAATTCATACACTTTAGTTTTCTCTCACGTCAAGTCGTAACTACTTTTGTTCACATCCTTGATTTTCATTTATACACCAAATACACATCAGTTTGAGTGTGTGTAAAGTGTTCCATGGCTTTGTTACTTCCAACCTTCTCGCCGTTTAAGGGGAAGCAGTGTCGAATTTTATCCCCAACACTGAAGGGTGTCTGAAGTCGATACCGACCACTCCCGAGAAAAATCCCGAGTGCGGTTCGAACCGACGACCATGTGATTGCAAGGCCGGTCCTCTTACCACTGGATCGTTCAGGCGTTAAAATTGAATTTCCTTTTTCTTCAATTGTTTTTGAGTTACGCCTATCTGCGAATTTTTTTTAAATGGAAACTTGTTAATTTTACTCTACCATTCGGTAGAGTATTTTTTTCTCTTTACAATAGTATTCTTGTTTTTTTAGAATTGAGGGGTTTCTGAAAAAAAAAACATTTGTCACTTTTTTGTGAAAATGAAAACACTGGTTCAAATATTTATTTTAGTTAGGTAGATCTAAGGCAAAATTGAAGTTATCGATCACAATCTTATCATTAAAAACAAAAGCAAAAAAAAACTAATAAATAACTAAGTAAATTAAATTAAGCGTTCAAATTATCAGGATGCGTATTATTAAATAAATTAGAAACGTCTTGTAAACTTTTACGTCTACCTCCATAACCCAGCATTATAAGCATTATAATTCTTTTACGTTCATTTAAACTCGCCATTGCTAATATTAACAGCCGTAAATTGCACAACTGAATTTGACGTAAACAATAACCACTGATAAAGTTACTCGCTCGAGTTTGTTTATCGCTTACTTAAGCCGGACTCAGACGACTGGTGTACTTGGCCAATATACCAATATTGGTATACTTGGCAAATGTACCAGCTCTTTTCTAAGTATTATTATTATTAGTACCTTTCATGTTTACGATTATACGGTATAGTTTAGGTGTTAATATTTTCTAGTATTGTCTGTAATTGGTTTATACTGTTGGGCAATAAAGATTATTATTATTAAAGGCCATTTTACACAAAGGCGTTCACACGACGTGTACAATTTTTTTTTAAATACGCCAGCGAATTTATACAATGTTGGCGGAATAGATAGAAGAGTGCTGGCCATCATAGATAGCGGTCATTCTGAAAATGTTGTCCCTTGTGCAGCTTTTTAGTACTAATATGTGGATATTATTTAAAAGTAAAAAAATCAAGAAATTCAAGTACCACTTCATTAGATCACTCCATTTAATTTTTTTATAATTATTAATAAACACTTTACCTTTTCTATCCGCTTATCAATACAGAACGAATAGTAGTTGCAAAGCAATACACAATTATATTAACAACTCGTGTGAGCGCAACTACAAGTATGAACTTGTCAAGTTGACCAATAATTGTGATTCCTTTGACTTGTGCCATTTTTACCGACAGACGATGGGAAATTGACCAGTACTCACCAGTGACAAATAATTATACAAGTAAACTACTCACACGGCATGGCAAGTATACGCCATTAACAAATATTGGCCAAGTACACCAGTCGTCTGAGTCCGGCTTTAGATGTACCTGACCTGGCGCTACTAAGCATGCACGACGGGAATGAATACTTGAACGTTTTTTTTTCAGAAACCCCACAATTCTAAAAAAACAAGAATACTCTTATAAAGAGAAAAAAATACTCTATCGAATGGTAAAATAAAATCAACAAGTTTCTATTTAAAAAAATTACACAGATAGGCGTAACTCAAAAACAATTGAAGAAAAAAAATTCAAGTAGATAAATTGTAGTAGATTCAATTTTAGATAAAAATTTCCTAAAAAACTTTCATACAGAGAAGAGGAGTTTCTTGTAGAACCTCCTCCAAGATGAGGTGGGGCCTACCTCCGAGAACGTTGTTATTCCACACCTTTATTACCCACAGCCTCAGGGCCGATCCCAATGCCATCTCCTCCACATATACAGTAGGGTGGGTCAAAAAACCAAACTTTGAGATAATCTTACCTAATAGCAAAATTATGTTGTCTTTTAGTGATATTATGGCACCTACGAAATATTTTTGAATTTAATTAATATTTAGAGGGTGCGCCTTACGTTTGAATTTTTGAAATTATACAAGAAAGGCCATATAGTATGCCATGAAAAGTTCGTATTTGTAATAATAATAATAACAGAGTTATCATCAAAACCGTATACTAAAAGGGCAAGAGAAGGTGGATAAAATTAAAACTCGAATCTCGCAACAATCCCTAAATTCGAGAGTAAGAAAAATTTCAATGTTGAATGATTTTCATTAATTTTTCTGTTGTATTATTTTTTTAATTATTAATAAATGATTATTTTATTCTAAAAACCCTATTTTCCTTAAGACTATTTATGTTATATGACTACCAGAATATATTCAAGTTATTCGTATTTCCAAGGCAAAGCGCAACCTGAAGATGAGGTGCTATTTACTTTAAATTCTAATATTACACTGTTTTCATGTAAAGGCATCATAATTTTGCTACTAAAAATCAAAAGCGCTATATTCGTTTTTTTTCCATACAAAAATGACCACCCTAATATACAGTGAGAGTGTAAAGTTTGGAATAATCAGTATAAAGCGTAAATCATTGATTTTTAAGAAAATTCCAAAAACAGGTCAATTTTTGATTTAAATTGCGCGTTCTTTGGGATTGCACCTGAATGTACAGAGTGTTACAGATAAGAGTGATGACGTCACTGACATTTTTTTAAAATGACAACCCCCAAGTTTGAGTTAATATTTCGATAGCCCTCGTGACTGTCAAAACGATGCTATAAAAATTTTGACCTCTTTCATAAGAACATTTTTGAGAAAGTTAAT
This sequence comes from Dorcus parallelipipedus, assembly GCA_958336345.1. NCBI lineage: Eukaryota > Metazoa > Arthropoda > Insecta > Coleoptera > Lucanidae > Dorcus > Dorcus parallelipipedus. The sequence goes on from OY284475.1 coordinate 36,310,979, forward strand.
AATGAAAACTGAAAAACAGAGTTCCAATTTTAAAGTTCTTAAATGCATTTCTATTAAAAAATAAGTAAACTTAGGATATAAAACATCGTAAATGAATAAAATTATATCAAATTAAATGTTCAAAATGTCTGCCACCAACTTCTTGGCAATATGCCAGTCTAGCTTGAAACTCTTGCAAGAGCATTGCGAATAGTTTCGGGCTGTATAGTTCTAATTGTTCTTGTAATTTAATCTTTTAATTGATCTCAATTATTGGGCTTTTCTTTGTACAACAACATTTCTATTAAAAAATAAGTAAACTTAGGATATAAAACATCGTAAATGAATAAAATTATATCAAATTAAATGTTCAAAATGTCTGCCACCAACTTCTTGGCAATATGCCAGTCTAGCTTGAAACTCTTGCAAGAGCATTGCGAATAGTTTCGGGCTGTATAGTTCTAATTGTTCTTGTAATTTAATCTTTTAATTGATCTCAATTATTGGGCTTTTCTTTGTACAACAAATCCCCAGAGGAAAAAACCTAACGGTGTCAGATCGGGAGATCTGGCAGGCCAATCCACTGGACCTCGTTTTCCAATCCATCGATTGAGAAACACATTGTTTAAGTATTCTCGCACGGGTCTTGGATAATATGGTGGTGCCCCATCCTGCTGATACCACAATGTATCGGTGGAAATGTCGGGGTCATCTGGATTTGGAAAAATAGCAGCCAAAACAGGAACTAATTCGATTTCTAAAAATTCTAGATACAGCGGCCCTGTCAATGTTTCATTAAAGAAATATGGCCCTAAAACCCTGTCAGCGACAATTCCCGCCCATACGTAAAGTTTTTGGGGATACTGTGTTTTATGTTCTTGGAGCCAATGCGGATTATTTAGTGCCCAATATCTACAATTTTGTCTATTTACAATACCGTTTAAATAGAATGCAGCTTCATCAGAAAATAACATCTTTTTTATCATCATAGGATTCTGATGTAAAATTTCTGTCATAGTTTCAGAAAATTCTATTTGTCGATCGGGGTCATCGTCATTTTGTTCTTGTACTAGATTAATTTTGTAATTTAATTTTTATGTATAGCTGGATTCATTGCTCAGTGATTTTCCATCACCGCGGTACGTGATAGAGATTTGAGTCAAATATCTATCGCCACTTATTGAGATTATTTTCAACTGGAGATCCTGAAGCATATTTTGAATCTTTAATTTGATATAATTTTCTTCATTTACGATGTTTTATATCCTAAGGTTACTTATTTTTTTATTGAAATGCATTTAAGAACTTTAAAATTAAAACTCTGCTTTTCTGTTTTCATTATTAATTTTCTCAAAAATTTTCATATGAAAGAGGTCAAAATTGTTGTAGCATTGTTTTGACAGTCACAGTGGCTATCGAAATATCAACTCAAACTTGGGCGTTGTCATTAAAAAAAATGTCATCATTCTTATCTGTGACACTCTGTACATTCAGGTGTAATACCAAAGAACACGCAATTTAAATCAAAAATTCACCTGTTTTTGGAATTTTTTTAAAAATCAATAATTTACGCTTTATACTGATTATTCCAAACTTTACACTCTCACTGTATATTCAGTGGAGGGAGGCAAAGGACGGCCTCTATAGCTAGGCGTTCACTTGTCCGCATCGTACGCATCGCACGCAGCGAACGGATCATAAAAACTCATTCTTTTCATTATTTTAAATGTATCTGCGTTCACTGTTTCGTATCGAACAGATCGCCTCTTACGATATGAATGCATAAGCAGGTTAAAATCCGATTCGTGCGATGCGTACGATGCGGACAAGTGGACGCCTAACTTAAGGCAGCGGTGGGAGTGGATTTCAGCGCACCGGTAGCACTCATACATGCCAGTCGTTGTACATGCGAGAGCTCCGTGGCTGTTGTCGATAGTCTGACTCTGGGCCACCAGACCAACGCTCCGTAGCAAACCATGGGCCTAATCACGACAGTGTACAGCCATAGGGCGGCTTTTAGTGATGGTCCCCAAAGTCTTCCCACTGCACGGCGACACTGCCATAAGGCGACACACGCCTTTGCCACTTTTACATTGATATGTTTGCTCCAATTCAGTTTCCGGTCAAAAATAACTCCCAGGTATTTGACTTCATCTGAAAAGGTTGGCTCAGTTCGGAAAAGTTTTTGGGAACTCTGCGTATCTCAACTCTCCTCTTTTTTGTGAACAGAATCATTTCCGTCTTTGATTGTCTTGATTGTCAAAGAGTGTTCTGCGCACCAGTTTTCGGTCAATTGGAGTGCTGTTTGCATTAGGTTGCACAGCACTTGTTCATGTTTTCCATTAAGCAGGATAGTTATATTATCTGCGTATCCTACTGTATAGAAACACGCTTCATTAAGTCGACGGAGGAGGCTGTCCACTATTATGTTCCATAGTAGAGGTGACAGAATGCCACCCTGAGGACAGCCTCTGCTTACCGTTCCCCTAATGGACGTGTTTCCAACAGTAATATGTACTGCTCTATGTTTCAAGAGCTGTAAAATCTATTCTCGGAGAATGTGGTTTACTTCATATTCACGTAGTGCCCGTTCGACACTGTTGAAGGTGGTTTTGTCAAATACGTCTATGAATACTCCTAAAGTGAACATTTTATTATTTATGGCTTTTTCTATCCGTCGGGCTACAGAATCCGCCTGCTAGGTAGGGATGCTGGTTATGATGTAACGGTTTGTTGACCAAAGCCCCCTCCCTCATGAACCTGTCGCATAGCCTCTCCAAAGTCTTCAAAAAGAAGGATGTGAGACTTATTGGGCGATAGGATTTAGCGAGAGAGTAGTTTTTTCGTCCTGGTTTAGGTATAAATACCACTTTTATTTCCCTCCAATTCTTATGGATCTATCTCCAGGCGATACACCCCCTAAGAATGCGTATAAAATAGGGTAAAATTGTTTCTAGCCCCCATTGGAGGAGAAAAGGAAAACCCCGTCCAATCCTGGCGATTTAAAGGGGTGAAAGGGTTTAATTGCCCAGATTGTTTTTTCTCTTCCCACTACCCGGCCAGCAAGCTCCCAATCCTCCTCCGTCAGGAGAGTATCGGGTGCTTCCACCCATGCAGGTATAGGACTGATATTGCAACCTGGGAAGTGCGTGTTCATCAGTACCTTCGCTGTTTCTTCAACGTTGGTGGTAAAGGAACCATCCTGGCGTTTTAGACTGGCTTGTTGCTGATGTGGGTCTTTGGCTAGTATTTTGTTGAGACGAGCAGAATCTCTGGTGGTCTCAATTGTATTGCAAAAAGATCTCCATGTTTCTCTCTGTCTTAATGAAATATCATTCAGCTGACAGTTTCGGTTTTATTTTACACCTTCATCAGAACCATCAGCTGACAGTTTCGGTTTTATTTTACACCTTCATCAGAACCTGTAAGTGTTACAATTAGGTTCATCTTAATTAAAAAATAATTTGAAAAATACCTCTGATATAAACAACCCGTAAGGGTTGGAGTTAATAAAACAGCAACTGAAAAAGAAACCACGCTCAGTCTATGATATGTAATACTTAAATTTTGAGTGTAAGTTTATGGAATTTTTTACATTTTTAATATAAATCATTTCGGAAATTAATCTTTTGGTGAAAATTGGTTCACAATCCACAATCCTTGACATTATCAAAGTCAAAGCTGTGACCTGTGGAAAAATGGAAAAATGGTGTCTGGCTAAAGCGGTTTTTTCAATTTTTAATTGTTGGGATGGTTTACAATCATATTTGTGATTTCTATTACTTAATTTTTGTTAAGTTTGGCCAATGTAAGAGGAACTACATCCCGTACAATTAATTTGGTATACAACATTAGATTGATCAGATAAAGGAGTTTTCGATTTTAATTTAGAAAATAGACTGTTAAAACGCTATTTTTTGTTGATTATTACTTAAAATTCTAGCTAGGTTGTATGATAAGCTCGGTATAAACGGAATTTTATAATACTTAAATTGATTAGAATCAATAGATTCAAGTTGTGAATTATTGGATCTGTTGTTTAAGAGATGGACAATGAGTTTTTTTGGATACCCATTTTTAATGGCAATGTTTTGGATGGTGGCAAAATTCTTATTTCACAAGCTGGGATCAGAAAGTTCCATGACTCTGTGTTTTAAGATTTCAAAACAGCTAATTTTTGACTTAAGGGGTGTACCGAAAAATAATTATTCTACCAGCATGGGTAGGCTTTACGTACCAATCAGTGATAAGCTTACCTTCATCACATCTCTCAAGCAACACAACACAACACAATTTAGATAAAATCAAATCCACAGAATCACTAGGAATACTGGAATTTCACTGCGTTGTGTTTTGATGTCAAACTGGCACAGGGGAAAACACTAGTTTGTTATTGTCATTCTCCTCACACGTTTTAATCACATTGTTAACTTTCTTTTAAAGTGTTTCAATCAATAATTTATTGTTTATTATGTTAAAATGGGCCATTTTGTTGCCAGAAGACTTGTGTCCAAATTTGTTTTAACGTCCATTTTACGCGTAAGGTGAAACATTTTTGTATTTACCAGTCATAGACTGAGCGTGGTTTCTTTTTTTCAGTTGCTGTTTTATTAACTACAACCGTTATGGGTTGTCGCTTTAATTGTTTATATCAGAGGTATTTTCCCAAATTATTTTTTAATTAAGATGAACCTTAAGATGAATTGTAACACTTACAGGCTCTGATGAAGGTGTAAAATAAAACCGAAACTGTCAGCTGAATGATATTTCATTAATTTTGGATACGTCCTAAAACCCGATCAACATTACATTTCTAAATTCAATTCTCCAGGATGCCATTTTGTTTATTATGTATTTCTCCACGGGATAATTTAACAATGGGTTTCTATCAAAACATCGAAATTAATTATGGTTTGGATTACAAGAACAATTTAAACAATGGATGTCACTGATGATTAAGTTAGCCAAATGGGAGAATAGAAGGAACTTCTTACTGCAATGTAGGTACAAAAATGTTTTCCCTAAACACATCTCACAATCAGTAAAAGGGATCTATAGTTTCCAGATCAGTCCACATCCTTATGAACATAAAGTCAACAAGCTTGTCGACTCCCAAAGAAGATCAGTCTTAAACTTAGAAATTAACGTTACTCATTATGAAATTTCATTGCTTCAATCTAATATAAGTATGATTAGAGCTCATTTGAGCGAACGATCCCCCTACACATATGTCAGTCATTTGAACTTTTTGCTATTGATAATTACCAAAAACATTTCAATATTGTAAAGAAAAAACACATCAATAAGATTAACACTTTAATTTCCAACACTAAAGATGTAACATCTATCGGTCCTTCAGATAAGTGGCTTGTTAATTTAACCAATGTAACCATCCAATGTCAAACACATATTATCACTAGGTCCAAAATTTAACTTAAATCCTAATTGTCAAGTGCCCACTTTAACCATTATTAAAGATATTGAATATTGCATTCAAAATCAGCCCGAGGATGTTGACAAATATTCCCTCAGGTCTACTTGTGCCAATATTTTAACTACTAATTTCTTACAACACAATAGTCATCCGCCCCTCACAGAAGTTGACAGGTGGTATAACCAATCAAGATCCTTTCTTCTTCATTCTAATATCATACTAACCAGAGCTGATAAAGGTAGTGCTACTGTACGAATGTCAAAAGAAGACTACGTTGAACCTATGAATCAATTACTGCAGGACACCAATGTGTACCAGTTAGTCAACAAAGACCCTACTTCTGATTTCCAAACCAAGAACAACCAAATCGTTAGACATCTTCTCAAAGAGGAATTGATTGATAACAGTACAGCAAAACAGCTCACTACATATACAGCTATCCCCTCAAAAATCTATGGGCTTCCCAAAATTCACAAACAAACTCATCCACTCCGACCCATTGTTTCTTGTATTGGTGCCCCTACTTTTCAACTTTCTAAGTTTATTACAAAAATACTTTCCAATTTAAATCAAAACTTTTCTTTCAATATCAAAAATTCTTTGGCTTTTATACAGAAAATTAGAAACATAAAAATTCCTGAAAATTACATTTTAATCTCGTTAGACGTAACTTCGTTGGTTACTAATATTTCGAAAGAACTTGTTCTAAAAATCCTTAATGATGATTGGGTCCACATACAATCCTATACCAACATACCGAGGGTGGTCTTTATCAACATGGTAGAGTTCTTGTTTGACTGACAACTTCTCCTATCTTACCTAATATAGTCATAAATAAATTACTTAACACTGTTTTACATGATTTACCGTTTCCGATTCCGTTTCTCTATTGTTACGTAGGCGATATTGTTACCAGTATTCCTAGTGATTCTGTGGATTTGATTTTATCTAAATTCAACAATTTTTGTGATGAATTAAAATTTACTATTGAAATTGAAAATAACAGAAAACTTCCTTTTCTGGATGTATTGCTTGAGAGATGTGATGGTGGTAAGCTTATCACTGATTGGTACGTAAAGCCTATCCATGGTAGGTAGATGGTAGAATAATTAACTATTTTTCGGTACACCCCTTAAGTCAAAAATTAGCTGTTTTGAAATCCTTAAAACACAGAGTCGTGGAACTTTCTGATCCTAGCTTGTGAAATAAGAATTTTGCCACCATTCCAAACATTGCCATTAAAAATGGGCATTCAAAAAACTCATTGTCCATCTCTTAAACAACAGATCCAACTTGAATCTATTGATTCTAATCAATTTAAGTATTATAAAATTCCGTTTATACCGAGCTTATCATACAACCTAGCTAGAATTTTTAGTAATAATCAACAAAAAATAGCGTTTTATTCAATAAAGTCAACTAACAGTTTATTTTCTAAATTAAAATCGAAAACTTCTTTATCTGATCATTCTAATGTTGTTTACCAAATAGATTGTACGGGATGTAGTTCCTCTTACATTGGCCAAATTAAACAAAAATTAAGTAGTAGAATCAGAAATCACAAATATGATTGTAAACCATCCCAACAATTAAAAATTGAAAAAACCGCTTTAGCCAGACACCATTTTTCCACAGGTCACAGGTGATTATGAACCAATTTTCACCAAAAAATTAATTTCCGAAATGTTTTATATTAAGAATGTAAAAAATTCCATAAACTTAAAAACTGACACTCGAAATTTAAGTATTACATATCATAGACTGAGCGTGGTTTCTTTTTTCAGTTGCTGTTTTATTAACTCCGGGTTGTCGCTTTAATTGTTTATATCAGAGGTATTTTTCCAAATTATTTTTTAATTAAGATGAACTTAATTGTAACACTTACAGGCTCTGATGAAGGTGTAGAATAAAACCGAAACTGTCAGCTGAATGATATTTCATTAATTTTGGATACGTCCTAAAACCCGATCAACATTACATTTCAAAATTCAATTCTCCAAGATGTCATTTTGTTTATTACGTATTTCAGTTTATCAAGCTGTCTACACCACCATATGGTGGGCTGACGTGCCTCGACTGTCTTTACCGGACATGCCTGTTCATAAGATTTTGTAATAGAGTCTTCAAGAAAATCGACTTCTCTTTGAAGCTCTGCTATTGTTTGGATTTTATCGGAGGCAGGAGGAGTCCAGAGCCTGACCTCCAGGCACTTTAGATAAGGTGCTCTGTCGGTGGACCTCAGATTTCTGTATTCCTTGGGAATAATCTCAGGTTTTGATTTTGAAGCTAAATCATTCTATGGTCTGACATGGTAATTTCATGTGAGACCTTCCAGTTTTCTGTGTGGGGAAGCCAAAATAATATCAATTACTGTCTGGCATCAGGAACATAAAAAAGTAGGTTTGCTACCCCTGTTAAGTATCTTCATGGTTGTACCGGAAAGGTATTCCAGTCGTGATCTTCCACGTGGGTTAATATTGGCACTGCTCCATACAGTGTGATGCGCATTTGAATCACACCCAATTATAAGATGCTTTTTGTTCCTCTTACAGTACTTTATGACCTCCATCATCTCCGCAGTGGGAGGGGGATCGGTCGAGTTTCCTGGGAGGTAAGTTGATGCTAAAAAGATTTCATTTTTTCCCCTCATGTCACAACTAATTTGAACAACCGTGATATTTCGGCCGCTCAGGTGTGGTACTAGAAGGGCTTGAAAATTGCCCGGTACATAGATACATGTCCTAGGATTATTTTGCTTTTTGTCCACGAAGATTGTACCTCGCAGACTGCTTAGACCAGAGATCCTTGACTTAACTACCCAAGGTTCTTGAAATAAAACAAAGTCCGGCTTAATACCAAGTTGTCTATATAAGGTTGCTGCAACCGCCCGGAGGTGTACCATCTAGGGATCTTTGTCCAGGGGTTCTGCATCTCCAAGCGCCTTTGAACAACATCCATTTTTCCGGTTCACCCGGAATCCACAGTGCCGCCTTCCAGAGCCTGGGGAGCCGATCCACCTAAACCACTTCTAGACGTGCAGCCTCCCACGGGGGTGGTAGGTTTCCAACCGCCTTATTCAACCAAGCCAAAGAATGGTCATCCTCGCATGTGATCCTCAAAATCTCACCCGAGTACAACCATCCCGTGAAGGTTGGTGGTTTTAGAGTCCCAGAAGAGTTAGAATAGGTAATTATTCAAAGCCCTTCCCAGTTCCTTTTGAACGGCCTCGTTTTGAGGTTTTGTTAGTTTACCCCATGGTTTATTTCTGTCGATGATGGCCACATGGAGGTGTTTATTAACAGCCTCCCTGTATCCGCCAGCCGATCTTTTTGAGGATTCTGCCGCGGTTTTGCCCGCAACCACGATCCTCTCCGCCGTTGAAGGTAAGAGCGGCTGGTTAGCAGCACTGCCTTCCTTCACGGGCCTCTCCGACGGTGGAGTGCCATCGAATCTTGCCCTCTTTTTGACCTGTCCTTCCTTCTTTTCCGGGTTAGCTGCATTGGCCAGCCTCTGGATTGAAGTGCCAGGTTTGGAAGTGGGTGCACTCGAGCTCTTTGGTGCGTTACTGGTAGGCTGTCTGACCGTTGGGCCAGCCTGCTTCCCAGACGCCTCCACAGCTTTTAGGCGCGCCAGTTTCCTTCTTTTTGTTCGGCTTCGCTGATCCGTTTCCGGTGAGCCTTTTGTTGTTGCCACTCCTGTGGCTGTTTTTCTTGACCCAGCCGTTGTTGTGGTGAGGCCTGTGAATGAGAGGGTTGAGGGGTATCCGAGGACACACCCTCTGTTTGTTTTACACTGTTGTTTTTGGTGTCCATGTTATATAAAGAAAGTTTTTCATCCTCCTAGCTCCCCACCCACCACGGAGTCCAACATGGGGACGCCGAACTTCGACGCCAGGGCTACTAGTCGAATATAGCTCCCAGAAAGAGGCCGCACACGGGCCGGACCTCCGTTTTGGCGCAACACACGTGCAAGATGCGCTACGTACATGCAGCGTCAGCCCACACACCCCCGTTCCCAAGGAACTCACCCAATCGGCGGTTTGACCCGACGCCTCAGCCGTTTGATCGAAGTGAGTTAGTTTCGACCTCTCGTCTAGGTGAAATCCAGGCCAAAGAGATGCGTTGCCCCACTTCAGGGTATTCAATCCTCAGGATCCTCTGATCCACCATCACGGGTCGCCTCGCACGGCACAAACACGAGGGTCAAAACCCATGTGAAATCCACTGGATGGCCACAATCCGGTTGAGAGGAGGGAATGGTCCACGGTGGATATCCACCACACGGGAGTTTAGGCCCGGGGCTTCATTACTACTAGCCATGGTCACAAAACCTTGGCCGTACCCCTATCCACCACTCGGGGGACGCGCTCATTAGGTATTCTAATCCCCGAGAAAAGTGAGGTGATGATATAAGTAAAGTCTCCAAAAGAAAGTTCCGTTTGCCCGTCCAGTTGTATATTATTCGCTGCTCGCGCCGCGCCGCTGCGTTGTAAACCTTAATCGGTCAACTGGCCAAGAATTCAGTGCTGCTTACGGCTATATGATGCATAGGTATAACGAGTTTTATCTAAACGAATGTTTTTTTTAAATTATACTGTATCGTCAAAAATACAGTAAATAACAAAATAAAATGTGACAAGTTGATCAAAATATTCTCGCTATATCGAAGAAATAATGCTTGCAGCTCCGTAATTCGATCGTTGCCGTGCGCGCATCGAAGCGCCTATGCATTCGGATCTAAATGTTGCAGACTTTAGACATGTCAGTTTATTAAGCTTCAAGCAAGACTGGTTCACAACTAACAATTCACGGCCAACTGCAACTTTAAAAAAGGGACGTTAGTAATGTGCCTTTTTTAAAATTTCTCCTTGTAGTTGGCCGTAAAATGCCAGTTCAGAACCAGCCTTGCTTGAAACTTAATATGTATGTCCGTCTGACAGTGGGTGCGTTTCGTTTGCGCGCTCACATGCTTTAAGCGCTCACGCTTAGAAGCGCTGTTTTCTGTTGTTTCTCCTTTGGGGTTTTGTCGCTTTAGCCGTTATACGCAAAGGTGTTTCTTTTGACTTTTGTTTGCACAACGAATTCATAACCTCAAAAATATAACTTCAATAGTGAAATTTATTCAATCATAGCTGCTGTAGTTATTTCTAAAGTTTTGTTTGTTTATAACCTGATTATGATTAGCTGATCTCCTCATACGCATCTCACACGTTCCATTTGGAACATAAGCGCTTACGCTTTTGCTGCTCTACCTCGATGGAATAAGCGATTGTCAGCGAAGATATAACGTCATAATGACGTTACTATTTCGTTAGCCGGCGCTTTGTGAGCGTTTGCAAAGCCAAAGGGAACGATTTAAGCAATGCTTATGAGCGCTCAAAGCATGTGAGCGCGCAAATGAAACGCACCCAATGAGATATAGGGATTTAACATGGGAAAACAGAAATTGCTTTATATTATCTACCTGAGTACATATATATGAAATTCTGGGTTATAGTCGGAAAGATTATTGCATTCAAAGTGTTTTGATACTAAATTTGTGCAATTTTAGTTGTTAATTATTTAGAAATTAAGAAAAAAAGTTTTTATTTTTTTCGTACAAGATTAGTAGGTATTTAACGGAGAGTTTTCAAACGGATCTCGTGGTCAAGGTAATTTGTTCATGTTTCACAACCGTAAGGTCGCGAGTTCAAATCCGAATGAGGACACTTTTTTTTCTTTTTTAGATTAGTTTATTATTTTATTTATAAGTTTCATTTTAATATTAATTATGTTCCATTTATGTTTATTTTTTCGTCTGTAAAATTTTATTGTGTTAAAGTTATTATGTTACATAATTAATATTAAAATGAAACTTATAAATAAAATAATAAACTAATTTAAGAGTTTAAGTGATTTCAAATCTGAAAAAATGTATTTAAAAAAAAGAAAAAAGTGTCCTCATTCGGATTTGAACTCGTGACCTAACGATTGTGAAACATGAACAAATTACCTTGACCACGAGACCCGTTTGAAAACTCTCCGTTAAATACCTACTAATCTTGTACGAAAAAAAAAACTTTTTTTCTTAATTTATAAATAATTAACAACTAAAATTGCACAAATTTAGTATCAAAACACTTTGAATGCAATAATCTTTCCGATTATAACCCAGAATTTCATATATATATATATTAAATTAATTTTATATAATTCTACATATAAGTAAAAAGACAGTAAATGCACTGATATAATTTTTTTTCAATGCTTTTAATTTCAATGAGAAATTATTTTCATTGGAGATTGATTATTATTGAATGTAAAAATATTGAAATGGTTGGGTGTTTTCACTTCATAGCCGTAAATTAATTTAATCTAAGTTGGATAGGATTAGGTGAAATATAGAAAACATATATAAAAATAACCTCCTTTTATTGTATTCTGTGACAAATTATTCCTGTAACAAATTATATAAATTTCAATAGATTATAAAAATTAATAAAAAGTTTAAATAATACAAAAAAATAGCTTATTTGGATAGAAAGCAATTATTCCAGTTGCATTTACTATAAAATTTACGATTTATTCTTTTATTAATAGAATAGCAAGATGAAAAATAAAAAAAACGTTTCAGATTTGCATCATATGATTAATTTGAATAGGAAAAAAACTAAAAAAAAAAAAATATTTAAAGTACGCTAACTTAACATCTAAATCAAAGAAATTATTTTAAAATCATTTTGGAAAACAGAAATCTAAAGTTTTCAGAGAATTATAAATTTCGCTTTGATTTTAGTACTAATAAATACTCAAGAAAATAACATTACATAATTCGTTACATTAAATAAAAATATGTAAAAGATTTATTATTTGCATGTATATTATTAGAAAACTGACATTTTTATAACATACTTAATTTAGAATATATGTATGCTATATCGTCAGAACATTTAGAAGTATTTTTGACATTTTCATAATTTTAAAATAATTTTTTAATGAAAATAAAACGCTTTAACCTGTAACGTACAAGTATAATTTCTCAATATCCCCCTTTCATCCTTGAGGCTACAAGACAGTCGCCCCAGCCTTCACGATACACCCTTGATGTAGCAACGTACCCCAAGCATTCTGAGTGAAAGCCGACGCAACTACACGCAGCTGCTGCAAACAAAACAGCGAAGTAATCGTTTGAAAATTAAACGCCCGCGCCGCCGCTATTCACTTAGGACGCCATGTACTCAAAATCGCATGTCCAAATTCGGAACTACACGCAGCTGCTGCAAGAGAGAGAGCGAAAGTCTACCTCTCTCTCTCGCTCTCCACTGCCGCGTCCCCCCTCTCGCTTGCCCCTTCTCTCGTCCCCCTTCAGCTGCAGCGCGCTACCTCCCGTCCCCTCAACCCCGCACTCCCCTCGCCCACATCCGCGCAAAAATTGCAAGATTTGAGGCCTATGTTAAACCTTACGGGAAATTGGTCCAGAACCGGCATATATACTCTACTCGCACGCTCACAGAAGAGGCAATGATCCGGCAGGGCAAATAAAGGGAAGTCGAAGTGAAAAATACAGAAGTATAATTCAACCGTCGAAAGAAGATCTCGCGCTAAAACTTGGAGCGGTAAAGGATTAGAAATTGAAAATAAACCGTTTCAGTATATATACTGGGATAACATCAACGAGCTGGTGGATCGTCTGAAATTGTTGAAGGCTTCTCAACAGGCGGGACACACGGGCCATAATAACGAGATTATTGCGATCATCGAAGAACTGAAAGAAGCCGATGTAATAGAATGAGTGTCGATAAATTCGGCAGATATTTACGGAAAACGAAAACAACTCGAGGACCTCCCGGTTTAGGATTTTCTCTCACAAGTGATAAACATTATGATATCGGGAACAAACGACTGTGCAACGTCGGCTCGAGCATCAATCCAAGAGACGCGACCAATAAAAAATTCGTGGACGAGATAAAGGAAAAAATCAAAAACGATTCTAGGACCATACAAAATCAAGTTACGGACGTGAAATCGAAAATCGAAGGAATATTTCGATCGCAAGCTCTCTATCTCGGCGATCTGGAACGAGAGCTAAACGTATTTCAAGAACAAGTGAAGCTGATTAATATTAGATTAGATAAGTTGGAGCAGCGGTTCGGTGAAGGGCACAGCAATGAGTCAAATTAAACGTGACGTCGTCAATGAGTTACACAAACCTGCGAGGAAAAATTTCTCGAGGAGATCCATAATTGTAAAGTCTGTGGACGATCTTTGGCAAGCTGATCTGTGCGAATTTATTCCTTATGCGCGTGAAAATAAAGGTTATAATTACATATTAGTTGTCATAGATTGCTTTTCTAAGTATTTGTGGACGCGACCGGTGAAAAGGAAGACAGGCGAGCTCGTAACTCAATCTATGCTCGAAATATTGAATACCGACAAGAGGACGCCCGCAAATTTACACACCGACGAGGGAAAAGAGTTCTACAACCAAAAGTTTAAAGATTTGACAAATAGATACGGAATAAATCATTACTCAACATTTTCTCCGATAAAGGCCGCCATGGTAGAGAGAGTTATACGGACAATTAAAGAAAATCTGTACAGAGAATTCAGTATGCGCGGCAAATTTAAATGGTTCGATTTATTGCAAACGATTGTGGACAAATACAACGCGAGCGTGCACAGAACAATAGGCATGGCTCCTAAAGATGTGAACAAGACAAATGAAAAGACACTTTTAGAAACGGTATACAATAAGATTAAAATTGCGGGCAAAGCGAAATTTCGTGTCGGTGATGTCGTTCGCATCAGCAAATATAAAGGAGTATTCGAAAAGGGGTTTACACCGTCCTGGTCCACGGAACTGTTCAAAATCGCTAAAATTCAAGTTACTAATCCCGTTACTTACCTGCTAGAAGACATGTCGAAGCAACCGATTTTGGGCGCCTTCTATAACGAAGAACTCCAACGAGCTAAACACGAAGACGTTTATTTGGTGGAAAAAATTTTGAGAAAAAAAGGAGGAAAAGCCTACGTGAAATGGTTGGGCATTCCTGAAAAATCTTGGGTTAAATTGTCAAATATTGTTTAATTGTACGAACTTATAGAAATAAATTGATTTGCTTTTTTTAAAGAAAAATAGTTTTATTAATTCGTCTTATTTAAAAAACACATTTTATATGGCGCATACAAATTACCGTTAACAATATATTGAAAAACAGTGCGATATAACTTACAAAAAATGCATGCGAACAATAAGTATTTTCATTATCGTTATACAAAAACAAATTATGGTTGAAATCAATTTGCGTTAAGTTGCCACATTCCGAATCGAAAAAATAATCTGCATATTCGTGCGAAATATTTAGCGCAATCTTCCAGTCGCTGTCTTCAACTTGCCGACGACCTTGATGAAAACAACGAAGTTTGTAATACAGCAACGCCTGATCTTGATTTGTTAAATTTACGTCGAACATGTTTGAACCTTTCCATGCAAGCTGAATCCAATTCTCAGGCCAAACGCTATTTTCATAATCTGTACACACGTAACACTCAGTTATGTTCGAATTATTAATGTTTATATAAAACGTATTGTTCGCAATTACCGCGAAAACAATCGCGGCAGCAAGGGGACCCATTTTCACACCGACGCACTCTCGTCGTTGTTTAGGCACACAGGGCACAAATGCAGAGAAATCGGAGGTCCGTCCCACTGCGTTTCGCCGGTGTTATAATGTAAATAACAAGGTAATTTACGCTGCAGCTCTTTATCTTGCTTCAAACGATCGGGTAATCGCTCCCAAATATCAATTAAATTTAACGTAGATTGTTGCAGTAAAATGTATCTGGGAATGTAGGGAATTAGATCCGATATTGCTCAAACCGAAATTTTGATTGTTATATTCCAATATTTTATCCACGATTTCAAGTATCTCTTCTAACGTTTTCATTGCGACTGACCGACGACGGTTGATCCCATTAAAATCGAGTTTTTATATCTTCCCACGTCGAGTTTTATTTTGTCCTCGTGATTTGCCAACAATTCTAGCAAACAATCGATACTTTCTGAATACCATTGCACATTTCCGTCCTCTGCTTTTGGGATTCCGATAATAAAATTACGGGCATATGAAATTAAGTTTTCATTATCCGGGAGATAAGTGGCGATTAATTCTATAATTTTATTGTAGTAGCCGTTGAACGTAATTTTTTCGAGCCTTTTGATGCGGTAATCGACGACATGTAATAATTTACTTAATATTTTAAACATAGATTTATCCAATTCTATTTCTGTTTCGCCTTTAATAATTTTCACTTTAAATTTACCTTTGGACTCGATAAAAAATAATTTGATATCACTGTCGCAAAGCTCGAAAGTGGAAATCGTCTTCGTGTCCGCACATTGTTGGCACCTCGTACTTTTTAATTTCAGATGATCTTCGATGCGAGGAAAGTATTCGATGAATTGATTCCACTCGTTGCCGTTAAACGTTAAACATTTTGGTTTTGAGCTGTACGTTAGTTTTACCAACGGTTCAAAATTATTCATTACACTGAGTCCCGTTGAAATTTTTGTAGATCTGCTTAGCTTGTAAGACACCTCGCTAACAAAACGAAAATCACTACTTCGTCTGCATTCTTGCAGGAAACTTTCCAGAAACTCTAACGACGACGATGATGCCATTTTCAGATGTATACTTGCACTTATTTACGCACGCTGAGAGACTAAACGATCGAAAGCAAACTTGCGCTCTTAAATAAGGAGGAGAGGAAAAAATGTGAGCGTAATTTATTTTAAACCAATAAAAAAAGACGTATTATACACGATGTTTCATAACTCGAAGTGAAGAATTAAGGAACGTGTACGCGGTGATAAAAAATGTTAAGTATTTTTGTAAGTTATGAAATAAATATTTAACTTTTTTTCATCACCCCGTATACGTTCCTTAATTCTACGCCGCGAGTTATGAAACATCCTGTATTTTTAATTTTAAATCTAATGCGCACACGTAGATTACTCAATGCATTGGAATTTACCGATAAGAAAAATGCGCCGCGAACTGCAGCACAGCACTTTAGTTTGCATCATCTGTCCCTACAGAAAAGAGTTCATTTTACGTTTTCTCTGTGCGCGTTAATTATGGATACCATTTCGAATATAAATAGTTCTACTTCGTTAAAATCATTACCTATTAAGAAGTTGTCGGAGCTGGAAATCGACCGCAAGTATCCGTTGTCCGATTTAAAATATGTAAAAACGAAATTTGGAGAATCATTGCTGGCGGAACTCGATCAAGAGTTTGTCGTGTTTCTGCCTCGTCGATTTAACAAAGCCATACCCGAAGATAAGATAGGTGACGTGTTGTCTTCACAATGCGGCTTGATTTACAAAGGATTGGTGAAATTAGCCAGTAAACCGCAGCCGGCTTATGACCTTGAATTTGAGAAATATTAAAAATACAAGTAAGTACAAAATTTATTATCTTATTTCAAGTCACTAGAATTAGTCTCTCTTTTTTTTCAGCTCGTTAACGTAAAAAAATTATTAGCTTAGTTATAAACATAATTTTAAAATTAGATTATTATTAAACATTGAAATGGATTTACGAGAATATTTAAATGTGTTTCGTTTATTGGATGAGTGCGCCGATAAATCAGATGCTTATAAAATTGCAAAACTAAACAAAAAAAATATTAAAACATTAAACGAGCTAATGAGAAATTGTCCGTCGGTGCACGATAAGAAACAAATTGAAAGCTTAATTGCAAAATTACATTCATTCGACGTAAAACTGGAATTAAAAATTAAAACGTTGCCGATTGGCCGAGGTTTAAGAACAAGTCGTCGTCCCGGAACAGAACGGAGAATTAATAAAATCAACCGAATTCAGTGGAAGGATGTAAGTTTTAAATTAAATGCGTAAGTATTTTTTCTAATTTGTTTTTTTTTTTATTTACAGCTGCAATTTAAAAGCAGAATTCGTACCGGAGTAATAATCAATAAAACTCATACACAACCGCAAAGCTTTTTCCTAGACGCCTCGTCTCTGATTAGAACTAGAATCGGAAATCAATTGGTGAAAACGCCTTCGATGAAGATAAATTTGGTATTTTGCGGTGAATTTGTAAAACCTCAAACCGATGTCTCGGAATATAAGTTTTTCAATACCAAAAATCACGTGATCAACATTGGAGCAAATCTAGACGAAATTTTAAACGAATTGTTTAACGAAATCATGGTGCAGGTAAGTTTAAAACGAAATAAGCTGCCACATATTAATTTTCTTTTTTTCACTTATCAGCTTTCAGAATTTCAAGAGAGACAGAGCGGCTGGGCGTTATCGGCAATCGTGAACCTGGTCGTGGCGTTTTGCAAGTACACGCCGTTGAGAGGAGGAGGAAAGAAAGATAACGGTAGCACTTACGTGGATCTGCCGGACGAACTTCGGCTAAAAAGTAACGTCATATTGAACATCAAAAATCGAGACCGACGATGCTTCGCGTATTGCCTTTTGGCGCACCTATTTCCGGCGAGAAACGGTCAAGATGCGTGCGATCCTTCTACGTATCATCAAAATATATACGATTTTTTTAATTTTAAAGGTATATGTTTTCCTGTAAATCTGTGCGACTTACAGAAATTCGAAAACGCCAATAAATTTATTTCAATTAACGTATACGGTTATGAAAACATTTATATTATATACTATACATAATCTACTTTGTATCTGTACATAATATACTGCGATAAAAAAGTATATTGTATATTGAATATTTATACAAATTCTAGGATATTATGAGTAAATGTCCTTTTCCGCACTTGGGAAATATAATATTCAGTATATTATATACATATTGTACAATATATACAAATACACTTTCATTTAAACTTGGTTTCAACAAACTTTGTTGCTAGTTGTCATAAACGCGTACTGCTGCATAATCATGTTATGTTATCTAGAATTGAATTAAAAATGGAAAGCTATGAAACAGCTGATAAACTGACAAATATGATGTATATTTTATGGATTTAAGAAGGACATTTCAAACATTTATTATAATTTTTTCTTTAAATAAGTTTTAATATTACTTGATTGAAACTCGTTTTATTTTATCATAAATAGATGGTCTACATTGCAATGCATTGACTCGTTATTTTTAAAATTGGGCATAGAAATATTTATCTTGTATATTCAAAGTAAAAAAAAACTCATGGTATATGCACACTGGGTCTACGACATTTGGGTGAATGACAAATGGGTGAACGACAAATGGGTGAAGTCATTTGGGTGAACGACATTTGGGTGCAAGCGACAAATAGGTGAATGCGACATTTGGGTGAACGACAATTGGGTGAACGACAATTGGGTGAATGCGACATTTGGGTGACCGACATTTAGGTGAACGACATTTGGGTGAACGACATTTGGGTGAACGACATTTGGGTGAACAACAATTGGGTGAATGCGACATTTGGGTGAACGACATTTGGGTGAACGACATTTAGGTGAACGACATTTGGGTGAACGACATTTGGGTGAACGACAATTGGGTGAATGCGACATTTGGGTGAACGACATTTAGGTGAACGACGTTTGGGTGAACGATATTTGGGTGAACGACATTTAGGTGAACGACGTTTGGGTGAACGACAATTGGCTGAACGAGTTTGGGTGAACGTAATTTAGGCGAGCTACATTTTCCAGTCTTATAAAAGCCATCAGTGGACGACGAAACATCGAAACCACCATTTTTATTAAGAATTTTAAAAGGCGATATTCACTAATGCGAGATAAATATTTGGTACGGCAGATTTTCCACCGAACATTGGTAGAATGAATGAGCCTAAGAATTGCTGATGTGTTGGAACAGAATAATGGTTCCATAAAATAATAACTTTTTTCATATGTTGTTTTAACTCTAGCATTTAAGAACATTTCAATATGCTAAAATTTTGAAAATTCAGACTACTTTACAAACCAACCGTACCAATTATTTATCTCGCAATGGTACATCTACATAGAAATTTTTTGAACCAAACAGTTTAGAAATTAAAAAAAAAGATAAAAGATGTTTACCCTAACTATAGGCACAGCATAACCAGCATAGAAACTGTTTGTCGGCACCTTTGATCTGGCGGGGCAAGATTTTTTGACCTTGGCACCATTTTGCGAGTGGATCCACCAGTGCCGCAATAAAAATATTTTTGATAATCGAATTATTTAGGTTATTTTGATAATCGGATGACAGTTTGTTTTTATTATCCGATCACTACTTGAAAGCCTAGAGTTTAAGTTTACCCCAGCATGCATAATCGAAAGCACCTATTATGCTGCTAATTACACGAGCCACCACTGATCGTATTCGTGCAATTTAAGGACGCATTCCACATAATATTCGATGCACGCAATGAGCAGAAGTGTGAGGGAGAGCGACTGCGTTTCAGTGCATATAAGAGTGAGAAAAAGAAACACTCCGTGCGTCCAGTCGAATACAGGTTAGACAGATTCTCCATCCGGAATATGGCAGCTCAGTTTGCGCGGGAAATTTTCCCGCCAAGGAAAGTGAACCTGCTGTATGTCATAATGCTGTGCTATAGGCGCCATGCACATCTCTGCGTTCAGCGCCGCCTGGCGTGGTGATTTGTGAATTAGTGATATGAAAATATTTCTTGAGACTCATTGCATGGGAATAATATCACTCTTATGACAATTTACGATTGTAGTACATAATACTTGAGCTTCTTGGTATTGAAATACATTACAATATCAAGTTCAAATGTTGCTCTAATAATTTAATTTTAAACGACTCCTATTTTCATACCATTAATGCAGAATATGGTCATTTGTGGCGCTGGCTTCGCATGTGCATGGTCCCTATACGTCACTTGACAAATGACTGCCTGCTCGAGCATTTCGTATTAAAAATATGCCATATTTTAAACTAATTCATTCATTCTTACAGTGGCGTACCCTTGGAGTACATTTCTATATCCTTTTTAATTTTCAAACTATGTTTAGTTAATAAAGCGAAGTTTAAAGTTAAGCTCTAACAGGAAAACTGGGCCTTAATGTTCTTTATTGTTTTCCTTTCTCTATTATTACCATTTATTTATTATCTTTTTTTTCAAAAAGCATTTTGCCCTTCAGCAGCAAGCAGTTTTCGACTCTTTCTTGTTACCAAAAAAAGAGACAGCTGTATGCTTGTTTGACAGCAAAAGTAAGAACTTTGTATAAATCTATCTTTGTTGTCTAGTGGGTGAGTTCAGAGTTTGTAAGCAACCAAAAGAAACTTATGTTATTGGCAAATAGAGATTGAAAATATTTACGACATATACAAAATGGTGTTTTCAATTTTTTCTAATTTTTTTCGCTCAGAATAAATGCAAATCCTATTAATATGACAATATGCAACAGCAGAAAGGGCTGGAGATGAAGTATACACTATTTACACATCTATTTATACAGGAACAAAAATAATTGACTGCGCCATTGACCCACTGCGCCGGCGCACAGTATGACGGTAGTAGGGTTTTTTTCAGCACTGGAAATATTTTTATTATTATTAAGTGCATATCGTTCAAATTTACTATATCGTTTGTTAATACTTAGAGATTTAATATTCTGTTAAAACCGGAATAACTAAAACCATAGGCGTAGGTAAAGGGATGGTTTTCTTTTTGGCACTGGAAATGTTTTTATTACTATTAAATTAATATCGTTCAAATTTACGACATCATTTATTAATACTTAGAGATTCAACACTTTATTTATGATCGAAAGTTCAAATTAAAAAAAATTTCTGCCGACTGATAAAATTTCGCCAAACTTTTCTCATCAAGAAGAAGTTGTAGTAATTATTAAATGGCTGTGTGGAAAAACCGGGCAGCTCCATTTTTTTGCAAAATTGAGTCTGCTACTTTATAGTATCTAACAACTACTATTTTTCGGTAAAAATGTTTGACTTATCTGTAAACAGATACATTAGCTTTAACAATTGTTTTATTATAGAAATGGAGCTGAACGAAAGAAATTGGAATACAATTTCAATATTCAATATTTCAATATTCAATATAAAAATAAGGCTTACACATTTTCTGAAAAATTTACGAAACAGTTTTTATACTCAACTTTTCAATTGTCACAAATAAAGTTGTAGTTAGTAAACTTTCAAAATATTAATTGAAACCATAATGAAAATAATATAAACATGAAAGAACGAATTATGATTTTAAAGCAACAACAGAAATTACAGAAAACAAAATGTTACAAAAATAGAATTCAATTACATCAATTATATTATCATAAATTGTGACTTGAAATATACTTATCTACGCTTGTAGTCGTCAATCACGACCACATGCGTAAAAACGCAAAAATTTCTAAATTCAGCTATTTTTCGTTTAGGCAAATATTGGCAAAAAATTTTAATGGAAATAAATAGAAAAATATTTAGTGTACTAAATAATGTAAAGTATGGGCTGACACAACTTGGCACTAATTTTTTATAGGCCATAAGTGTACAAGCATAACAAAATTTAAAAATGGTTATATTTCATTCAAAATAATAACTTATAATTTAAATATTTAACACTTTTATGATTTCATTGTGAAGCCCATTTTATTTTGATCAAAATAAAACCAAATTCAAATAATTAACTAACCGCGATAATTTTTATTAGAGATAAATTCTGAACATTAGTTGACCATATAGTACACTGTTAAACTTCCTCAGTCTGAATTAATCCCTTGATTACGCTAATAACACCCGATATAAAAACAAACTAAATATTGTTTTTATTTCTCTAAACATTTAACTACATTATTATGGTATTAATTCTGTTTGTATGTATTTTTTATTTTTTTCGAAATGTCCCAAGATTTTACATTACCCCGTCACATTGTGCGGCGCCGCGCCTTCCCCCCCATCTTTACCTTATTAATAAAAATAATTCATTCAAAATAAGAAAAAGCTGGGTAGGAAATTTTTATTTTTGTAATCATGACTACTAATACAAAAAGATCAGTACGTATTAAAAAATAGTATTTTTGCGTTTTAAATAATTTGATAGTGATAATAGTGAAATTTATATTCATTTTTGACTTGAACTTTTTAAATTTCAAATTACGTAATTTAAAAAGTGCAAGTTAAATTCGTACATCCCTGGTACTTGTGAAATAAAATATACTAGTGAAAAAAATATATACGGCTTATTAAAAAAATATAAAATATAAAAATTAAAATATTCAGGTCAAGTTATGTGAAATGCCCCTTAAAAATTCCAAAACTTCACGCTCAGCAAAAGTTTCGACGATAAATTTTATTCTCTTGTCCAAATCGACATACTTTTTCTTGCGTTGCACTTCTTGTCCTGAAATCAGTTGCTCAATTCGCCGTTCAAAAAACCCTTGCTCACTTTTCAAACCGTTAATTAGTCGCCATATTGTAGGATGATCAGACCCAATAACAGAATGAAATCGACGATGCCAAGCTTCAACTGCGTTGTTTGAATGTGGTAAATCATTTATAACTATTTCATAATTATTCCATAGATTCAATGGAAAGATACCCTCTCTGAGTCTATTTCTTCGAATTCTTCCAATGTATGTGTCTTCAAAATAATTTGCAATCGGCATAGCTTCATCTGGAAATACTTCCAGCAATGAATCAAAATAGTTTACCACGTGGTCTAATGGTACCATAGAAAGAGCACACAACATTTTAATTTTTAAAGCGAATTCTGGATCATTTGCATATCTTTGCTGTAATCCTGCATTCTGAACATGTCTGTAGACATTTTGACATAAATGAAACATGCAACCGTGCATAGAAACGTTAGGAAAAATATGGCGAAAGGCATTTATACTACCAAGTTCAAAATCACATAACACTGTCTCCGGTGCAAGATTAGGATTTATCTCCAATATCTTTCTTAAAAATGTCTCAATTGTGTATAACTGATAGAATAATTTTGGGGAGACTTTAAACGTCCCGTCTGCATACCAGTTACGAGAGCGCTCCAAAAAGCAATAAGTTTTCGTACTAAAATCCTATTTTCACCACCAAAATCAGACGCTAAAAAATTTGCTCCTGTGTTTGTTCTTGTAAATTCAACTGGAATCTCCAAATTAAGTAAATCTTGAGGTTGTGCTGGTGCTTGCACTTGGCGTTTCCTTTGTATCACACGTTTCAGAGCAGATATTTGAGGGAGCTGTACGGTAGTTATCGGTGTTAAATTATTCATGGCATTATTCACAATAATCTCAGTAGCTTCCATTGTTGTAACTGCGTAATTACGAATTTCGTTGCATGTTCTTATGATATCACCTCTAACAGCTTCTGGTGGATGACTGTGCTCTGATCTGACATCTACTTGATCTCCATCTTGTGCAGCAATACGACTGTGTACTCGAGCTTTACATATTCGTTTATTTTCACATTGCCAATATGTCTTACCATCTGTATCCTTTTCCCTCACATAGGCATAACCATCATAGACAAGTTTGCGTTTTCCTTTCTGTGTGAGAAGGAATTGTGCCATTTTCCAGGAAAAAGAAACACTTAATCACTTCAAAAATTACACTCCTCACATAATATGTTTGCTTTATGCATTTAAGACCTAATTTCTACTACCGGACAAAAAATTTATTATACGCATGCGCAAAATATTGTCTGAATGCGCGAAGCGTCAACTCTGGATCAAGTTTTAATGCATAGGTAAGAAAAGGGCTAGGCGGTCATCCGACTGCCTACAAAATTGTTGTTCACCCACAAATATCGTTCACCCAAATGTCGCATTCACCCAATTGTCGTTCACCCAAATGTCGTTCACTCAAATATCGCATTCACCCAATTGTCGTTCACCCAAATGTCGTTCACCCAAATGTCGTTCACCTAAATGTCGTTCACCCAAATGTCGTTCACCCAAATGTCGCATTCACCCAATTGTTGTTCACCCAAATGTCGTTCACCCAAATGTCGTTCACCCAAATGTCGTTCACCTAAATGTCGGTCACCCAAATGTCGCATTCACCCAATTGTCGTTCACCCAATTGTCGTTCACCCAAATGTCGCATTCACCTATTTGTCGCTTGCACCCAAATGTCGTTCACCCAAATGACTTCACCCATTTGTCGTTCACCCATTTGTCATTCACCCAAATGTCGTGCTCCCATGCACACTGCACAGATGGAAAAAAACTCAGTGTATATGTATATTATATACATATCAAATATACTGTATATGTATAGAGGTACAAATAAAATGTCGTATATTGTACATGTATATACATATACATTTTAAATCAAGTATAGAGTATATGTTTAAGATATACATTTTTTTAAAGTATATGTATATGTATCTCAGATCCAAAAATAAAGTATATTACCCAACACTGATCACGATGCAGAGGTGGAAGCATTACAAGATATAGAGGAAGCTTGGAGAAAAATGGAATCAGTGAGGAAGTCAAGGAAGCACTCGTGCCATAAGAGCAACACCCAAAAAATAGGAATTGGTGGGATGAAGAATGCGTAAAGGAAACAGAGCTAAGAGAGAGACTGAGAATCAAAGCGCTTCAAACAGATCAAGAAAGAGATAAAGAGATATATAACCAACAGCGGGAAAAAGTTAAAAGAATCAACAAGCAAAAAAGAGAGCTATGAACGAACGCAAAGTCAAAGAAGTAGAAGATTTCTGCCAGAGGAAAGAAATAAGGAATTTTTATAGGGAAATAAAAAAAGGAAAACAAAAACATAAACACATTGTTGGGTTTAAAAGAAATTCTTCGATTCTTATTCAAAATAGGTGGACTGTATATTTTCCTGTTGTTTTCACTTACTAAAATTTTGTATTAACAACTTTTGTTTTTTCTGAACATACATGATAATAATAATTACCTAAGCGTAACCATTCCGGCCCCCATTGAAATACTAATTTCAATCAAAAATAATAATGCTTATGCTTCAGTAATATGACAATAGATTAACTTATGTATAATTTACTTCAAGTTTTAACAATTCTTTCCAAAAGGTAAAATGCACAATTTCTTAACACTACGACGAAAAATGCCTTGGTTGGTTCGAACGTCTATAACTCTTACAATATTGTCGGAGCCCGGATAAATGTTGACAACTCGACCGACGATCCATTGAAGTGGTGGTAAATTGTCGTCTTTTACAAGAATCATAGTGCCAAGTGTAATGTTGTTGGAACCTTTGGTCCACTTGGTGCGTCTCTGTAGTTGCTGCAAATATTCAGTTTACCATCTCTTCCAAAAATGTTGCCTCAACTTCTGAAGATGCTGCCATCGGGAGAGTTTATTGTCTGCAACATCAAGAAAACAACTCGAAGCAGCTTCAGAAAGAGGAACCCCAATTAAAAAATGAGCAGGAGTAAGAATATTTAAATCATTAATATCATCTGACATTGGCATTAAAGGCCTAGAGTTTAGAACTGATTCTATTTGAATGAGAAGAGTGTTAAGCTCTTCAAACGTACAAAGAAAACCTTTTGTTACTGTGTATAAATGTCTTTTAATGGACTTGATGGCCGACTCCCACAGACCACCGAAATGTGGAGATTTGGGCGGTATAAATTTCCATGTAATGGCTTGTGAACTAAATGTCATCTAAGTGTCATTGATGTCATCTTCTTTTTCAATTACCAGTTGCTGCAGCTCCTTCAATTCACGTGCAGCACCAACAAAATTAGTTGCATTATCCGAGTAAATTGTCTTGCAATGACCTCTTCGACTGATGAATCTTCTTAGAGCTGCTAAAAATGCTTCTGTTGACAGATCACTAACAAGCTCTAAATGAACAGCCTTTGTACTGAAACAAACAAAAATTGCAATATATCCTTTTGAAACATGCATCCTACCTCTTCTTCGACTTTCTCTTAACTGTACTGGACCGGCGTAATCAATTCCTATAGTTTCAAATGGAAAACTGGAAGGGTTTACTCGTAGTTTAGGTAAATCACCCATAATTAAGGCTTGGCTAGTTGGTTTGTATTTAAAACGTGGTACACATTTACGAACTAATTTTCTGACTTCGTGAGCTCCTGATAGAAGCCAATACTTTTGTCTCACTGAATATAACAATTGACGTGGTCCACAATGTAAAAGACGCTCGTGTTCATCTCGTAAAATAATTTCTGTAATGTGGTGCTTTGATGGTAAAATCACCGTATATTTTTGCTCGTAAGGTATTTCTGCATGTCTGAGTCGTCCTCTAACTTTCAACAAACCATCCGAATCTAGAAAAGGATTCAGTGTGATGAGATTGCTCTTGTTGCTCAATTGCTTTTCTGCACGTAAATTAGCCAAGTCTTGTGGAAATGACTCTTCTTGAGTTAACTTGAGAATTTTTGTTCGTGCAAATTCAAGCTCCTTTATCGATAGAGATCCTTGGATTTGTTACTTTCGAACTTTAATATTTATAAAACGTAAACAATATGCAATCACGCGTTGGAGTTTTCTGAAAGAAGAATATCTACACAAAAGGTCTGATTTAAATGTAGTTGCTAATGCGGTTATTTTCTTTTGTTCAGGTACTTAAATATTCGGTAAATTCTGCTCAGGCCAATTTTTTGATGAATTAATCCAGCTAGGTCCTTGCCACCAATGATTCAAGGTGAGAAGTTTCTTTGCTGGAACTCCTCTTGATATATAATCTGCTGGATTTTCTGTAGAAGGTACATGTCTTGAATCGCGACGTTGACTTGTCTAAACATTTGAGCAATGTCGGCTGTCATTACGTAATTATGAGTTCTAAAGCCAAGTAATATCTGCAAAATATCATTTTGTAAATTAGGACCTTGTAATAGCATATCATTTAAGGATGTACCAAGTGTAGTTTTAGTTGAAGCATCAAAAACTACACGTAGCTTAGTCGTTAAGCTAGAAGATCTTATAACTGGATGATGTGGTATGTAATAATGATCTTCTTCCGTATAATCGACCTCTTGACAGAGACTCATGTGACCTTGTTCCTCGCAGTCATCCAGGAATTTTACGTACAAATCTTTCAACTCAGGATTCTTCTCTAAACGTCGTTCCAGGTATTTGAATCTTTTCAAAGCTTGATCGAATGAATCTCCTAACTTAATTTCTTTATTTCTTGGCAGTTCAACTTCAAATCTACCGTCTGGATCTCTTGAATATGTCTGACTGAAATGGGTTTCACAAAACTCTTGAATCTCGTACTTTTCTTTTTGATTCTGCAATTCTTCTATCTTCCAAAATTGTTCTATTTGTTGATGAATGTCTTGCACAGTAATTGCATTACAGGTTGGAGCAATTGCTTTGTTAATTGCTGTGTCCAGTTCACCTCCAATTATCCATCCGAGACTTGTATTTTGAAAAGCTGGTTGTCCTTTATTGGTAATATTATCCCTGCCTTTCATAATCTTCCAAAAGACACCTGCTCCTATCAACATGTCGATTGGTCCAGGCACATCAAAACTTGGATCTGCTAATTCAATTCCTGGCGGAACGAACAGCTTCCGTCTGTCTATGTATACTTGCGGTATGTTCTGAGTAATAAATGGGATGAGAACACACTATTGTTGAACGGTAAAACTTGAAATAGTGGATTTTAATGTAATCTGAACTGACTTCTGGATATTAAATGTTGATTGATTAATTCCAGTGACGGGAAGTCTGATAAACTTATGTTTTAATTTTAACCTCTTTGCGAAGTTTTCTGTTAGCATATTAATTTGTGATCCGGTATCCAACAGTGCTCTGCATAGGTGTTGATTTCCATCAATGTCGGTTGCGTACACTTGTACTGTTGCTAAAAGTATACTTGTTGTTTGCCGTGGTGTGCAGTAATTCACAATAGGATGCTGTTCTTGAATTTTATTCGAAGGCGATGAACTTGCAGACTTTTGTGTGTCACTCTTGTCATGATCCTTGTGTAGTAAAGTATTATGCTTCTGCTCACAACTCTTGCATGTTGATGAATTGCAATCTTTTTTAAAGTGTCCTCGTTTCAGGCAGTTTGTACATAATTTTAGCTTGAAGATTTCTTGATATCTTCTTTCCGGAGACAATTTTAAAAATCGATCGCATTTGTACACGACATGCTGTTCTGAGCAATAACAACATTTTGATGACACATAATTTGTGGAATTTGTAGATGTTGTCGTTGTAAGGGCAAATCTTTTTTCTTTTCTGTTGATTCTTGAAAAAGGAGCTTCTTGTCCGGTTTTCCCGAGGTCTGTCATTTCCAACATTAAGCACCTCTTCTTTATAAACTTAAGAAAATTATCTAATGTTGGTTTCTTCGCTTCATCATTGAAACTTTTTTTCCCACTCTTCTCTTGACACTCTAATTTGTTTGAAATGAGATATATCATAATTGTATCCCAAGTATCAGTGGGTTCACCTAATGATTTCAAGGAGCGTAAATGCGTTCTTGAGGTATCTACTATGTTTCTAAGGTTGCCTTGATTAGCTTTCGGTATTACAGGAAGATCAAACAAACCTTTTAAATGTGTATTGATGATGATTCTGCTATTTGAGTACCTATCCTCCAATATAATTGCCAAGCTTCCTCGTAATTCCTTTCTGTAGCTTCTAACGCCGATATAATTTTAAGTGCATCATCTTTCAGCAGACCCTTAAGTATTTGGAACTTTTGGACATGAGGTAATTCTTCTTGTTCATGAACAGCTTTTTTATAAGAATCTCTGAACGACACCTATTGAGCGTAATCACCAGAAAATGGCTGAATTGTCAAGGGTGGTAACTTAACTTTTAAATTAGTGGAACAACATCTTTCAATTTGATTTATGTTTTTTGGTTCTGCTGCTATTTCTGTTTGCGTCAGTTTTTCACGTGCTTCTCCCATGGCATCATAATAACATTGATCGTATAAATCTACATCTGAAATGTTTCATGCAAAGCTCTTTCGTCTTCTTTGTCTTCAATCAAACACTCTATTACCACGCTCAATTCTTGAAATTTCTGCCAGACTTCTGGTATTCTCTCATACCTTTCTCGTAGTTGCGAAACATTTTCTTCACACGTTTGAACGAAATTAAAAAATGACTTTAACTGTCTTTTGACAGCACCTCTTTTGATATTTAAAGATTTTAAATCTTCTGTCATGTTGCGCTTGTCAAATATCAAATAAAAATGCGATAATATGACTTTATTTGAATGAAATGAATTCTAATCTTAATAAATTGTGTTGTTTTACTATAAACTTTAAATTAAATTAAATATCAATGATAAGTAACCTTTTTACTTAATGTGATATTAATGATTTGAGAATAGATTTATCGAAAGAGGGGTTTAAAAGCTCTGAGCTACTTAGCTGTTTCAAGATGTTTCCTGATGTTGCTACTCTCTGGCTCCAGAAGGGGCTCCTTCGACGACCTTAGTTGATGATGAGGATGAGTACTTGGCTGCCTGCTTGCGTCCAAACTCACTCTCCTGGTTACTTGTCTACGATGTGCGATGTCTTATTCAACGACGAGGATGAGATTTGGCTGCCTATTTGGGTCCAAACTCACTCCCTGCGTTACTTGTTGACGTGCGATGTCTTATTCAACAATGAGGATGAGATTTGGCTGTCTACTTGGGTCCAAACTCCCTCCCTGCGTTACTTGCTGACGTGCGATGTCTTATTCAATACTGAGGATGAGGTTTGGCTGCCTACTTGGGTCCAAACTCACTCCCTGCGTTACTTGCTGACGTGCGATGTCTTATTCAACAATGAGGATGAGATTTGGCTGCCTACTTGGGTCCAAACTGACCAAAGAAAAGACCTGTACGATTAAGAAGAAATCTTACTTGATTTAATCGTCCGGGAGTAGCATCAATTTCCAACTCCCTGCGTGACTTGTAATATGCTTGAATGATGGCTTGAGGTCGGATGAGAAGTGTGTTTGTCCTACTCGAATGTTTTCAAATTGACAAAATCTTGAATGTTTCAAACTTATGCGGCTTTCGTATGACCCAATGTGATCATTCAATGTGTTCTATTCGCTGAGAATCCGGCTCGATTGGACCAATTGTTGGGTTTAAATGAAATTCTTCGATTCTCATTCAAAATAGGTGGACTGTATATTTTCCTGTTGTTTTCACTTACTAAAATTTTGTATTAACAACTTTTGTTTTTTCTGAACATACATGATAATAATAATTATCTAAGCGTAACCACACATGTTGTATATCAAAGATAAGAAAGGGGAGACAATTGAAGAAGAAAAGAGAATAAGGGACAGATGGTAGGATTATTTTTACGAAATACTTAATGAAGGTGTAGCTGAAGAGGAAGCGAAAGACGAAGACAATGTGCAAGTAATTATAAGAAAAGAAAATGAAAATGTATACAGCGTGTCCACCGAGTGCCGCGGTCTTCTCTACCGTCTATAGCATATAAGATAAAAAAAAATCAAACGAGCTAAGATGTAACTCAGTCAGCTCTACTTCATAAAATTATTTTTGACTGTACAGAGTGTTCAGTAACTGAGAGCCGTACCAAAGTTATATTTTTTTAAATGGAACACCCAGTACATTTTTACATATTTCGAAAGTATGTATAACGAATAGGTAACAACCAAAAATTTTAAGTTTTACTTAAAAGTTTGTAAGATATTGACGTTTAAATGTAAAAAATAGCCATAATATGAGTGCTTATATCTTCGTTATTTATTTAAATTTCGTCTTGAATTTTTGTAGGTACTCAATACAATATCTTTTCTAAAGAAATTTCGGAATCAGTTATTATGTGTACAGAGTGTTGAGTTTTGCAAAAGATAATTTTGCTCAAAATTTTCAAGTGGAACACCCAGTATATCTAGACTCTCGTGAAACACTGTTTTAATAAGCTTTCATAAAACGCCAAATGTATTTGCCTAAACTGAAGAAGTCGTGAGACAAAAATTAATAATTTTTCAATCTTTCAATATTGTCGTTATTTAACCTTTCCGACTGGTTCTTCTGTTTTGATTTGCTGATAAATCAATGAATATGTCATTTATAATTTTTGTTCAAAGTAATTGAATATGTTGCTGCTAAAATAATTTCTATTTTTCTTTACTTTGAAAATATCTAAATAACGTTATAACAATAATTTGAAAAAATCAAATTTAGAATCACGTTGCCGTTTGCTAGAAAATAGGAAAACAGTTGCTCTAAATTTTTAATTGACAGAATAATTATTCAATTAGTAGATAACACTACTTTTACAGTTTTGTATTTTTTTATGACAACAAAAAGCATTTTAATAATAAGAGTTACGTGAAATGACATACCTATTAGGAAAAGGCAACAAAAACTGTCTTTTGGCAACAAGATTATATTCGCAGCATTATCCTATGAGAAGACACCCGGATTATAGAGT
Organism: Dorcus parallelipipedus; assembly: GCA_958336345.1. Lineage (NCBI taxonomy): Eukaryota > Metazoa > Arthropoda > Insecta > Coleoptera > Lucanidae > Dorcus > Dorcus parallelipipedus. Next base: position 36,342,727 of record OY284475.1, read on the forward strand.
TTTTCAAAGATTGAAAGAAAGATTCTAAACGCCAGGAAACATTAAATACAGTAAAAATGTTATTAAAATAACGTTATGTAAATATTTTCAAAATAAAGAAAAATAGGAATTAGTTTAACAGGAACATATTCAATTATGTACTTTGAACAAAAAATAAAACAGGCGAAAAAATCCTTAAAGGACTCCCCACACCGACGCGAAACTTTCGCGACGCAAACTTTCCGCTGCGAAAAATTCGCCGGCGGTACGGCAGCGAAACTCGGTATTCACACCAACGCGAAAGTTTCATAGTGCTCACGCGATTTTTTCGCCTGTATATGGACTAAGATATACTTTGAAAGCCTGCTACAGTTTTTTTTTCGATTGAACATACGGTATTTAAAGATATATAAGCAAACCTACAATTTTCTTTTAGCTCTAACCCTCTCTGCACCCAAACCGTGTCCTTTTTCCTCACATTTTTGCAGTCTTCATGACTTAAATCGTAAATGATAGGATACAGCTTAACAATTTCGATTAATTTTTCTATTAACGTCATTTTTAATATACGCGAAACTGCAGCGGCGGCGGAAAAAACCGTGCATGCAGCGTCAGACAATTACAACGCTGCATTGCCGCGACCGTTGCGGAATCCGTGCGTCCCGGTGTGAGCAGGTCCATATACCGCCGTGTATATTGGTCTGCTGCGGTTTCGCAACAGTAGCGGCAGCGAAAGTTTCGCGTCGGTGTGGGGAGTCCTTTAATCGTCTTACCTAATTAAAAGGACAAGCACAACATTTTAAAATAATTTAAAAACAATGTCGTTTACATTGTACACGAGACGAAACACAGAACAAACCTGAATTATTCCTAATTTAAACTTGAAATTGATAACGCGAGTCCAGTTTTTAAGTATAAAAATCATATTGTTTTACAATTTTCTATTAACAGATGGTGTTGGCTTGCTGTTTGCTTGTATTTTACTTTTTAATATGATTTTTATACTTAAAAACTTGACTCGCGTTATCAATTTCAAGTTTAAATTAGGAAGAATTCAGGTTTGTTCTGTGTTTCGTCTCGTGTACAATATAAACGAAATTGTTTTTAAATTATTTTAAAATGTTGTATGCTTGTCCTTTTAATTAGGTAAGACGATTAAATGTTTTTATTACACATGATGGGTGTAATAGCCTAGTGTTTTTGTAGATTACGTACTAAAGAAGCGTCAAATTTTGATGTGAAACGTTTACTGTTTTTAAACAATTAATTAAAGGCTGTTGATTGATGAAAACAATTTTTCTCTCTATTATCTCCCAGCCAACAACTTTTCACTTGAATTATATTTATTGTAAGTTGCGCTTTAATGCGTGTTATGAAATTTGTTTCATTCATTTAAGAAAGAAAACCGCACGTTGAGGACTTTCGAGGAAAATTTTATAACTCAATATAAAGTAGTAAAATATGTCAAGATCGGTCAATCTAACGAGTCCTTATAAAACATGTCCTGCAAGATGTATAAAATTTATCATTTTAACCAATTGTAAAGCAGTTGCCTTAAGGAACTTCCCTGCAAGATTGCGATTTAATTGTTCAATATTTACTACTATAAAACCTTGCAGGAAAACTGATACAAGTAACACTGGACGCTCTCTCAAAAACAAAAATGAAGTGAAGGGTGGGTTAATCGGATTACCGCAAGTAAAGTATTGTAATGGAATTTGTACCAATTGATAGCCGATACATTTTTTAGAAAGGTGAACAAATGCCCATGATATTTTAGCACATTTATAAAATGGATTTTTGGCCACCTTTTTGGAGTTTGGTCCCACTGTGCGCTGGTTTGATGTCTCACATAAGAGAACATAGAAAACAAAACTTGCGGCGTGGCCGCAGTGGCGAAATCGTAGGTGTGGCGCTCGCCTTAGAACTTGCATCTTTAGCAGCAACTTAAATGAACTAGATGGTAACTCTAAGCAATGTAAACATTTAAATTAATATTTAAAGTTGGTTCTTGTCCGATGAAATTTGTATCACAAAATCTTTTAACCGGACATATAAATCTCGCACTATACACTTAACGTTTCACCGTCGTTCGACAGCTTCGTCAGAATTGAAAAATATAACACGTTGTCAAAATAAACAAGGTTGTCAACGGAAACTGAAAAGGTAAATTGATTTTTTTTTAATAAACATAATAAATAATTTATTTTAATAAATGTTAAAAATTGACAGATCTATATTCTATTTAAAGAATCGAGAAAACTAGAAAATGTATCGTTTAAACTCGCAAAATCTGTACGTTTGTTAATAGAATTCGACGACATTTTTATTTTACACATTTCTATAAAACGTCTTTTAAAAATTTAAAGTCAAAATTTAAAAAAAACGTCTAGATCAACATAAATATCATATCAAAAAAAATAATCAAAATCATTCAATGCTTGTTGAACATTCGTTAGAAAATAACCATAATTTTGATTTTGAAAACACTAATATTTTATATTATGAGTCAATTACACAAAAATTTTCAAAACATGTACGACTAGCACATCCAGCCAAAAATCATTATTGCCTTTCAGTTTATTTGCATGTGAAGGCATTGCTTTCGCTGACTCAGGTGCTCAAGCAAGTATTGCGGGTCGCCGAGTATATGATTTTTTAACTAAAAGAAATCATCCGTTTAAAGCAACCACTATGACAATCACTTACGCAGATGGAGAAGGAAAAGTAGAAGATGTTTTGGTTGCAGACATGACCATTGAAATTAAGTCGAGAAGTGTTCCAATAAGCTTAATAATTTTACCAAAACTGCAAAACAATCGTACTCTATTGGGCATGGATTTTCTTCAAAAAGCAGGAATTGTTGTGAATTATGCAAAGAATATGTGGAGTTTTGCAAATGAACCAGGAAATGAATACGAGTTTGCTGAGGATGTTGTCATTACCTCTGACATCACAGTTGCTCTTCAGGAAGCTCAGACTTCAAAACTGAATCTTCGTGTCGACGAGGGACAGAATTTAACGACTGTACAGCGTAAACAGTTGAACGATTTGTTGGAAACATATGCACAAGTTTTTCAGAAAAGGAGTGAACCAACCCCTTTTGCAGAGCACCGAATCGATACAGGAGACAATGCACCCATTTCGGTACCACCATATCGTATGAGCCCTGCGAACAAAGAAATCCTTCGAAAAGAATTGGATTCAATGTTAGCGGTAGGAATTATAGAAGAGTGTGAATCATCGTGGGCAGCACCATTAGTACTAGTGCCTAAAAAGAATGGCACTGTACGCGTTTGTGTTGATTTTCGACGATTAAATGCTATAACAAAGAGAGATAGTTATCCTATGCCAAGGTTGGATGATTTACTACAAACCAATAAAAATACAAGTTTTATCAGTACCTTAGATCTTAAAGCTGGGTATTGGCAAGTGCGAGTACGGGACGAAGATCGTGACAAGACATGCTTTGTATGTCCACTTGGAACTTACCGTTTTACGAGGATGCCATTCGGACTATGTAATGCGCCCATGACCTTTCAGCGTTTAATGGACCATTTTCGTGCGGGATTAAAAGAACGTGCCGTTTCAGCTTACATGGACGATTTAATCGTAATATCGAGTACATTCGAGGAACATTTAAATGATCTAAGAGCGGTGTTTGACAGACTAGAATTTTACCAATTACAGGCCCATCGTGAGAAATGTGTTTTTGCTAATAGTTCAGTCAAATATTTAGGACATGTTATTTCTACTGAAGGTGTAAGTGTGGACAAAGTAAAAGTGGACACAATTTTAAATATTGCACCACCCAGAAAAGTAAAAGACGTTCTAAGTTTCTACCAGATGTGCTCATGGTACAGACGGTACATACAAAATTTTGCAGACGTTGCGAGACCTCTCTCATCGCTTACTAAGAAAAATGCTACTTGGAAATGGGGAGACGAAGAACAACGAGCCTTTGATACCCTTAAACAACTATTGACGAAAGCACCCATCCTTCGACAAGCGAATCCCTCGGAGAAATACATCTTACGTACAGATGCGAGTGCTTACGCATTGGGAGCTGTTTTACTGCAGGGGGAGGCCAATGAAGAAAGACCTGTGGAGTATGCAAGCAGACTGTTAACTCCAGCAGAGATAAATTACTCCACTACAGAACGAGAAGCTCTCGCTGTTGTATGGGCAGTGACAAAATTTCGCAGTTATATTGAAGGAAGCGAGATTCTTGTGATAACAGATCACCAACCGCTTAAATGGCTGCTTTCATTAAAATCGCCTAGTGGACGCCTTGCACGTTGGGCACTTCAGTTGCAATCTTACAGACTTCAAGTAACTCATACACCAGGAAAAGCAAATGTTATAGCTGATGCTCTTTCACGACTGCCAAAAGAACATACGGCGAAAATGTCAGAAATTCAGTCAATAAGTGTAGATTTGCCTATTAGATCAGCAAAAGAAATTCGAGAAGTACAACTTCAAGATCCAGATTTACGAAAAATAATCGAAGCATTTGAAGGTCAAGACGATACTGCTAGTATTCGTTGGGCAGAAAGAGGATACATAATGACTCGTGGAGTGTTGTATCATTATGATCAAGAAGATGAAAGTGAAACTTCTCAACAAGTGGTACCTGTTCAGGAGCGTGCTTTAATCTTGCAAGAATATCACGATTCACCATTAGCTGGTCATTACGGAATCGATCGAACTGTGAAAAGAATAGCTTCACAATATTATTTCACTGGGATGCGAAAATATGTAAGTGAATATATCCGAAAATGTGTGGAATGCCAGAAGTACAAGATAGACAATATGAAACCATCAGGTTTATTACAAACTCCGGTTGTATCGAGAAGATTCGAAGTTATTTCAATGGATTTATTTGGTCCTTTACCGATTCGTGTTAAATATCTACAAAATTCAAAAATCTACAATAATATAAAACAAACTTCAAACAAAAAATACATATCTTTACCTTATATTGAACCACTATATAACATATTTAAACACATTTTCAAAAAATGATGATAATACTTTTAATTACGGCTCGTGATCGCTGCTAACCTGAATCTACGTCGTGATAACCCGTTCATCTTGGTGAATCGGTAACATAAGTCGAAAGAACAAATGAGCTGATTACGTTAAATAAAAACACGAAATTAGATTTAATTAATTATTTATTGCAAAAAAAGGTAAAAACTCCTTGTACCAGCCACTGCGGGCGTGGTATAATGAGCGCAAAAACCTTGCGTTGAAATAAAATACAAATAAACAAAAATTACTGTTCTCAGAAAGTACAGTATAACCCGCTTAACAGATTTCACTTTCGAATATCGGCGCGGTCTACTTTCTTTCAAATCACACCGTTGGTGGTTTAATGTCTACACAGATATTTGTTGGAGAGCTCTGCTCCTTAATTAGATTAACAATTAATTGAATTTCAACTTAGATCAGGTTTTGGTACTAATGTTTGTCACTTCAGATCGTACTCTAAGACTTGTTCTGTTTAATAAACTAACTAACGCACAGTGTGACACAATGGGCCTACAGTGTACTTAATTAATGGAATTAATTAATTAATTAGTCAGGGACTCCTTTTGGAGAGGGTGGAATAACCCTAATACTGGCTAAACTAATTAATTGAGGTCGAATGGGTAGGGTCCCTCCCAGCTACTTCCAATCGCCAATCTCCCTTCGTCGTTTTTTCGTCGGCTAAATCTATCTAACTAATTTATTGCGCAAGAACCCAGACTGACTGTTTTTCGACACTACACTATGGGTGTTTATGGTCATTTCAGTTTCTCGGCAAATCGCTTCTAATTAACTTGCAAATCTTTCGGCAAAGACCACAATTCGGCTCACACACTGTGTGAGAAAACTTTGTTAAGAAAATGGCTATGAATATGTGGTTCAAATTGTTCGGGCTCGTAATTCCACGAAATTGGCCTTGATTTCTTTGTGTATATTGTGCTGGCGCACTTGGTTTCAGTGGCAGATATAATTGCCTCACACCAGTGATTGAGATTGACGACTTCCCTGTACAAATCGAAAACAACCGTTAGCGTGTTTCCAACTTGCCAGAGAATATCCCCAGGGGTAGAACTATTTCTAAGAGTATTATATTCCCAGGTAGATTTGGAGAATAGTTAATTGCTGCTGGCCTAATAATTAAAGAAACAATGACCAACAAATTTTTCTAAGGTGAATGTCACTAGTGAGTTTAATACTCGCTTCAAAGGTAAATAAAAATAGTTTGATTAAAGTTATCTAAATGCAATAGTAATATGAACTTTACTGACTCTTTAGCCACTAATTAATGCAAATTAAATTATCCCTACGCAATTGTTACCGCCAAAGGTGCGATGAAGAAATACAAATACATAAATGTCAATTACCTAAAAAGTGTAATCCGTGTAATACCCGCGCACTTCACACTCTGATTTAAGCACTCGCGTCAGGCCCTCGCTTCACGGCCCGATATCGCCGATGAATATGAAGAAATTTTGACCGGCATCGCAGATAAAGAGATAAAAAGACTATGTAGAAAAACGTATGTATAATGTTGAGTAATTATTTTTCTCAATTTGTTTGCACATTTACATATTTATAAACATAGTTTATGAAACAAATAAAGCAATTATAAGATAAAACAGTCTTTAAAATAAAGCAGTAGATTAGTAATTGCTTCAAACAGAGTAACACCTTGTATAATATTTAACTAAAAAGAAAAAGTTTTAGCACATTGGGACATTGATATGGGAAGAATTGTTGCTTCAATATTATTGTTGATTTTTAAATCAAATTTGATTAGAATTTGAATCATAAAAAGTTTTCAACGTACAGGCAGACAAAGCCATTCCATTTCTTTAGAAAATCGATTTATTCTAGGACTCATTAATTAAATAAACATGCTATACATGTTGCAAACTGTAAATATTGCAGATAGTACCTACCTAGACACAGAAAGAAAATATTTAACTTAGATAAGCACTGAAAGATCTTGTGATGTTATCTTAAATAACTGCTACGATCAAGTACAAAATACATTTCACATAATTATCCGTGTAATTTCTCATTTGTTTTAGTGGCGAAAAGTTCAAGCTTCGCTCTGGAAGCTTTAGCTGGTTTAGCCAGTAAGGAAGACTTCAGCTCAGTTTTGCTGAAAAAATGTGCATATCCGAGGTCGTCTCTCTTGCCGTACAAAGACTTGATGCTCATACACATAAAAGGAAGGAGACACGTGCAGGCAAGATTAGTCGAACCTGTAGTTGCCAGTATAAACGAGGGCGACAATTACATACTTATAATTCCGAACGTTTTGTATAACTTTATTGGGGCATACTCCAACATTATCGAATAAACCCGAGCCTGTGATATTATAAATTACATACAGCAGACCGGAGATATGGGCTGCAAAGTCGAGCAAGTTGTGACTATTAGTTCTAAGAAGCGCACATTACCAGCGGAAGTAGAGAAATTCTGGAACCTGTTGGGTTCTTCGAGCAGCAAAATTCATGTGACCGAAGCCGGTCACCCCGATGAAGACGAAGTCTATGAAACCAGCATACTAAACACTAATATAATATACAGTATAGAAAATAACGAGCTTGTGCCCGTCGAAGAGTATTGGGGGAAAATTCCAAAGATACGTATGTTAACCCCATCGAAAGTGTACGTCTTCGATTTCGGCACCGAAATGTACGTGTGAAGTGGCATCACTGCTTCGTCTGACGAAAAGAAGACCGCCCTAAAGTTGAGCAACCCAAACACGTGTTTGGTTTCTTAATTGCCCTTTCTTAACACACTGTATTTTAACCGTACCGAAATAAATGATTTATCTAGAAAAATGAGTAAATGACTGCAAGCGCTACAGACAAAAACCGCTAAGTCAAAATTTAAATTATCCAACCGCCCCTTAGAGAGCTTCGAACGTGTCTCCTTGTTTTTCGCGCTCCGTCCTTACCAAGTAAAAAAAAATTAAAACACACCCCACGGACTTATTAAGATCAATCGCTGCTTCGAATCTCAAACTACGCCTATTCCAGATGCCTAGCATGTATCAAGAAACCCCCCTATTAGCTTATCAGAGACACTCGCTGGTGTCTGTCGCAAATGAAACCTTCATAATTTTAACTTTACAAGTGTCCAGGCTGACATTTTAAAAGTATGTGGTGCTCGCTGAAAGAGACCAGACTAAAGCGAAAATGCTTCAACTCGCAATGTAATTTGATATCTTTACCTAAATTGAACATGTATCTGCAATTTTAATGCGACAAAATGTATACAAAATCTAAGCGACAACAAATCTAAAAGGCTATTCGGACAGATTTATGAGGCCTGAGATTTATGAGCTGGGGTGCATCTGAATGGCGCCAGACGTTATAGAATTTGGTATATCCTGGGTGGTATATCCTCTTGAAACGGGACAGGGCGTCGCACTTAATTACCCCGGGTCGTATTTTTATAGCGTGCAGTTTTCGAACACATGTTTGTTATTTGGAATTAAACATGCAACAATCGATTTTGTTTTGAAAACAAATCCGGCGGACGTTTCAAGAACAATATTTAAAAAATTTATGTTTCATTTAAAATAATATGAGTTTAGCCCCCTCTAGAATCGCATCCATTATTACTGTGAAATTTTTTTTTCATTTGCTGTTCATTTAGGCATCGAAAATAAGAAAAAAGAAATTAAAAACTAATGAAATTAATTTGCCCCCTGGAGACTTAAAAGACACGTATTTTGATGTATTACAATTAACAAAAAGTTCATAGCCATCATACACAGCAGCACTCAAACTGTGCGGATCGTTTTTCAAAAATTTTTGTCTCGACAACTAGAGTCCTAGAAAAAGAAAACGTTACAGGACTTCTACTTCCCCATGACTTTAAAATCACCCTCTGAAATTTGGCGGGTGGTTGGTGAAATAGTTCGTATAGTTCAATAGTTAATAATATTATTAATTTATTTTTTCAAATTTATGGAAGCTATTTATTAATACTTTTCGTACGTACATATTGTTACTAATTGGAATAAATCAAGATTTTCTATGAAATGAGAATACACACTCAGAATCCGTGGTAATAAATCATCCAGAACAATTACATTGTTCGTTACTCGTTAAGTATTTAGATCACGTAAGAGCTTCGCTAGTGTAAATCAATTGAGGAGTTTCAATTTAATTAAATAGATGATGTATCATTACTATTCTTAAAAGTTATTTTGAATTTATCAGATTTCTCAATTACCTAGCGGTCTGTATTAAAAGCAGTAATATATGTACAAATATTTTTTTATTTTCTAATACATTACTCATCACATCACAGATCGATGGACCCGTGCAATACAAAACGCACTTCACTTCATTTGCAATTTGTATCAGTTAAAGTTTTAATTGCATCTGTCCATTAATTTACGCTGAACGAAACGGAGTCGTTAAATTCACCGCAGAACATCTGTTCATTACGAGCTATCTAATGGAAAATCATGTGACAGCATGAAAAAGAGGCGAACAATTAAGAAATAAATTAAACTGGCAGACTGTACTAGTTCGTCAAATAACGTATTTATTTAAAATTACTTCTGAGCAAATCAAAATCTCTGCTCCATTTTCAAAGGAGGCGTAAGACCTTAATGAACCCTTTCCTGACTCACCTCCATAAGATACTTCTTAGGTCGGATTCTAAGTTTGGTGTTTGGTTAGTTAATCGTAAAACACATTGGAGAAATCGACAGCCAGCCGATGCTTCATTCAAGGCCTTATCTTTCTGATCAACTATACCTAATTCGTCGAAGTCTCTAGTCATCAATTTAGTAACGACATTGAATAACAAGAAGCACATCTCTCCGTCTCTTTAGGCGCATCCAGCCATCTAGCTGCTCAGTGTAGGGATGAGTCGTGATTTCAGGAACGGTGACTTCGTCACCGTGACGCAGTTGTCACGGTTCGGAACTGTGACGGAATTGGTAATATTCCGGTGACCGTGATTTGCGTTTGCGCAAGACGTTTGTTCGGTTCGCCGGACTCGGCGAAATCACGCAGTGTTCGGAGTTCGGAATTTGAGCTGGAGCTATTTCGCGTTCGCAACATGTAGCTCCTTGATCATTACCTCGATTCTCCACTTCGTTCAAAAATCTTCGAATGACGAATTAATTCGAATGTAAAATTTCGAACGGAACTACCGTACTGTAGACAATGTAAAATACACTTTCGTGCGAAGCAATAATTATCACTTATCACACATCGGTACGGTGTACCAAACAAAGAATAAATTAATTTGTTCAGTTTTCGACCGTCTTTAATGCCGTGTGAAAATAACGCGACTCGTGTTTACAATAAATTTTATATTTCTCAAAGGAAACGAAGTTTTTCTGTACGTTTTTTACTGGCGACTAGCGGTCACTGATTCACCTCGAATGCGTGACGGTTCAGGTGCGGACACTACGAACAGATCTGACTGCAGTCACTCCAGTGGAAAATCACGAGTTTTTGTCACGGTGATTTTTACGGAGCTGTCACGTTTGGAACCGTGACAGAAAAATCACCGTTTTGTCCATCCCTAGCTCAGTGAGCGTAAGGTCTGGATGCGTTTGATACTTGTGCTACATTTGAGCAGAGAGGTGGGAGAAGATAGAGGGAGCACTATTCAAATTTAGTGGTCTACCGCGCGAACAGATCTGAGGCAATAAACAGCTCTTGAACAAAGCAGTGGCGTACATAAATAGAATGTTTGTTTCATTTTTTACTGCTACTTGTATTACTGTACCGCAATCAAAAGTGAATATTTTTTTTTATAATAGAATGTTACTTCTAGACTTGAAATAATAGAATAGAAGAGACACAGAACATCAAAAAAACTATGTATATGAAGGATAAAAATAAACAGAAATTAGTTATGAAAAAATTTATTGTCCTTTTAAACGTACAAGTTTGGTATACGAAGATCGTATAGAAACATCAGGCTCAGATTTTTGTTTATAAGAATATTTAATTCTTAAATTTAGGTAAGTATTAGAGACTGCTCTTATATAAGCATAACATTATGTGAGTTCTTTGTACCGTTAAACAAATTCTTATTAGAAAAGAAATCAGAAATTTTAATCAGTAATTTTAAATTGTTAACTTTTATTCCATTCTCTATTTTTGTCTTTAAAGTTAATTAGGCTGCTGATTAAATTTTCTTTTACTTCAAACAGAAAAGATATACATAGTTCACACTTTAGTGAAATGCTGAGTTTACGTGATATAAATCCTGCAATGTAAATGGTAACCTCTTCAGCAAAATTTGACAAAGATGTTTCCGTAAATAAATAAATTGGTTTCATAAACCTGCGTGGTCAGGTAGATATATTAATTTTCATTCGTACACATCTAAAAACTATAAAATTGCAACAATTATTTCTTTAACAGATCGAGCTGTTTTACTTTCAGATAAACTTTTCATTTATGATAATTTAAATTTAATAAAGAAGACACTTGTTCAAAATTCTTATCCAGTAAATCTTATAGAATCAGTAATTAAAGATCGTGTTAAATATCTACAAAATTCAAAAATCTACAATAATATAAAACAAACTTGAAACAAAAAATACATATCTTTACCTTATATTGAACCACTATATAACATATTTAAACACAACTTAATTTTAGCTAGTAAATCTGTAAACAATTTAAATATTATTTTCTCAAATTTAAAAACAAAAACACCGATATTAAAACAACCTAACGTGGTTTATGAAATTAAATGTTAAATTGTAATTCATGTTATATAGGAGAAACAAGTCAAAATTTAAAAAACGTCTATATCAACATAAATATCATATCAAAAAAAATAATCAAAATCATTCAATGCTTGTTGAACATTCGTTAGAAAATAACCATAATTTTGATTTTGAAAACACTAATATTTTATATTATTAGTCTAATATTTTTAAAAGACGTTTTATAGAAATGTGTAAAATAAAAATGTCGTCGAATTCTATTAACAAACGTACAGATTTTGCGAGTTTTACGATACAATTTCTAGTTTTCTCGATTCTTTAAATAGAATATAGATCTGTCAATTTTTAACATTTATTAAAATAAATTATTTATTATGTTTATAAAAAAAAATCAATTTACCTTTTCAGTTTCCGTTGACAACCTTGTTTATTTTGACAAAGTGTTATATTTTTCACTTCTGACGAAGCTGTCGAACGACGGTGAAACGTTAAGTGTATAGTGCGAGATTTAGTGTCCGGTTAAAAGATTTTGTGATACAAATTTCATTGGACAAGAACCAACTTTAAATGTAAATAAATAAGTATGATCCCTTAAACTAACATCGATATTTTGAGGTACATTATGAGGTACGATGATTTACAGCTTACCATCTTGTAGCAAAATATAACGCGCAAATCAAAACAGAATTTAAATAAATAAAATACACTAAATTAAAAACGAGTAAAATTAAAAGGATCGGAAGAAAAGCACAAAATCAACAGCAACGGAATCAATACATACGATCAAACGATAAAATAATGCACAATGCGTTAAGTACTTATGCCACGAACGCCATTGAACACGATAAAGAAAACCAACAGCTGATCTTTGGCGCATATTTTAAACAGGGTCATAAAGAGCTCTTGCACAGCTTCTGGACTAGGTCAAAAATTTTACACGCAAAGCATAGGCAATGCTCCCTCTATCTTCTCCCACCTCTCCGCATTTGAGCAGCTTTGTAAGCGGTCGCCATTTTAAGTAGCGTGAATTCAGACCGCTATTTCCCCACTATACTAGCGAGCGCAGACTTGCTATTGGTGAAAGTGCAAACTGTTTTAAACATCACAAAGTATTTGGGGTATGTAACTAGAAGTTATTTATACTTACGATTATCTGTATTTAAGTACTATTTATGTTATATTATTACTGTTTTTTTACTATGCTTATTTTGATTTCACGGTAGAGTAACAGTGGAGCGACATCAATTTGTAATAATTAATTTATTTGAAATAAATTATTGAAATGAAATAATAATAAATAAATGAAATATCCTAACATATATTTATATTGTAGTGTTATTGCCCCACGTTGGGCGCCAATTTATTATGTAGCGATAAATCCTTTTAATTTCTTATTTAGTTGATTCTTTCTTTTCTTTCGTATTTTTCTTTTAATAGGATTTTTCTTTTTATTTGTGAGGCTTAATTCAGATTGTGGGTACTTACAGTTAAGAAAGTCTTTTTGTAATTTAAAATTTTGAAAAAGTGTATGTATTGTAATTTCTAATACGTTTTATAAATAATAATAATAATAATAATAATATATTTATTAACCATATGATCATTTACATGATTTGGGTTTCGTCATTAGTTACTAACAATATTAACAATATGCTACACTTATTCATTTAGAATAAAACTAACAATATGCTACACATAATGTTCATTTAGAATTCAAAAATTCTCCGTATGTATAAAAACAATTGCTTGTCAGATATTCTTTTAGTGCTATCTTAAATCTAAACAATGATAATTGTTTGAGATGTTTAGGCAGTTTGTTGTACACCGTAATACAAGAATAGAGTGGTGATCTTTCATATAGAGCACTTGAATGAAGAACTGTTCTTGGTTCATTTGTGTTTCTAGTATTGTACTGGTGACTAGCTCCATTCTTATCAAACTTGCCTTTGTTTTGATAATAAAATATTGCACATTTATATATATACATTGAGCTTACAGTAAGAATTTTGTATATCTGGAAAATTTTTCTAAGTGAATCACGGTTTCCTAAATTAAATATTGCTCTTAGTATTCTTTTTTGTAGGATAAATACCCGCACTGCTTCTGAGTTTCGGCCCCAACAAATAATGTTATATGATATGTGTGAATTCACGGTAGCATAGTATATATCCAATAAGGATTTAGTATTTAAAACTGTGCTTAATTTTAGTGTAGCATAAAATGCGGAATTTAATTTTTTGCTCACATAGTCGATATGGATAGACCACGTTAGCCGCGCGTCAACATGCAATCCGAGGAATTTCTCATCAGGCGAAATGACTAATTTGGTGCTATCCGGGAAGTTCTTGCGATAGAAAAACACTTGCACAGTTTTTTCTTGATTTAAAATGACATTGTTTTTCGCGCACCAACTACTAAAGTCTGCAGTCACTGCTTTTACTTCACTTTCGAGCTGTTCAAGGGTTTTTCCCGATACAACTACGGACGTGTCATCTGCAAAATTGATCACAAGTCCTGTAGATATTTTACTGGGCATGTCGTTTATATATAACAAAAAAATTAGTGGACCCAAACTGGATCCTTGGGCAACTCCTAGTTTGATATCCATCTCCTCCGAGCGAATTCTATTAAGCGATACAAACATTGTTCTATCGCTTATGAATGATATAATCCAATTTAGGATATTTCCTCGCACACCAAGTGAGTATAGTTTGTCCTCAATAAAGTTAGCGCTAATGGTATCAAATGCCCGGGAGAGGTCGAAGAACAAACCCGCTACATACATTGTCATCGAGCTTATTATGTACCTGTTCTATAAATTTGAAAGCAGCCGTTTCAGTTGACCGACCCTTACGAAATCCGTGTTGTGAGTCCGAGATCAATTTGAACTTATTTAAATAGTTTGTCAAGCGACTACTTACAATTTTTTCCATGATTTTTGAAAAGATGCTCAGGACTGAAATTGGCCGGTAATTTTGCTTATCCCGTAAGTCTCCTTTCTTATGAACAGGTATCACTCTGGCTGTTTTCAATATAGTTGGAAAAATTCCATGTTTGATGGACAGATTGATTAAATATAACAGGGGAGTCAGTATTGAATCACACGTTAGTTTAATAATTCTTACGGATATGCCATCAGGGCCAACACTCTTCTTATTAGATAGACTATTAATGACTTCCATTAGTTCGGTTTCTCTTATTTCCTCAACATACATGGATTGTAATGCAGTTTTCGTACAAGTACACTCTGTAGATAATTTGGATTGGAAATGAAGATTGAGCTTGTCTTCGGCTACTTTGGAAAAATACTGTCCAAATATATTGGCAATATTTGTAGAGTCACTTATTAATTCTTCATTTTCTAACAACTGCACTGCTTCTTTTTTATTTCCATTCCTGTTAGTTTCTTTTTTTGCCAGTTCCCACATTTTTGCAGTTTTATTTGGTGCTTCATTTATTAATCTTGTGTAATAATCACTCTTCGTCTGATTGATAACGATTTTACTTCCTTTTTTTTTATTCTTATAGAGTTAAAAAATATCAGATGATCCATCGATTTTTAGTAAGGTATGTAAGTCTCGTAATGATTGTCCCATTCTAGCAATATCTCCTGTAATCCATTTTTTGTCCACTCTATTTTTGTTTTTTATTTGTGGGTTTCTTAATAAGTTTTGATTCACATATTTTTTTCCTTGAATTGGATTTTTTCTTGGTTGACCAAAGCCTGCGCTGAATCTCAATTTTTTTATTATGCGGAATTGTACTTGAATGTGATAGCAATTTTACATTCTGTTTTTGAGATGCAGCTAATGTTGAAGGTAAAGGAGCTATTATTTTTTTCACAATTTCAAAGCTCTGATAGTGAATTAATTGTATTAACATGTCTGGCGAACGTATTAATAATTTCTGCCTTCTGTTCTTCAAGCGACAGTTTACATCCTTTTTTAGAAACTTCCTCCAAAATAGCTTCTTTTTCAGTATCTTCTTCAACAATATCTATATAAAGTTTATTGCTACTTATGTTTTCATTCATAGTTTCCTTAGTAGCTAAAATCATAAAAATACAATAATTACTCATTCAAATAATAAATACCCAAGAAAAAACAAGTTACTTTTGTTAGGGTTGCCATTCATCATTAAACAGAAGTAAAAATAGTAAAGGAGACTGTGGTTTAAGGAATAATTGAAATTTATCTCTGCCCACAATAATTTTATATCCGTAGATACGTATTTCGGCAGCTAAGCTGCCATCTTCAGTACAATTTAATATTTATATAAAACTACATTGAAATCTAACAGCTACCTACCTACCTACCTGATCATATTATCTATACTACTAAAACTATCTAAAAATAACAAAATTAACACTAAAAATTAGTAAAAGAGAGACTGTGGTTTAAGAAATAATTGAAAATTATCTCCGCCCACAATAATATTAACAGTCAAAACCTACCAAAAATGCAAATCAAATAAAACGGAAATGAGTATTGGTCTAATAACCGAAAGCGGTTCTTATTCTCCCGAATAAAGAACTTCTGTAAGCATTTAATTCCCTGTTATTTGATACCGCTTGAATTTATCCCTGAAAAGAAATTATATACCTATATATGTATATGCATGCACCTATATATATATATGCACAAATCGCCAAAAAAGCAACCTACAGATTAGAGCAGATTACACCCACACACCACAAGTTAAGAGCACTTTACGATATTTATCTCGGAGAATCCTCTCCTTATCACATATCGAGTGCAAATGCCGAAATACGTATCTACGGATATAAAATTATTGTGGGCAGAGATAAATTTCAATTATTAAACAGAAGGTTATATATACATATGTTGCAACTATTAATTTTCAAAAAAAAATTGTTGCAAATCGGTTTTTATTGCTGTGGAATCCTCGAGCATCCTCTGTACAGCTGTTTCGGCCCTATTTGAGGCCTCGTCAGCGTAGCTCGAGACTTCCACTGCAAAACAAACCGACCTGTCTAATGTTATTCGCAAATGCGATGTACTAGTAATGAATAGTTTCAATCACTTTACAGAGGATGCTCGAGGAATCCACTGCAATCAAAACCGATTTGCAACAAATTTTTTTAAATCATTCAATATGCTTTGACAGCACGCTTGGCCATCTTGCATGGAATGATTAATAAGTAGCAAACTCGCTGCAATTTGTCATTTCCAATGCAATTGTAGGTCAAAAAGTGATCGCAGGATGTCGCGATTGAAACTATTCATTATTTATTTTCAATTAACAACCTAATTCAACATGATGAAACAGGTATTTCTAATTGCTTTACTACATGCAATTCAAGTCAATACTCATTACTCATGCTTTAAAATACGAAGATTATTTGAATTATGCTGCATGTACACCTTCACCAGCCAGAAACACATTTTTAAAAACCTGTATACACACTGTAATTGTGTATTATTTAGTATGGAATTATTCTTCTGACGTCAATTCGATATTTCAGGAGCTACATAAATAAATAAGAATAAAATGCATTTCGTATTAATGTCAATGAAAAATTTCTTAAAGTATGTAGGAATACTTACTGTTTGAACTAACTTGGGATTTCTTAAAATTTGCCACAGTATGAATATGCTTACACATATTGAATTTTATACCCGAGTCTACGCAGGTGCAATGGTAGTCATGTATGCAAATTTGGCATTCTTCACAAACTAACTGACAATTAACACAACTTCTTGTTAGCTCTTCTACTACATATATCTCATGAAAATTTTTAGAAGTCACTTCCCACCCATTTTCAGTCTGAGAAATTAAACTTTTATCCAAACTTTCCATATTCTTATGTCGTTGTCTGATTTCTTTGACTTTTGAAGAAATTTTTCCTTTATGTTTTGAAATTAGCCTATCAAACAATTTGTCCCGAACTAGTTTCATAATTGCATGTATAGCTTTGTCTAATCTTTTTACCCTTCTTCCTTTTAAATATATGTACTTCATAGTTCTGTGTAAACTTTCAAGATGCATGTTAGTATTTACTCCAGCATGTAGTCGATAGGCCTAAGCCCAGTTCTCTGATGTATGAGAGTACGTATGTTGGAAATATTTTATAAAGTCAATAACTTCAGGGTCTTCAATATGTAGAAAATTATACAACATTTTTTCAAAAGCACAGATATCTCTTTCTCCTAGTAACGCCCTCACTTGTTTATATGTCTCAATCTAAAATATAATTTAAATAAATCAATTCAACTAATAACTAACCGCATATTACCTGTTTTTCTCTTGACTTAATTTTGTTAAGGTTCATTCGCCAGGCTCGGTCTACATGCCATGTGCAGAATAACCTAAACAGTTTATTTTGAATTATTATTGATATTGATATTATGAATATAGTACCTTTTATTTGGCATTCCCATTGTGTCCACCCAAGCATTATAATAGGCATTTGCTAAATCTGACATGAAAATATTTGGTGTTATTACTGATGTTTCATTTTTAATTTTTGAGAAGAATAAACAGAAAATGTCCTTGTCAGATCGGTTTGTTATTAGGAAACTACATGGAAATCCTTCCCTTAAGTCGTCAATTATTAATAGCGTAGTTAACTCAAAGTCATAATTGTTCATGCCATGAGTTCCATCAATACACAAAACGTCTGAGCCATATTTTAAAAGTAACTCTTTTTGAGCAGGTGTCATAATAATTAATAATAATAATAATTGTTTATTGTCAACTTGTCAATGGCACATGAACATTGTCAGTTCGTCAAACAGCATAGGATGCAGATTAAGATATACAGAAAATAAGTTGTACACACTAAAATCAATATTAGGACACGATACACAAGTAAATTAGAGATAGTTGTCAGCTATGTTTATGCGTAATGTACTCATGAAAACTATAGAAACAGTGTTGTAATAAATACGATTTTAGTTTTTTTGCGAAGCACTTACTATTTTCAATACGCTTCAATTCGGCGGGTAACGCGTTATATGCTTTTATCATTCTATATATTGGACCTCGTTCGTATCGAGATGAATAATGTTTTGGTGTAACTAAATTATTCCCATATCTCGTGGTCATGGCAGTCGACACGTCGCGATTTGTTTTAAAAAGCTCGGAGTTGTAAAGTTCACAATGCTGTCTATGAAAGAGTAACAATTTGTAAATGTATACGCAAGGAAGTGAAAGGATATCTAGACGTCTAAAGTGATCTCTGCACGATGCTCGTGATGGAAGTTTAAGTATACAGCGAATTATTTGTTTTTGCTGGGTAAAGATTCTATGCATATGGGTAGATGATCTCCAAAATAGTATGCCGTAGGATAAGTGACAATATATGTATGCATGATAAAAGATTTTCATAACATTGAGGCTAACTTCATTCCTCAGTTGATAAATTGCATAGGCCGCTTTTCCCAGCTTAGCACATATGTTTTTGGCTTGCTCTTCCCATTTTAGTTCAGGATCCATAATTACACCCAGAAACTTCACTAATTTACTTTCCACAATAGGGGCTTCATTCACTGTAATGTTGACAGATTCTCCATATGGAATTTTACTGCGGTAATTTATGAAAGTCGTTTTTTGTCCGTTTAGATGTAAGGAATTTAACTCACACCAATCGATCATATTTTTAATTACATCAGTCGCTGCTGCGGATAGTTTGGTAGTGGTCAAATCGCTAATAATACATGAAGTGTCATCGGCAAACTGGTATAATGAATTTATTTTTAAGTGCGTGTGTAGATCATTGACAAATATTAAAAATAGAACGGGGCCCAAGATGGAACCTTGTGGCACCCCTTGTGTTATTTCTGCGGGAGGAGATAATACGTTTTTACGTTCTTCATTTAATACTGTGCTAATGAACACTCTTTGTGATCTGTTGCTTAAATATGATTTGAAGAGATGTAATACCATACCACGGACACCGTACGCAGACATTTTATCCAACAGAGTGTTGTGATTAATCGTATCAAAAGCCTTCGATAAATCAAAGTAAACACCAGTTACTTTGTTATTCTTTTCCAGTTCCTCTAGTATGAATGTTAGAGATTCAAAGATAGCTTATTCACACGACATTTTTGGAAGAAAACCGAACTGGCGTTTACTTAATAAACAGTTTGAACTGAGATAAAACAAAATCTTCTTCTTTCAGTGCTGGTGCTTCTTCCACAACTCCTTGGGGTTTATTAAAAGTATATAATTTTTCTCTTCTTTCATTTCCGTTACCCAAGCATCAACACTTACAGCGTCATTGCTATGTCTAACTGATGATGAACTTAAATTAAATAACTGTTCTATGTTATGTAAATCTTTCCGAGTCAGAAGGTGGATTCTTTCGAAATTATTATCAGTTATTTCATCACGCACCTCATTCAATATCTCATCAAAAGGAATCTTACTTGCAATTTTTTGAGCCAACATTTCTCTGTCTTGTTTTTTTAATCTTAAATGCTGCATTTCCATCAGATGCCTTACATGGGTTGAAATAAATTCTACTGAGCACATGTTGTTCTGAATATTTTTTATTAACTTGATGGCAGCTGGACAATAAGCATTTATTTTAATTGTACCCTGGGTTTTTATATGTCGTTTTCGTGTAGTTTCAGATGTGCATGACTTATATTTACCATTTCGACTGCAGATAAAATAAGTTATAATGGCTTTCTTTGTGACTGTATTACCTTTATTAATAAAATGTGCTGTAGTTTCACTTTCTATTTTTAGCTTCCAAGTATAAAAATCATCTTCTGATGAAAACTCCAGTTTTTCATTTTGTACTGAAATGTCATGTCTATCTTTGAAGTGGTTTAATATATTATTCTTTGAAGACTCTAAACCACAAAGTGGGCATTTTATGCCTATAATAATTGGATTAGGATCTGGAGAGTGAGTTTTAATGTGTTCTTGTAATTTACTTCATCATTAAAATTTTTCCCACACAGTTCACACGAAAATTTATTATTTATTGAATTTTTATATATGTTAGGAGCTAAATCTTTTCCATGAAACTTGCGAAGGTGTCGCCTTAAATTTGGGAGGCTACTGAATATAGTTCCATATGTAAGGCATTTTGTGTCCATTCCTGAAATGGGCAATAAACAATTTGCAATTTTTACTTTAACTACTTCTCAATTTTACACAAAATTTTTGTATAGATTTCCTTTAAACATCCTGTAGATCACAATTATGATCTTGAAATAGTGTGCAAATGCATAATTTTTGAGATACGTGACCTAGAAATTCGCACGAACAAGTACCTACCTATAAATTATGGCATTTTAATTTTTAAAAACCTCTATGAAAAAAGACACAGTAGTCGATTTTTTTTCATTTTCATTCACTTTTACATTAACGTTTTTGTTTTTCTTTTTAGTATGGGTGTCTGCGTTTTTTTTAATTTCAGAAATTATGCTAAGGTTCACTGCGTTTTTTTTAATTTCAGAAATTATGCTGAGGTTCACTGCACTTTACAGTTTAGTATATATGCATAAAGCTTTTCTTGTTATGTAGAACTTGCTACAAAGAGATTTTTAAAAATTAAAATTTAATTTATACTTGTTCGTGTAAAATTTCAAGGTTACGTATCTCAAAAATTATGTGTATTCACACTATTTCAAGATCGTAATCGTGATCTAATGATTTATGCATCTACAGGATATTTAAAGGAAACCTACATAAACATTAACCATATTGAAATTTTTACTTACCGAATTCAAGTAGTTTAAAACGTCAACACAAAATTATAACTGTGATTATACATATATTAGTAGATACCAGAGATTTTTTTTATAGTCTGAAATGTCATTTCATCACCTCCTACACCGTTTAAATGTTTTTAAATTCAAATAACAATCCAATACGATACACCCGCTGACCCGGTTAAAAATTAAACGCCCACTTTAAATCAAACGAGAAACTTGTATAGTGCGCATGCGCAGGATTCTTTTACACAACGACGACTAAACGATTCATTTACGGGAATGGTACATAACAATTTAGAACTATCTGAATTTGAAAAAATACAATATCTCCAATGTTCACTCAAAGGTAAAGTGCTTTCAGTCATTGAAAATTTAAACATGATTTCAGAAAATTATATAGTAGCATGGGAACTACTTCAAACACGCTTTCAAAATACGGCTTCTCTTATTTACAGTCACATTCAAGGGATATTAGATATACCCGTAATAAAAAAAGAATCATTTATAGAATTAAGAAGCATGCAAGATAATTTAAACAAAAATTTAAGAGCATTAAAACGATTAAAAATATCTGTGGAGTTTTGGGATGCAATATTAATTCATATTATGTACGGAAAATTTGATAATTCGACTAAACGGGCCTTTAGTAAATATTTAAAATCAAACGAAATACCTACAATTGAGGAATTTAATAATTCTTTAACGGAACAGTGCACTCTATTAGAAAATCTTCAATTAAATAAAACATACACACACATTTCTTCAACATCAGATAATACACTTGTGAACAAATACATTTGCGCCTGAAAAACTCAAACACATGCCAATATTTCTAATGCAAAATGTAGATATTGCAAGTCTAATGAACATTATATGTACGCATGTCAAAAGTTTCTTGCAGTTGATTCAAATATTAGATTTGAGTTTGCCAAGAAATCTAAAATATGCAAAAACTGCTTGAAATACGGGCATAAGAGTGTCGAGTGTAAATACATACATCGTTGTAAAATTACTTTACTTCGCTTAGAAAAAGTATCTGTCAATAAAACAGAACCTGCAAGTAGCAATGTCAATCAAAACTCTCATGTCAATGTAACCGAAGTTCCCACAAATACTGTTGTTAATCAATGTACTTCACGTAAACATCATCAAATTTTATTATCTACAGCTTTAGTTCAAGTGAAAAACTCTTCAGATGAATGGATAACAGCACGATGTCTATTGGATTCAGGCTCACAAACAAATTTTACAACAGAAGAATTTTGTAAATTATTAAAACTTAAGACACAATGTACAAATGTCAACATTTCAGGTATTAACGGGGCTTCATCGCTTTGTAACACACGTACAGATATCACTATTAATTCACAAATTAGCAATTTTAGTACAACATTACCATGTTTAGTTGTTCCTAAATTAACTGAAAATATATCTTTAATGACATTTTCTTCAGAAATATTAACATTACCAGAAGAAATTAGATTAGCAGATCCAGAATTTAATGTAAGCAGACCAATAGATATTTTAATTGGTGCCGTGCATTTTTATGACTTGTTAATGGTGGGACAGTTCCAATTAATACATTCAAATACAAAAATTTCACTTCAAACAAGCAAATTAGGTTGGTCAATCTCTGGAATAATTTCATTTCCTAAAAATGTTAAGCCTTCCAATCAGAATCAGTCATTAAATTTTCACATCTCACAGACAAATTTAAATGAAAATGTTACAAAATTTTGGCAACTTGACGAACCGTTGATTTCCGAATTGAAATATAATTCAGAGGAACAAGAATGTGAAAATTATTTTGCCTTAAACACTAAACGGGATGCCAATGGTAGATTTGTAGTTTCACTACCATTTAAATTATATTCTTCCGAACTAGGAAATACTAAAGCAATAGCTCTTAAAAGATTTATTAATTTAGAACATAAACTTAATAACAATGTAGAATTACGAGCAGAATACCAAAAATTTATGTTTGATTATAAAAATTTAGGACATATGTCAAGGGTAATTGAAAGTAACATTGATAAAATAGGTAACTTTTATTTACCTCATCATCCAGTTATCAAAACTACTAGTTTAACTACTAAAATAAGAGTCGCTTTTGACGCATCCGCAAAAAGTCAAAGTGGTAAATCTTTGAATGATATTTTAATGATAGGACCCACTGTACAGAGAAATCTCTTTTCAATTCTTTTAAATTTTAGGCAATATTCTATTGTATTAACAGGCGATATAAAGCAAATGTATCGTCAAATAATAGTTAACCCCAAAGACAGGCCATTTCAACTAATTTTATGGCGAAATTCTCCTAATAATGAGGTCATTGAAACATATCAATTAAATACAGTTACTTACGGTACAAGTTCTGCACCATATTTAGCTACAAAATGCCTCATGCAGTTAGCTGAAGAATATAAAACACAATATACTAAAACCAGTGACATTATTAAAAACTGTTTCTATGTAGATGACTTATTAACAGGAGGAGAATCTATTCAAGAAGTTATCAATATTCAAAAAGAATTAGAAATCATTTTAAATAGTGCAGGATTTGAATTGAGAAAATATTTATCAAATTCTCCCAAGGTTTTATCACAAATAGAAAACAAGAATATTGACTTTAATATTTTACAATTGGAAGAATATGATAATACTAAAACACTTGGAGTGGTTTGGAATGCTTCCTTAGACATCTTTCAATTTCCAATATCACATACTACAAGTGTAAGTAGAGTAACAAAACGTACTATTTTATCCGAACTTGCTCAAATATTTGATCCGTTAGGTATACTAGGCCCTATTGTAGTTATAGCCAAATTATTATACAAGAATTGTAGCATTTAAAATTAAGTTGGGATGAAGATATACCTCAGCTTCTTCATTCTCGTTGGAATGAGCTTAAAAATCAATTTTTCTTTTTAAATCAATTAAACATAAACAGACATATCATTTTACCTCAAGCCACTGCAGTGGAAATTAATACATTTTGTGATGCTAGTGAGAAAACTTATGGTACGGCTTTATATTTGAGATCAAAAAATATTAAGGGAGACATTTCATGTCATTTACCTTGTGCTAAATCACGAGTTGCACCTCTTCATAAAATTTCAATTCCGAGACTCGAACTATGCCCCGCTCATTTTGCTGTTCAGCTTGCTAAAAAACTTTGCAACAGCCTTTCCATAAAAATCCACGAACATTTCTTTTGGTGTGATTCCAAGATTACGTTACAATGGATTAAATCTCCGTCTTATTTGCGAAACACCTTTGTTGCAAACAGGATAGCAGAAATTCAAAATATGTCTAAGCAGTCCGACTGGTATCATATTAAATCTGAAAATAATCCAGCGGATATTCTTTCACGCGGAACTTATCCAGATGTATTAGTTAATTCTAATTTATGGTGGCATGGACCTTCATGGTTGTCACAAGAAAGATCTCATTGGCCACAACAACCAATTTTATCTTTCAGAAATGAAAATTTAATTGAAACCAGAAAGGGTTATACTAACACAAACATATTAATTAATAATTAAAGCTGGTTCTTGTCCGATGAAAATTGTATCACAAACTCTTTTAAACGGACACTAGATGGCGCATAAACACTTAACGTATTAATTAATGTCAATGTTACTAATGATGATTCTACATTTTCTGACATATTTGATCGTTTTTCGTCGTTTAATAAACTTAAAAGAATTATTGCCTATCGTTTCAGGTTTAAACAAACATAATGCTACAAGTATTCTTGATAATAGAAATTTTTCAACTTTAAGTGTTGTTGAATTACAGAATTTATTAAACCAATTAATTAAGATTGCTCAAAATCAATCTTTTCCTTTAGAAATAAAGGAATTACAAAAAGATAACCACATTCATTGTAAAATTAAAATTCTTTCTCTTCATCCTTTTTTTTAGATACAGATGGAATTTTAAGGGTAGGAGGAAGACTACAACACTCCGATTATTCATTTAATAAAAAACATTCAATTATTTTAGATTCCAAACACCAATTAACACTTCTCATAATGAGACAAGAACACATAAAGGCCTCAAACTTTAATAGCTTTAATTAGAGGTACATATTGGCCTATCGCAGGTAAAAACTTAGCTAAGAAAATAGTACATAAGTGTATCATATGTTTAAAAATTAAATCTTTACATAATATTCCCTGCTTGCCAGCAGGGCGAGTAAATTTCATATCTCCATTTCATGAAACTGGAGTAGATTATGCTAGACCGTTTCTTTTAAAGGACCGCATAACGCGGAATCCTAAATTAATCAAATGCTACATAACACTATTTATTTGTTTTGCAACTAAGGCCAAACATCTTGAGTTAGTTAGCGACTTAACTTCTGAATGTTTTATTGCTTGCTTAAAAAGATTTATTTCTAGACGTGGCAAACCACATTTAATAAATTCAGATAATGGCTCCAATTTTGTTGGAGCACATGCAGAAATTCGTATTTTTTTCCAATCTAATCAAAACATGATAATTGATTCTGCTGCAAATGAAGGCATTAAATGGCTTTTTATTCCGCCATATTCTCCACATTTAGGAGGGCTTTGGGAAGCTAGGGTGAAAGCTGCAAAATTTCATTCAAAGAGAATAATAGGTGATGCAAAATTAACATTTGAGCAATTCTATACCACGTTAAGTCAAATAGAAGCTATTCTAAATTCGAGACCTCTATCACCTTTGTCAGACGATCCTTCAGACTTAGAACCATTAACTCCATCACATTTTTTAATAGGAAAGCCTTTAACAGCTTTAGCAGACCACGATTTTACTGAAATCAAGGATGCTAAACTTAGCAAGTATCAGCACTTACAGAAAATGGTGCAGCATTTTTGGAAACGCTGGCAAACAGAGTACATATCTGAACTACAACGACGTACGAAATGGCAAAAAAAATTGTACTAATTTAGTAAAGGAAGGTGCTCTAGTAATTGTAAAGGACAGCGACAAAAAAGTTTCAAAATTTCACCTCAAAGCGTTCTGTAAACAAAATATGCGTACTTCCAACTGAAAAATAAAATGTTACTAGCAATCGATGAAAGTGCAAGCAGTTATGTTGAAGCCCAAGACTCTTCAAGGGGCGGTGTATGTTAATGAAGTAATGTAAATAAATTCAGATGTGCCATGTATAGGATTATTATGTTTTTTGTAACTATGTAAAAAATACATAAAAAATTTCTTCAACTAAAAAGGAGCATATTTTGCTTGGTCCTTCGAGTAACTTTAATTTTAGATCAAATTGAACAAAAACACCTTGTCACGGCCAACTTCAATGCCAAAATTAAAAAAAAAAACGTTATTTGTAACAAAATAAATTAATGTTTTATTTCATTAATTACGTTTTATCATCCACTTTGCAGAAATTCGTAATTAAATGGATATAAAAAATTAGGTTATGTTTATAATAATCGTATCGTTACAACGTAACGTTTTACGTGAAAAGCATACACCTACTTGTAAGTATTTATTCACTTCTCTAATTATATTCACAAGTGTCATAAAATTTTCATGAAACACTTGTATTTGTATACTTGTTATTACAGGTGCCCGTAATTGTGAAATTGTTACTTTGTGACGTAACTTTCGTGAAACAGGGCCAAGCTCTCACCTCTTACCCCCAGGGGTCAAAGTAGTTGTTCTGAGGGAATTTTTATGTGTGTGCACATGGTACACAGTGCAGTCCGCCGTAACATTAGGACTATATCTCTAACTTTCGTTGTTTTAACCGATCTTAAATATTCATTAAATGCTGCAGTAACAAATGCTGGCAAGACCTGAGACAAAAATGTTAATTGAATTAAAGTGTAAACGTAAGTTTTCACGAGCAAGTCCTGACGTCACATGTATATTGATTCCTCCCTTAATTTGAAATTTCATCCTTCATACAGGAAGTTTGAGATTAGACGTCTACTGTAATTACTACAACAATCAGGAATCGCACCGCGGGCAAGTATTTGAGTTGAATTTTGGCATACTATTAATGTTCAACGACGTAACTGTCGTTGAGAAGATATTTAACATTGTGTTTTTTCACAATTAACCGAAGTAATGAGTGTGCCAATCATGACCTCTAGATTTCACTAGACAGACTTCTTAGCTGGTCTGGGCAATATTTCACTCAATGCAAATTTTCCTCGCTTTGGCGCAAGTTACCTAAATAAGAAACACCATAAATAACGAAAGAAAAAAAAGCATAAGGTAACTAACCTGTGAGCAACTAAAAATCAGATTAGAGCAGGCGGTGCAAAGAAAATGTATGTCTGTGATTAAATGAAAAGTCAATAAATTTGACAGTCCATGAATGTATTACATTAATTAATTCAGTTAATCACAGACATACATTTTCTTTGCACCGCCTACTCTAATCTGATTTTTATTTGCTCACTTTTTATATTTGATCAAGAAAATACAATTGTTCTTGCCATACATTGCGTGAGCTTGACATTAATTGAAAATGATGCTGTGAAATGATGTTCCGGATATAATTCGCTTCCTATTTTTTTAAGTAAGTGGCGCTAGCGGAGAAACACTCGAATTATTAAAGTAGGCAGGCCGGTTAAAGATACGCTCTCTCGTAAAATCTAGTAGGTCGTGGTGCAAATAATCTATTAGTCCTGGGTGGCTGTGGATCATAAAACGAACTTTAAACTTATCTGTCATAAATGTCATAATATACTGGGTGTCCGGTAAACAATGGGCCATACTTCAAGGGTGGCTTCTTTGGATCAAAATAAATTGGTTTAAATCAATTTATCTTAGTACAATTTTGCTTCATTAAAAAGTTATGGTCTTTCAAAGATAATTTTTTTATATCAATATTTTAGCAAAACTCGCTCATTTTAGGAGACATTTAATTGTAATATGGTATTTAGAGGTTTCTTGCACTGCTGAATCTGAATATCTGCTTATTTTTAACGTAACGTATAGAGGGCGCTCTAGAGACCCTGACATTCTCTTGTTTATTGTGGTACTTTTTTTTACATGAATATTTTAAAAATATGTTTCGTTTTCTTGAAACGACATTTAATTTACTTTAAAAAAGGCATACTTTTAAATGTCGCTAAAGTACACCAGTTTTGAGAAAAATGGCTTTGAATGTGAAAATATTGAATACTTACTACACCAGTAACGCTACTTCAGGCTGAAATTACCTAAAGTTGCACTACTTCGTAATTTACTTAAAATTGAAAAAAAATTACAGTTCCACATTTAAATCAACGATACATTACCTAAAAAAATCTTATTATGTTTGCTATGGCCACGTATTTCACTCATAGTTCAACTTTTCAATTCCAGATTACTCCCATAGTAAAAATTATAAAAACAATTGTTGTTCCCATGGAAATAAAGTGAGGATTAAAGTTAAACTGTGACTGAAATAAGGGTCTATGTGCCTGATTCAATGTAGACCTAAAACAGTAATATTCAGCATTATCATATTCAAAGACATTTTTCTCAAAACTGGTATACTTTAGCGACATGTAACAAGTATACGTTTTTTAAAGTAAATTAAAAGTTCTTTCAAGAAAATGAATATAATTTAAAAAATAATCACCTTAAAAAAAGTACAGCAATAAACAAAGGAATATCAGGACCTCGAGAATGCTCCCTATATGTTACGTTAAAAATAGGAAGATATTCAGATTCAGCAGTACAAGAAACCTTTAAATACCAAATTACAATTAAATATCTCCAAAAATGAACGAGTTTTGCTAAAATATTGAAAATAAATAAAAAATAAATAAAATAAAATAAATAAAAAAATTGTCTTTCAAAGGCCATAACTTTTTAATGAAGCAAAATTGTACTAAGATAAATTGATCTATATCGATTTGTTTTGACCCAAAGAAGCCCCCCTTGAAGTATGGCCCATTCTTTACCGGACACCCAGTATACTGTTGTTACATGGTTGTTACGTTAACAAATGAAACAAAATTAATCCCTCGGGCATGTTTAAATTCATGGATTACATTTTATGCATTTCAAACCTTGTACCAGTTTTTTTCGGCGGTAACCGTACATTATTTTCTTTCCGGGTTATCTTTCATATTAGAGGCGCTACATGCAATTCCGTTTCGTAAAAATGCCCTATACTGAAACGGAAAGATCGTACGAATGCATTGGGCGGATTCTCATGACGTCAGTCCTCGCACCTCATTAAAATAAATGTTCCTAGTTGTAACATGTGTAGCCATTTACGTTAATCGGACCCTTAACTTAACGAAACGTTCCAGAAAGCCGAGCTTATGGTATTTGATGATTTGTTCCAGAGTAGCTTGATGGGTTTCTCAGCATGTTGACTGACACTGTTGACGCGAATGAGATTATGCTTCCAAAATAAAATAAAGTATCTTTAAGGTACTTGATGATTCGCTTGACTGCATTTCAGAGTAGCTCGATGGGTTTCTCAGCATGTTGACTGACACTGTTAACGCGAATGAGATGTCGGGCCTTGTTACATTTGCTTAGTAGGCTTCCTGCCTCTCTATAAGGAGCATTAAATTGTGATCTTGTCGTCATCAACGGGATGTACTCATATGCTCAACTCGTGATATTTATCAGATGGTACTATTCATGCATCTGCGCTCTCCATAATAAAACGTTTTATTATTATTATTAGGTCAAAACGTGGTCGCCGGATGTCGCGACCTAAACTCTTCGTTTTATTATAAGTTCTGCATATTTTTCTGGTGTAGAAACATCGATCCATTTGGTAATTTTTCTAATTGCAGACTCAGGAAGTGAGTTACTTCGCCTCACGAAATTTCGAACTTTTCAGTTGGTCCGATAAGTAGTTTTTTTCATTAAGTTGTCATCTCTTCAAGCAATTAGTCCGTCATCAATACAGATGGACGTTTCCCTCTGTATTGGTGAAAACGGAGAGGTTCACATCGGTTGCATTTAGTTTGAATCTGGTCAATGTGTTCATGAACCGGAGGTTCTGGAAGCTTGTTTTAGATCATATAGGGCGCGGTCCAATCCTCGTAGTCTTAGGGTTGTCTTATGAAGGTGGTTTCTATCAGGTATCCGTATAGGAATGCTGTCTTGATATCGAACTGATGTAGATTCATTTTTTTTGGTAGCGATGGAGAGTATTACACGAATAGAGACAAAAAGAGTAAAGGCACTAAAGATCTCGGGGATAGTTTGTCTAAAATAACGAACAACCAGTTTTGTTTTATACTTCTGTATGGTTCCGTCACCGTTTTGCTTTAATTGAGAAGCCCATTTGCTATGGATAATTTCCTCATTCGTTGGGTGATTAACGAGGGACCACGTCTTGTTTTGAACTTGTGGTCTAAAGTATTCGTTCGTGGCAACTCCCCATTTCGCAGAGTTCTCACAGTATAAAGGGTCTTCATAGGTTTCCGGTTCATACATCTCACAAATCAGGTCAATGTTCTCCAGAATCCAGGTATCTTGTTTATTTTCTCCATTTTTGCGTCATAGATTGTAACATGTTTCTTCTGCTCTTTTAGCACTTTTTCGTTCAACGTTCGCTTTGAGTCCTCAAGCATTTCAGAGATATTGTTATCTCTGAGAAATTGTTATCTCTGTCTTCTTAAATCTTGATCTGAAGTTTAATCAGTGCTGGCGTGTTCAAGATTTGGATCTCGAGTCGCATTTGGGTTTTGTTCAATATTCACTTCATGGGGATAAGGTGTCTCGATGAGTTCCGTAGATTTATTGGTTGTTGGATTGTCATTGTAGAACCGATCAGTAAATTTCCCGCCTCTGTAGGTATTCATTGTGTTCTCATTAGGTAACCAAATTCTGAAGCCTTTACTGTTGTCATAGTGTCCCATGAAGTATCCCATTTTGGCCTTTACATCCCATTTTCTCCAGTTATCCAGTGAGAGAAATCGTCCTGGAATAGCAAGAAGTTTCGTGATCTACCAATGGAGCTTTTTTGCATGGGCTCACAAATCAGCACAGATAAATTTTTTTATTTTTATTTAGATTCGGATTTCGGGAATGGCAGTTTGTGCATTTTTCCCAATACGCATGCATCATATTATAAAACTTCTGCAGGTCCTCGAACTTGATGTTGCGTTAATTGAGCACATTCCTTAGATGTCGCACATATTGTTGGACTAAACTCTGATGCCAGCTTTGAAATGTGCTCTTAACAAATATATTTGATTGTTTTTCTAGTATTGGTACGACTACTTTGAAATTCACCTTATATAACTTGTGCTCTCTTTCTCCCACTGCAACTATATTGTCCTCCTTTAATATTTGTCAGTTGAAAATGTCTGACTTGAACCGCATACCTTTGTCCAACACAGAATCGACTAAGAAAGCGTTGTATTTTATATTTGGTACGAACAATACTTTGTAAAGGATGTCCCAAATCTTTGGAAAAGTCCAAAGATATACAATTTATCAAAAAAATTTCTTAATGTGTAGCTTTCAATTCTGCATAATTTAAAATTATTTCTAACAATACTTGTAAAAGTTACAGACCTAAAATCCTAGCTTTACTGATGAAAATGATTTTTAATGATACGATGTTCAATATTTCTACACATCCGTACTTTTAAAATATTCAATATTTTTAAAAACCTAGCTACTATCAACCTTTCAGTTCGCGTATTATAAAATTAGTAATTTTTTTCAAATTGAACATCATATACAGTATGTCCCCGGATTGAGTTTACAATACTATGACGATTGCGGTGCCAGCCCGTCTGATGCGTCATCGCCGACGCGTCTTAGACGAGAAGCTTCGGAGGCTTCGACATCACGTCAGCGATGAAATCAATCTGAGACTTTCCGTCGCGCGCTCGAATGTTCCAGATAAACAACCCCGGCTATAAAACACGCGGCCGCCGGTGAGTTCGAAGGAATTCTGCATTTGGACAGTTCGGAATCGAAGTCGCGTTATAAACTTTCGCTCGGCTGTTGAAATAAATTACGTATAAGTCTGTAAATAAATTATTGTTAAATGTTAGTGTTAATTAGTTTGCTTCTAATAAATTAGTTATTAACTGTTTCGTGTTTTGTTTTAAAATAAAAATTAATAGAACCTTTAAAAACGTTACAATACGTATAATGGACCAAAAATTTTTGAATTAAGGTTTCATGTTCTGCATTTCAGGCCTGCTTGGCGTGAAATGAATTTGTGCCAAATTTGACGCCGAAAGTCTTCAAGGTGGCGGAATTAACACAAGAAGAAAAAAAATCTGTGTAGGTAAAGTGGTCTTCCTTTTGAATTTAGGAGAAAAATTTAGTAATATAAAATGATTCTCATTTCAAACTAGGGAAATATACCAAATTTCAACATCCTAGAAAAAAAAATTTAATTACGGAAAATTACTAATTAAATTATAAATATTTCAGTAAAGTTGTAAAATGTTAACGCCATCTACATATTTATTGACTAAAAACAAATAATATATGATTATTCAAATAATACTCCGTCCATATTAGCACCTGACAGTGTTAATGTCTTACAACTGTACTGAAATCCTAATATTCCGTAATTAAATTTTTTTTCTAGGATGTTGGAATTTAGTATATTTCCCTAATTTGACATGAGAATCACTTTATCTTACTAAATTTTTCTCCTAAATTCAAAAGGAAGACCACTTTACCTACACAGATTTTACTTCTTCTTGTGTTAATTCCGCCACCTTGAAGACTTTCGGCGTCAAATTTGACACAAAATCATTTCACGCCAAGCAGACCTGAATTGCAGAACATGGAATCTTAATTCAAAAATTTTTGGAGCATTATACGTATTGTAAACTCAATCCGGGAACATACGTACAGTGACCGCCAAAAAGTTCACCATATGGGAAAATCTTCTATTATTGATTTTTAAAAAAACTTCTTGCGCCAATAGTTTGTGCATATTCGATAACCAAATATAAGCAGGACAGATCCGGTGAGCGGATCTTAGTGTGGCAAAAAATGGTGCCTATTTAAAATACGAAAATTTTAAAAGTGTTATAATTTGGAATTGTTCGACGTGTTAGACAAAATTTTAGTGGGTTCTGATAAGCTATTGCAAAATGTGTCTCTTGGCACTCAAACGAAATTTTCTGAGGCATAATATTTAAAAAAAAGAAGATTTCTCATTTTCTCAGTTTTGTTCAAGATGTGAAGCGGTAAATGGGCATTTGGTATTTATCTCTCACGATACGATTAGATAGCTTACTCATTTACATCCATAAAAAATATTTAAAATAATTAAATCTGCTCTTGGGTTCTTAACTATTGCATGCACAAGAAAATTTGAGACTATTTTTCATATTTCTGGTGCACCGCTTTTTTTACACAAAATTTTGTGTTCTCATTTTTGATTTCTTGATAATACAGTTCTAATAACCCCAATTTAGCCTAGGCAGACCGAAAATTGCAAAAATTTTAAGCACTTTTTAGATTAGATTCGTTTAATACCCGCACTTATAAAATCGACTTTAAATATTTCATGGCCACTATGGAAAATATCAATTTTTTAAGTACGGATATTATACGGATCCAAAATAAAAAAAGCTTAAAATTCTAGCAATTTTTGGTCTGCTTAGGCTAAATTGGAGCTACTAGAATTACCAAGAAATCAAAAATGGTAACACAAAATTTTAGGTAAAAATGCCTTGCACCAGAAACGTTAAAAATCGTGTCAAATTTTTTGTGCATGCAACAGTTAAGAATTCAGGAGTAAATTTGATTATTTTAAATATTCAAACTCCTGAGAGTTAAACACCAAATGCCCATTTACCGCTTCACATCTTGAACAAAACAGAAAAAATTTAAAATTTCTTTTTTTCGAAATATTATGCCGCAGAACATTTTATCTGAGTACTAAGCGATACATTTTGCAATAACTTATCGGATCCTACCAAAATTTTGTCTAATATGTTCAACAATTTCAAATTATAACACTTTTTTAATTTTCGTATTTTAGGTGCCATTTTTAGCCACACTAAGAATTATTCACCGGATCTGTCCTGCTTATATTTAATTATCGAACATGCACAAACTATTGACGCAAAAAGTTGTTTAGAAAAATCAATAATAAAATCTTTTCCCATATGGTGCGAACTTTTTGGCGGTCACTGTATATTATAATATGTATAGCACTTTCTACGAACTTTCCAATAATACCTACCACATTTTATGGGCTTAAAATTGATAAACATGTGAGTTATTGTCATTTCTCGATAATTAACTAGTAGAAATTAGCTGCAATTTTTTTTTCATTCGTTTCTAAAGTATTTTATCTGCTATATCATTCAAGAGGTTTATCCAGACAGTTTATTTTTGTTCAAATTAATTCTTTCCTTACTGTTTTAGCGGCTAAAATACAAACGCAAAATAAATTCGATTTTCGCTAGTCAAAAATGCTAGGGAAGTCATCATGTACCCGAAAACCCGCGTACTACCCGTATAATTGTTTATGTGTTTATCCGTGTACCCTTTAATACAGGGTAGAAGTAAGAAACTAAGGAATATATCGGTACCCGAGTACTACCCGTATAATTATTGCCGAAAGAAAGCAGGGAAGGCATACCCGAGTATCCGAGAGATATCCGTACAATAATTATTACCCGAGTATAATTTTTTTTTCGGATAACCTTATTACCCGAGTAATTTGCCAGCACAGAGTGTCGAAAAACATATATCTATGCGTTATTACTAGGGAGCGGACGGCCGTTGGGCAGGCGAGATTGGGCTCGTGTCGAACGGGCGAAAAATACATCGCCTCTACTAGTTTATGTATTTTTCACCCGTTCGACACGTCCCCCACTCTCGCCTGCCCATCGCCCGTCCGCTGCTTAGTTATTACACGATATAAATTTTGATATTTTGCTGAATACCAGTCTCATGTCTTCGCGTATTGTAGGTACATACATCTCCACTTACTTGTTCCTCTACATGTCCCCATAGGTGTTAAATCTGGTGACCGTGAAGGCCAATTCAAAACACTACCGCGTGCTATTTCTACATTTAACAAAAAGAGTATAGACCAATTATAAAAAGTGAGCAAAAAATCAGATTAGAATAGGCGGTGTATGTCTGTGATTAACTAAATTAATTAATGTAATACATTCATGGGCTGTCAAATTTATTGACTTTTTATTTAATCACAGACATATATACATTTTCTTTGCACTGCCTACTCTAATCTGATTTTTATTTGCTCACAGTTTATTATTATTTAATATACCTCCGCAAACGTTTAAACACTAACGATTTTGTAAAGTAACTTCCCTCGTCCAATGTGGATTTTTTGTGCATGTTATGGCGATTTATAGTCGCTTCATCACTAAACAGAAGGCAAAGTAACAAAATTGGTTCTAAATTTATCTTGCGTAAAATGTTGGTGCAAAAATCCATGCGCTTTTGAAAATTATTCTCATTCTCTATGAGAGTTTTCTTGTAATAGCAACTCACATTAAATTTATTTTCTTCATTTATAGTGTGACGATTGGCGAGAGTAATTTTACATACACTGCGTTCGTAAAGTATGGAATAAATTCCTTTTCTACGAAATAAACGATTTTTATGTAAAATCCTGAAACAGGTTGATTTTTAATGAGGAAATGACACTATTTTGCCCCTTTAAAATTTTTAAATGGAATGGGTCATGTGATACCTCATTTGAAAGGGCTTTTCATTCTCTATTTAGTAGGATAAGAATTTTTTTTAATTCCTATTTTTTTCTAAAAAGAATAGTACATTTTAAACTCAACACACAAAGTTTTAAAATGAAATAATTTAAATGAAATGTCCAAACTGGGAACCGTTTGATTCATGACAATAGTGCAAATGTTGCTTACGTTCATCTAAAACATTTCACTTCCAGAGTAATTTGATTAATTCCAACTTTTTAATTTTTTTTAAAATTCTTTATGAAAACGAGTAGAAATTGTAGATACTAATGTATGTAATCAACGTAGAAGTAGAAGGAATAACACCAATATCAAAGAAACTGTTCAAAATGTCCTCTTCCATAATAATCTTTCATAATAATCAAGACGAAATTCAAACTCCTGCAAAACATTGTCGATTATTTCCGGACTGATTCCTCGTATTTCATTTCTTATTCTGTCCTTTAGTTCTTCAAGACTGGTTTAGTGCTGTAGACTTTACACAATTCAAGTCAACTCCAAGGGACAGTTCGAGAATTTCATTTAAATTATTTCATTTTAAAATTTTGTGTGTTGATATTAAATGTATTATTCTTTTTAGAAAAAAACAGGAATTAAAAAAAAATTCTTATATTACTGAATAGAGAATGAAAAGCCCTTTTAAATGAGGTTTCACATGACCCCCCATTCCATTTAAAAATTTTAAAGGAGCAACTGTCACTCGGAGGGGGTTGGAGGAGGAGTTACAAAATTCCGCTAAAATAGTGTCATCTTTTAATTAAAAATCGACCTGTTTCAGGATTTTACATAAAAATCGTTTATTTCGTAGAAAATAAATTTATTCCATACTTTACGAACGCAGTGTATATTAATTCATTTATTATCTATTTGCCATCGTAGTAGGCCGTTATTTTAAGTTAGTAGGTTGGCTATCGTAGTAAAATTCGACAGATTCAATTTGATGTCATTTCAAATCAGATAGATAATAATAATAATAATAATGATAGCAATTTATTGACAACATACATGTATGTATACAGATAGAACATAAAGCGCAAAACGTAAACATAAGTATAAGATTCTATACCTGTATGATGCCAAAGAGTTCAAAATCAGCGACCTAAAAAGTAGCTGCTCTACCTCTTGAACTCAATAACCAAATATAAATAAGAATAGTAAGCCAAGCAATTTATAACAATAACAAGAATTAAAACGCACTAGACTAAAGATAATTGATGTTTACTAGTGTAAAAATATTAATAAAAGTATCCAAGTATGTCATGTTCATTATAAATTATTATAACTAGAATCTTACAATAACACATTGAATCCGGACTAGACTGCCGGGGTTAAATGTTTTCGCAGCTGACGAGTAAATAACGGTGGAGACATCGAACGCAAAACAGGCGGAAGATTATTAATAAGTTTAACGACATTATAGCTGAACGATCTCTTAAATATCTCAACATGATAAACTGGGGGAGTTAATAAGCCCTTATGTCTAATATTAATATTATGCACGTCTGTTCTAAACACAATTTTGCGATAAAGATAACTGGGCTTTTTATGAAAAAGTATTTTGTAATAGAAAATCAGGGAGTGCAATTCGGCCATCCGAGACATGTTGAACCAGCCAGCCCAAGTCAGAGTATGTGATATTCGGCTGTATTTGCTAATACCATAAATAAATCTTAGACAGGCATTCTGCAAACGTTGAATCCTCGTTCTGTCAGTGCTATCCAGACAATGATAATAGACACTCATACAAAATTTAAATCGGGAGAGCACCAATGATTGACATAACATTTTCCTCAAATGAATGTCTAAACATTCTTTACTTCCATACAAAGTTTTTAGATTGCAAAAGCCCTGCCTAATTAATCGTGAAACATGCTCCTTGAAACGTAGTTTCGTATCTACATATAAACCTAAATCCCGAGCACACTCAGAAACTGGAATTATTGCGTTGTTAATTTTAATCTTAATAAATTTCATAACAGCTGATCTAGTTTTAGCGCGACCAAAAACCAATACCGAGGTTTTTTTGCTATTAATGTGAAGACAGTGCTTCGAAGATGTACTTATAAGAGCCTGAATATCAGTATTAATGTTTGAAATAGCGATGGAGGCATTTTCAACATTAAAAGAACTATAGATTTGAGTATCATCTGCATAGAGATGATATTTACAGTATCTCAAGCATTTTGTAATATTTGAAGTATATATCGTGTATAGCAGAGGGCCCAATATGCTCCCTTGTGGTACCCCAGAAATAATTGGAAGAGACGAAGATATATTATCATTATACGAAACCTGTTGCGTTCTGTTCCTAAGAAAAGAAGAAAAAAATTGAATAGTGTTTTGACAAAAACCTACATGATTTAAAATAGCAAGCAGAAGAGTATGATTAACTCTGTCGAACACCTTTGAA
Source organism: Dorcus parallelipipedus (assembly GCA_958336345.1). Classification (NCBI taxonomy): domain Eukaryota; kingdom Metazoa; phylum Arthropoda; class Insecta; order Coleoptera; family Lucanidae; genus Dorcus; species Dorcus parallelipipedus. Next base: position 36,381,184 of record OY284475.1, read on the forward strand.
TAGTCCAACAGTATCAGAGTTGTGATTTGGTTATCATCGATGCTTCGTAACAAATCGTCGACAACATGTGCTAATGCAGATTCACAGGAGTAGTCTGACCTGAATCCTGACTGTTCGTTAGGCAACAGATTACTAGTTTCTAAATAACTACAAATTTGCCGACTAATCGCCTTCTCTAGTAATTTAGAAAGTACCGCCAAAATTGAGACAGGTCTTAAGTCAGTATAATCTGTTGGAGCACTTGATTTCGGAAGTGGAGTAATGATGCTAGTCTTCCAACAGTCAGGAAACACACTCTCCAGCAGACAGGTGTTTAATATATGGGTGATAGTTTGCAAAAGATAAGATTTTAACTGAAATGCCATCACACCCTGTCGACTGGGATTTAATAGATCTTAGTAAGACATCTACGTCAATAACGGATAGTAATGTAAAAGAAAAATTTGCATCAGTACAGACATTACTGTTGTAATAATTCAGAATATCCTCATCAGCCCCATTATGCGACATAAAACTGTAAAAATGGTTATTAATAATATCAACATCTGCCAGATGAGACGGTAATTTTACATTTTACTTCGCCTGTTGTAGACATTCAGTGTTTTTAAATTATTCCATAAAAGTTTCGTATCATGCTTTCGTGATATAAATTGTAAATAGGCACGCTTTTCTCGTCTAATCATCGATGTGGTATAATTCCGTAATTGCTTATAGTAGTTAAAAGAATCACTTGTTTTTTTACTTTTTGCCTCTTTTAAAGCTTTATCTCTGAGCTTTATTATTAGTTTGACATTATCTGTCAACCAAGGGGCGGAATGCTTTTTGAAAACTATAGTTTTGCATGAATGTTGAATATCCGTCCAATAAATTCATTAAAAATATTAACTTTGTCATTAATATTATTAACATCGTATATATTATACCAAGGAATAGACTCTAAATCTCTTTTAAATGCTTCATGATTAAAGTGAGTAAAGTCTCGAAAAGTACGAGTTCGGGGCGTGGACGGCGGTGCTCGAAAATCTAATTTAAGATAAACTAAATAGTGGTCAGATATGGTTAAGTCATGTAAGACCCCGCACGAATTATAAGAAGTATCTGAAAAAAGTAAAATTAAATCAAGCAGTGACGAAGAATTATTTGTTTCACGAGTCCTATCACTAATTATTTGTTTAAGACCAAGGGTATCACACATATTATTGAATAAACTACATGCTCGATTATTAGCATCTAAAAGGTTGATATTAAAATCCCCCAACACAATTATTTCGTGCGTATCAATTATCAACCCCGATAACATATCCTCAAGTGACTCTAAAAACATGGCAGTATTCTCAGAAGGAGGCTTATAAATGACTCCGACAATTACAGTGCAATTTCCAGTTACCATTCTTATCCATAAATATTCGAAATTAACATGTTCAGATATATTTAGAACTGTATAACGGAAATCGCTTCTAAAATAAATAGCAACACCTCCAGCTCGTCTCCCGTCAGATCTATCATTACGAATTAGTGTATAATTGTCCATCAATGTAATAGATTTGAAAAGTTACTCAGCCAAAATTAAAAGTGAAGGGAAACGTTTCACAATTTATGTATGTGTATTTGGACTTGAATACACCTCGTGATGAAAGGAATGTATCGCAACATTGCCTAATTCGAAATAACCTTAAAATCTAAATCGACATGACATTAATTGTCAAAATTTAGTTACATACATGAGTACCACGGTGACATGAGTACTACATTCTCACTAGACTTTCAAGGCATACTACGGGTAAATAGATAATGAATGGATTATAAGTATTGGTAACAGTAGTACTTGTTTTCGTAGTACAGTGTGATCAATAAATACAATAATATAAAACAGACATGTTAATAAAGAAAAACAGAATCAACTCAATAAAACTTACAAAAATATTATAAGTTTCTAAAAGTAATTTTCGCAATAAATCTGACATACTTGAAACTCGAAATGAAAACGGTAACGTGAATAAAGAGGCACACGCTTCTGAATTGGAACACGTAGACACAATGACAAATAAATATGAAACTCCGCTTTGATACATTTGTCTTTAAATACGAGAGGTGAGATGCCGAATTTTTATCTTGACGTTCAGATAAAAAGGAAAATTTCCGAAGTACTTCCGAAAACGATTAGTAGAAGAATTGTTTCAATTTAGAATTCTGATATTTAATGAAAATGTGGCGAATAATCATATAGAGGAGTTCACGACGAATTATGCATTCAACAAAGGAAGAAGCATTTTTTTTTCTCTTTTTGTTGAAGTATATTGTAATTTTTATGCGAAGTAACTATATTTACGACCCTGTCCTTTAATGAAATAAAATTTTCTTGTAACAGACGGTAATTAAAGATTAATCTAAATAACGCAGTAATTTTCAGCGGCGATGTAAATCCAGTTGTGAATTATCGCCCGCCAAGTTAATTGACGTTCTTCTGATCGTATCTCGTAAATTTTATTACAGGGACGCCTTAAATAAATTAAGCAGCTTAAAGCTCTTGCACTTTGAATATAAACAACAGAATCAAAATTGGCTTAGGATGGTTACACACTAAAGTCTAGGTGCTAGCAACGTAAAAACCTACATCATTTTGTCATGAAAAATTCGCGTCACTTCGTGCCATAAAATCGGTCTTAGTCACTGACGTGAGAATCTGGATAACGAACTCTCTTGCATGTCTAAAGGGCAGGCGGCGTAACTTTCCTTAAAATAGAATAATTAAATATTATAATGTCAAAGATATTTCTGTTTTAATTCATATCCATATTCACATCATAATGTCAAGTATGGCGTTTTATATGTTATTATATACACCAAATGTAGTACATATATGTTTAGAATGATTGACCAAAATTCGGTTGTTATCGTGTCAACAGGTCGTTAAAAAAGTCGTTCTATAATTACTGTATTCAGGCTGTCGCTTTAATGCGTGAACAGGACTTAACCATGTATTCCTGGTCTCAAAATAAAACGATTTAACCCAAATTACCTATATCCAAAAATGCTGCGTTAAGCCAGTACTCTGCATCAAAATTCTTAAAAATTTTTTTTTTTCTGATAAAAGAATGCGTGAATAAATGTGAATCATATTTAGTATCAGGGCCCACGGGAAGTTAAGTCATATTTTTAGATAGTTTGAGCAGTTTGCAGTGGACAGCTAGTGTAAAATACAGGGTTGCAACGTCACAGATCTTGCACCAACTTTTTTGAGGTTAGGAAGTGTTGTGGGACTCGGGTCAACAAATAATAATAACGATATGTGCTTAAATGGAGGAACTTGTGTACCGAGCGTGTAACCTCTGGCTCGTCTCATTCGGTACTCCCCTCACCTTCGCGATCCCTAAACAGTGTTGCCAATCTTAGATTATGCACTCTCACACAACATCCTCCCCTTTTATTGAACATTTGATGATACATGTTGATACATTTAAGAAATATAATCTTTAAGTTTTACAGGATGTTTTTTTTGGCGTCTTGATAGGCGCAACGGAGGAACATTTACAGATTCAAGTGTGTTATCGACAATAGACATGCTTTCCGCTTGCGCAATTACATTTTAATCAGAGTTATCAATATTTGTAGAGTTCGCATTTGTTGAACCTAAAACATTCGCATCATCTCTTTCTTTTTCCTTAACATCATTCTCTAATTTAACGTCAAGATCTATTGACGCGGGATTATCAGGAATTTCTAGCGGTATATCGTCATCAAAGGTCGGCATATGGTTTCTTCGATTACGCCTAAAATCTCCGGAGGGTGTCTCTACAACGTAAGAATTTGGATGTTCGCAATTGCCTTTTACCCTGTTATACATTTTTTTATCTGTGATCCACACCGCATCTTTTTGACGTAAAGTCGGCAGATTTCTTGCCCTAAATTTGCGATTGTACGTTCGCTGCTGGTTATTTTTGCGTAACGTTTCTTTAGCATGAACTTTCTCGTGTTCGATAAACGACCCTAATTCGCCCGGTGGTAATGGAAGCGTAGAGCGAATTCTTCGTGAAAACATTAATTCAGCCGGAGAAAAACCGTTATCTAAAGGTGTTGTTCTATAGGCTAGAAGAGCCCTATCTTTGGCTTTCTTAATCAAATTCTTCGCTACTTTAACGGCCGCTTCTGCATAACCATTATCTTGGGGGTAGTATGGGAAGCTAGTTATATGCTTAAAGTCATATTCTTTTGCAAAAGCTTCAAATTCGGATCTAAATTGAGGACCGTTGTCGGACCTTGCGATATCCGGGATGCCGTAACGCGCAAAGAGCTTTTTGCAATGACCGATAAGTTCGCGTTCAGTTAAACTTTTCAACGCTTCTATCTCAAAAATTCTGGAATAGTAGTCCGTGACAAGGAGATACCACCCATTGTACTTAAAAAGATCTAGACCTAGCTTTTGCCAAGGTCGTGTTGGAAATTCCTCGATTACGCATTTTTCGCGTGGATTTACACGTTCTCGTATACATGTAGGACACTTTTCGACAATTTCTTTTAGTTGGGTAGAAAGACCGATCCAACACACAGCCTGTCTTGCTCTATTTCTACATTTATTGACTCCTAAGTGTCCTTCGTGAATTCTTGATGTAATTTCTGCTTGTAACACAGGAGGAATTATTAAACGAGAGTTATATAACGCATAACCGTCTACATACGAAATGTTTTCCTTGAATGGATAATATGGCCATAATTCTTTTGGTGCAATGCTCTTTTTTGGCCAACAACCAACGCAATATTGTTTTTAATATTGTTTAATTTGAGCTGTACGAATTCTTTCTAACATTTTGTTAGACGCGGGCATTTGGTTTACGATAAATCTAAGGTAACGTGCAGTTTCTAATTGTAAATCTGTATCGTTATTTAGTGCTTTAGGATTCGGGTTTCTTGATAACGCGTCTGCTAAAATAAGTCGATTTCCCGGCACGTAAACTACTGAAGAGGAAAATCTCATTAAACGTAACCGGATTCTTTGCAACCGTTGCGTTATGTCTTCTAAAGCTTTACACTGTAATATTTGCACGAGAGGTTTATGGTCGGTTTCAAGAACTATTTCAGTTCCGGTTATATAGTCTTTAAATCTTTCCGTCGCGAAAGCTAGACTTAGCGCCTCTTTTTCTATCTGGCTGTACCGCCGTTCAGCCTCGTTTAACGTTCTGGACGCATACGCTACAACTTCTCGATCCCCGTTTTATTCTTGAAGTAATACTCCGCCTCACCCAAAACTTGACGCATCTGCTTGTATGATGATTTTTTTTGAATGATCAAATTGGGCTAAAGTAGTAAGTAAATAAGTAAGTAAATTTAAGTAAACGTCTGATTTTATCGAACGCTTTTTGCTGAGGGCTATCCCAACAAAAAGTCACGTTATCTTTCAACAGTATGTTCAAAGGTTCTAATATCTGAGCCCGTCGCGGTATATATTTTCCAGCAAAGTTTACAGTACCTAAAAACTGCAAAAGGGATTTTTTATCCTTTGGGATTGGAAAATTGTTTATCGCATCTACGCTTTCGGGCAAAATATCGATCCCATCTCGCGACACAACATGACCTAAAAATTCTATTTTATCAACCCCAAACACACATTTCTTTTCATTTAAAGTGATACCCTCTCTCGTAAGTTTTGCCAAAACTTTATGTAGTGTTTTATTATGGTCTTCAAGGTTATTCGCGAAGACTAAGACGTCATCGACATGAACCAATACATTCTCTAAATCCGAAAAAATGTCTGAGAACATTTTTGAAAAATAGTCTGATGCACAATTAATGTCGAAGGGTAAACGTTTGTACATAAAACGACCGAAAGGCGTTATAAACGTCGTGAAAGGTTGACTTTCTTTCGTCAGTTTTATTTTATGGTACCCCGATTTAGACTTTTTGACCTGACATTGCAGTAGGATCGACAAATTGAAGCCAGTTCGCTATATAATAAGTCATCCCATGCAAGGCGGCCATGCTTGCTGTCAAAGCATATGAGAATTTTAAAAAATTTTGTGCAAATCGGTTTTGATTACAGCGGATTCCTCGAGCAGGCTCTGTACAGCTGTTTCAGATCGAAAGATGTCGCTACTTAAAATGTTCATTACCTTCACATCGCATTGGCGAATAACCTAGGACAGATCGGTTTGGTTTGCATTGGAGTTCTCGAACTACGACAAATTCTACGGGTCACGAGCTACGACATTCTGACAAAACTCTGACAAATTCCGCTGTAAATGTGGTAAAAAGACAATAAAATTCGACAAAATTTACATAGTCCGATCTAATTACATAAACGGAAAGTGCAAAGTAATTTGTGATAGTTATAATAGGCCAGTAGCCCGGTAATACCGTCTAAACTGTTTTATATGTGTATTTGTGCTATACATTTTATATTTCGGTCCTAAACGTGTGACAAAAAGTTGTTTCGTTATCAACTCGTATATCGTTGTTTCGCAGACGGAGTTTTAACTAATAAACAATGACCAGTGCGAAAAGTGATTTAGAATCTACTAATAAAAAAATTTGCGGATATTGTGGAAATAACGCGGTAAGGAAAAGAGTACATTGCATGAACTGCGGAACTTATTTCCATAGAAGTTGTTCCGGATCAGGTGTATGTTGTGATTTAAAAAATCTCGTTATTAACGATCAACATACTTCATTACCTACGCAGACAAGTACTTCGCAGGTTAACACCTTAAATGACATCAGTGATAACCAATCACCAAAGGGTAATACCAATATTGTTCAGAAAAAAAGGAATAAGAATAAACATTTCTTCATCATGTTACGCCAAATAAATGAATTACGAACTAAACTGAAATCGCTTGAAATTGCAGTATGTAAACTAAGAAAAAATATTCAAACTTCAAGAAGTAAGCCCCTAAAAGACGTCGTCAATAAGGCTAACAAGATAGAAGAAACCTTAAAATCTAACAATGATTCCCACAACTCTGCCACTAGCTCAGCTCATGTGGCAAGGGAACTATACTCCTCAAATAAAAATCAGAAAAATATACTCCTTTTGACAGACAGTCATGGTCGTAATTTAAATTTTCTTCTTAAAAATACTTTAAACAATAGTGACTTTAAAGTTGAGAGTATATTAAAACCAAACGCTAATATAGAGAATGTCACAGAAAATCTCGAGCAGTTAACACAAAACTTTAATCATAAGGACATTGTAATATTAATAGCTGGTGCTAATAACTTCGATAAAAACAAAAATACATTAATTCCGTCAAATTTAATTATGGACACAATAAATAAGTGCTCTCATACTCAACTAGTCTTATGTACAGTGCCGTTCCGTTATGACATTCCTAGTTTAAACGGTAACATTTATCAATACAACAAAAGATTGTTCTCATTAAAAACAAAATTAAATAAATACTCCAACAACGTCACATTACTAGATATAAATGAATTGCATAGCCGTGATCATTATACCAGGCATGGTCTTCACCTTAATATGACTGGCAAACAAAAACTAGTTGATGATATTGTTAAAAGTATAAGAAAGAAAACGCTTCAGTCAATTAATTTGAACAATATTAGTATAAATCAATTGACTTGTTTAATTGGCAGTATTAGAGAATTAGAATATCTTATAAATCACGTGAATTATTTCAGCCTACTTGGGCCTCGTCCGAGATATGTACTAAAAAATTACTTTTTTGAAAGGATAATAATTAAAATTATAACTTACATATTTTTGAATTTCCAATAACCCAAAACAAACCCTGAAAGAAAACTTTTTGAAAAACTGTCTAATATTTTGTAAAATTGAAGGAAACAGTTATGCTTCATCTTTCAAAAGGCAAAATGTGACAGTAGAACTAAATAACGTAAGTAACTATGGAAACATTGAGTGAAATTAATGACATCTGCAGTTCTTGCCAAATGAAAATTGTAAATCAATTGACTTGTTTAATTGGCAGTATTAGAGAATTAGAATATCTTTCAGGGTTTGTTTTGGGTTATTGGAAATTCAAAAATATGTAAGTTATAATTTTAATTATTATCCTTTCAAAAAAGTAATTTTTTAGTACATATCTCTGACGAGGCCCAAGTAGGCTGAAATAATTCACGTGATTTATAAGATATTCTAATTCTCTAATACTGCCAATTAAACAAGTCAATTGATTTACAATTTTCATTTGGCAAGAACTGCAGATGTCATTAATTTCACTCAATGTTTCCATAGTTACTTACGTTATTTAGTTCTACTGTCACATTTTGCCTTTTGAAAGATGAAGCATAACTGTTTCCTTCAATTTTACAAAATATTAGACAGTTTTTCAAAAAGTTTTCTTTCAGGGTTTGTTTTGGGTTATTGGAAATTCAAAAATATGTAAGTTATAATTTTAATTATTATCCTTTCAAAAAAGTAATTTTTTAGTACATATCTCTGACGAGGCCCAAGTAGGCTGAAATAATTCACGTGATTTATAAGATATTCTAATTCTCTAATACTGCCAATTAAACAAGTCAATTGATTTACAATTTTCATTTGGCAAGAACTGCAGATGTCATTAATTTCACTCAATGTTTCCATAGTTACTTACGTTATTTAGTTCTACTGTCACATTTTGCCTTTTGAAAGATGAAGCATAACTGTTTCCTTCAATTTTACAAAATATTAGACAGTTTTTCAAAAAGTTTTCTTTCAGGGTTTGTTTTGGGTTATTGGAAATTCAAAAATATGTAAGTTATAATTTTAATTATTATCCTTTCAAAAAAGTAATTTTTTAGTACATATCTCTGACGAGGCCCAAGTAGGCTGAAATAATTCACGTGATTTATAAGATATTCTAATTCTCTAATACTGCCAATTAAACAAGTCAATTGATTTACAATTTTCATTTGGCAAGAACTGCAGATGTCATTAATTTCACTCAATGTTTCCATAGTTACTTACGTTATTTAGTTCTACTGTCACATTTTGCCTTTTGAAAGATGAAGCATAACTGTTTCCTTCAATTTTACAAAATATTAGACAGTTTTTCAAAAAGTTTTCTTTCAGGGTTTGTTTTGGGTTATTGGAAATTCAAAAATATGTAAGTTATAATTTTAATTATTATCCTTTCAAAAAAGTAATTTTTTAGTACATATCTCTGACGAGGCCCAAGTAGGCTGAAATAATTCACGTGATTTATAAGATATTCTAATTCTCTAATACTGCCAATTAAACAAGTCAATTGATTTACAATTTTCATTTGGCAAGAACTGCAGATGTCAATATTAGTATAAATACAAATGCGGGTGGAACTCAACTGGCTAGTTCATCACAAAGTGAACCCAGTAATCTTGGAAAATCATCAAAGCAGGTCAAGCACAAGAATCACACTGCCGTCTCCAAGTCTCTCCCCAAGAAATCTGACAAGGTCCTCAGAAATAATGACAGCAGCCCTTGGGAGAAAAGTGATACAGACTCCGATACCAACTCATCTTATCTCGAGTGTGAAGACGGAAGTGATCTTGGCAGTATTAGTGCGTGTTCTGTGAGTAGTGATAATTTTTTAGAAAAAACTCAGCTAAAAATTTTTCATTTGAATATATGTAGCATTAAGAATAAGTTATCTGACCTTGAGGTTGTCCTAGACGATCAGGATATTGACGTTGCCTGTGTCAGTGAACACTGGCTGAGTACGTTGCAGTGCTCATTATTATCCTTTCAGAATTATAAAGTCGGGTCATTTTATGCCAGAAACACTTTTAAACATGGTGGAACGTTAATTCTCCTAAAAAATGATATCTTATACGAATCTCTTTCGTTAGATATAGCTGAAGACAAACATTTTGAAATATGTGCTTTAAAACTGTACACTTTTAACACTGTAGTCCTCTGCGTATACAGAACTCCTGACTCTGACCACAATACATTTTTACGTAATCTTGAATGTGTCCTTGAAAATTTTAACTCCTGCAGAAACATTATTATCTGTGGAGATTTTAACACTGATATATTAGTTCAGTCAAAAGCAAGCCAAAATTTCCTAGACTTGCTAACTATTTTTAATCTAAATCCCACAATCTCATTACCAACCAGAGTCACTTGTAACACCCAGTCCTGTATTGATAATGTCATTGTAAATTATGATGCCGTTCTTGGTGAGGTCCGGAATTTTGAAGTCGGACTGTCCGACCATTTTGCCCAATTTGTCGTGCTAAATAATAATCATCAAAGTAATAATAAGATTTTCCAGTATAAGAGAATCTATAGTAAAAGCAATAACAATATATTTCGTGAACTTTTGATTAGAATGAATTGGAACCAATTGCAAAATGTTATAGACCCAGACGAAAAATGTTCCATGTTTCATGATTTGATTAGAAATGCATTTTTAAAAGCTTATCCTATTAAAAAGGTAGTCCAAAAGCCGGCAAAATCCTGGTTAACACATGGAATCAGAACTTCCTGCCGCACGAAAAGGGAACTCTTTGCGTTGCAGAAGCTTTTTAGCAATACCGTCATAAAAAATTATTATAACAAATATTGCAGTATTTTAAAGTCTTGCATAAAATTGGCCAAAAGAATATATGTAAACTCTATAGTTGCCAGATCCGATAACAAAATCAAATCTGTCTGGAAGTTAATAAAAGTCGAAACAAAAAATAAGACACACACGGAAAATATTAATATAACTCAAGATAGTAATACTGTAGATGATCCGCTGGTAATAAGTAATATATTTAATAAACATTTCTCACAATTATCAAGCAAATTATTAAAAAACGTACCCTTGGACAGGGAGCAAAGTTTGGAAATGGTCCAAAACACTTTTGTAAACAATAGTGATTCGATTTACTTCAGTCCAGTTGATCCTGTAGAGGTGTTCAAAATCATTTACTCACTTAAGAATTCCTATGCTGTCGGGACTGATGATATATCAATGCCCATACTAAAGTCAGTTGCAGACATCATTTCAGTGCCTTTGTCAGACGTAATCAATTGTTGTTTTCGGAATGGCAGATTTCCAACTAGTTTTAAGCTTTCTAAGATTGTACCTGTTTATAAGAAGGATGATAAAACTGAAGTAATTAATTATAGACCGATATCCATACTTTGCTCTTTAGCTAAAATCCTGGAAAAAGCAATTCACTCAAGAATGACTTCTTTTTTTGAAAATAGCGACTTGCTAACAAAGCACCAGCATGGTTTTAGATCCAAGTCATCAACGTCCACTGCGCTACAACAAATATTGAAATTTACATATGACGGATTAAACAACAACAATATTGTTGCTTTGATAAGCTGTGACTTATCAAAAGCTTTCGACTTAGTAGATCATAATATATTACTTGAGAAGTTAGAATTTTATGGAATTAGAGGGATAACACTAAACTTATTACGCTCGTACCTTGATCAACGTGAACAAGTTGTGGAGATTAAACATACTGATAAGTTTGGTACCACTAAGAACTTTCTCTCTAACAAAGCAATCACCAATTGTGGGGTACCGCAGGGATCCATCTTAGGACCCCTGCTTTTCAATATGTATGTTAATGATCTTCCTCAGAACATATCGGGCGATGTCACCATGTATGCTGATGATACATGTATTTCTGTGTATGCTGAAAATTTCGAAAAGTTACATTCGGAAATATTGTCAATTCTCAAACAAATTGAACACTGGTTCAAAATAAATCGCCTACTAATTAATATTGATAAAACCAACATAATAATTTTCTCTAACAAAATACCAAGTGATTATTCCTTCACATATAACGGGCTTAATCTTACTCCAGTAAAGAAATGCAGAGTATTGGGAGTTACAATTGACTCTCAATTATCCTGGCATGGACAGGCAGAGTCTCTTATACCTAGATTAGCTAGATCTGCATATGCTATATCAAAAATAAAATGCATGTGTGACTTAACTTATACAAAAATGGTCTATTATGGCTATTTTGAGTCCATCTTGCGCTATGGTATAATTTTTTGGGGCCAATCCATTCACTTCCATAAAATATTTAAAATGCAAAAAAGAATCGTCAGATCAATTGCAAATCTAGCATTTAGAGAAAGCTGCAGAGATGCATTCAGGAACTTGAAAATAATGACGGTAGTAAATTTGTACCTATACGAAACTGTCTTATATGTATATAAAAATAAAAATGATTTCTTATTGAATAGTGATGCACACAATTATGATACGAGATATCCACATCATCTACGAGTGGATTATCCTCGTAATAGGTCATACTGTGCATCATTCTTGTTTAATGGTGTTAAATTTTTCAATAAATTGCCGAATGAATTGCGGTCACTTAGGTCTGAAGTCCTGTTCAAACGTAGAGTGAAAAACTATTTTACCCACTCTGTCTATTACTCAATTGACGAATATTTTATTCATTCATAATTCTTACCCTCTAGTCACTTGTACCAAAAGCTATTTTAGTAGCAGCATTATAAGTATTAAGTATTTCATATATTTGTCAACTACCTATATGAACCTGATTATGACTGTGATCTGTAATGTATTGTTTTTATATTTCTTGTGTGTGACGTCTTTTTCTGTATATATATTTGTATTACCGATTCGACGCTACTGGCAATGAATAAACCATCTATCTATCTATCTATCTATCTACGTTTCTGCTGACGAAGACCCAACTAGGCCTGAAATAACTGTACAGAGCTTGCTCGAGGAATCCGCTGTAATCAAAACCGATTTGCAAAAAATTTTTTAAAATTCTCATATGCTTTGACAGCAAGAATGGCCGCCTTGCATGGGATGACTTATTATGTAGCGAACTGGCTTCAATTTGTCGATCCTACTGCAATGTCAGGTCAAAAAGCGATCGAAAGATGTCGCTACTTAAAATGTTCACTAATAATAAACTAAAAGTATTAGGATCTTATAAATATAAATGCAGTGTTAAAAATGTAAAGAAAACAATTGATATTATTAAAGAAAATTATCAACCAATATTAGGATTAAATGTATGGATTGAACTAAATTTAATTAAACGAGTAAGTGAAATACAATGTAAAACAGCAACAGATATAATAAAAAATTATGAAGATGTACCTCTTTAAAGGAGTAGGTTGTGTAAAAAAGGAATACAACATTCGATTAAAGCCTAATGATGTACCAGTGGTGTCATGTAGTCGAGAAATTCCTTATGCCCTGAGAGAGAAAGTGAAGAAAGAATTAGACAGGATGGAAACACAGAAAATTATAGAAAAAGTGTCTGAGCCAACTGAATGGGTTCATCCGATTGTGCTAGCAGAGAAAGAAAACGGAGGGGTAAGAATTACTCTGATGATATTTTAATGTACGGTAATACTATAGAGGAACATAATAAAACTTTAGAAGAATTTTTGAAAAGAGCAAGAGAAACAACCTTAAACTAAAAAAAGAAAAGTTACAGTTAGCTGTAAATAAAATTAATTATCTAGGCTACAACATCAGCGAAAAAGGTTTAGAATCAGATCAGAATAAAATAAATGCTATTTTACAAATAGAAAGACCTAAAAACAAGAAAGAATTACAAACATTTTTGGGTGTAGTCAACAGTGTAGGGAAATTTATAGAAAATTTGTCAGACAAAACAGGTATTTTAAGAGAATTATTGAAAAAGGATAATGAATCGACTTGGGAAGAAAATGGACCACAAGAACAATGTTTTAAGAACTTAAAGAAGGTTATTTCCGAAGCGCCAGTATTATCATTATACAACCCAAAAAAGGAATGCATATTGTCAGCAGATGCTAGTCACTATGGTTTAGGTGGAGTTCTATTTCAAGGTGAACATCCCGTAGCATACTGTTCATCTTCTTTAAATAGTACGCAAAAAAACTATGCGCAAATAGAAAAAGAACTACTTGCCATAGTAATAACTTGTAACCATTTCCATTACTACATATACGGAAAATCAGTCAAGATATTAACGGATCACAAACCTTTACTGGGAATTATGAATAAACCATTAGGTACCTTATCCCCAAGAATACAACGCTTAACTTTACAACTACTCAGATACCAAGTTAAACTGGAATACATACCTGGTAAGTTAAATTTAATGGCAGATATTCTTTCAAGAAATCCACAGTTAAAGAATGAAGATACTAACCATTTGGAAGTATCGAAAGTATATGGATTATTAATAACATTGGAAGAAGTAATAAAAAATCTAAAGGAGAAATCCAGAAAAGACAATGATTTTCAAGTTCTAAAAAACTATATTAGTGATGAATGGCCGCAACATAAATCGCAAGTCTTATCCAATGTAAAACCTTACTAAGAACATAGACTAGACATTCATTTCCAAAATGGTCTATTTTACAAAGGACGACAATTAATTATACCGAGAGAAGAACGAAATTTTTAAAGAAGTCCATAAGCTACATTAAGGAATAGCATCAACATTAAGGAAAGCAAAGAACTCAATATATTGGCCAGGTATGACGCAACAGATTACTGAATACATAACAACTTGCTCCACATGTTTAAAATATTCCAAGTCTAATACCAAACAACCCATGAAACCGTATAAAATCTCTAAACTTCCATGGCAAGAAATAGCTGCTGATTTCCTGAAAGCAAATTCAACTGACTATTTAGTCCTAACTGACTATTACTCTAAATTCGTCGAACTTTGTCCTGTAAAAACCAAAAACCGCACAAACCATAATATCTATCCTAAAATCCAAATTTGGTACTCATGGAATTCCTTTAATGTTTCACTCTGACAATGGTCCACCCTTCGATTCGAGAGAAATTAGTTATATTATGAAATCATGGAACATAAAACATGTAATTTCAAGTCCACACTATTCACAGTCCAATGGATTTGTAGAACGTCACATACAAACATTAAAAAATCTATTGAAAAGTCACAAGAAGACCCGTACTTGACACTTCTACTATACAATATTACCCCTAAAAAGAATTTACCAGCATCTTACGAAATCCTGATGGGAAGGATGCGAAGGATCAAACCTCCCAGTAACAGAAAACATTTTGAAACGCAAGTAAGATTGTGAAAAGATTAGAAGAGAACCAAGCACAGCAGAAGAAATATTACGACATAGGAACCAAAAGCTTACCGGAAATACAAGTTGGACAACCTGTAATCTTACAAAAAGGCATTAGAGAATGGATACCAGCAGAAATAACGATACAAGAAGCACCAGACTCATACTGGGTTAAAACAGAAAGCGGAAAAGAATACAGAAGAAACAGAAGTTTTCTGAGACCTTACCATACCCTGGATGAAACCAACGCTACTGAAAACGAACAACCAAACGATGTACAAGAAGCCGAAATTGAAGTGTTAGATTCCGAACCTACGAAGGCCGAACCGCCAAGCTCATCAACAACGAAGAGTCCCAAACCAAACAGCTTTGAGAAAAGATCAACGAGAGAAAAAATTATAAAAACTCCTTTTAAATTAAAGGACTATGTTTGTTAGTTTGAATTTTATGCAACATGACTATTTTGTAGTATCTGAAATAATCGCGCCGCAGCACAATTATTTTCCGACTTATAATTCGTGTTTGCGTTGACACGTTTTGTCCGCTTCGACTGCCATCTCGTGCGTGTTAGCTTTTGAGGCGACGGCATTGTTGCTATCTGCTTTCACGACACGAATTATAAGTCGGAAAATAATTGTGCTGCGGCGCGATTATTTCACATGTTTGCATTCACGCGCTAAGCGTGCGTATATCCTGTTGGTCGTTGGGGTTGCAGTGGAGTTCTCGAGCTACTGTTCTGCTGATGAGGCCCCAATTAGGGCCGAAATAGCTATACAGAATATGCTCGGGGGCCCCATTGCGATCCTGACGACTCGCAACCAACATTTACATGTTTGCGTTGACACGTTTTGTCCGCTTCGACTGCCATCTCGTGCGTGTTAGCTTTTGAGGCGACGGCATTGTTGCTATCTGCTTTCACGACACGAATTATAAGTCGGAAAATAATTGTGCTGCGGCGCGATTATATCACATGTTTGCATTCACGCGCTAAGCGTGCGTATATCCTGTTGGTCGTTGGGGTCGCAGTGGAGTTCTCGAGCTACTGTTCTGCTGATGAGGCCCCAATTAGGGCCGAAATAGCTATACAGAATATGCTCGGGGGCCCCATTGCGATCCTGACGACTCGCAACCACCATTTATATTTTGTAGTAGTTTATTTTAAAGAAGGGCGTGAAACGCGGTTGGCAACACTAGCCAAGGAAGTGAACAGTATTCAGACCGATACTCGAGTGACATGTTCTCATTACTTTTTTAATCATTATTAATAAATAAATAAAATAAACATTTATTACAGTGACTATTTCGCAAGATCTTTTTCATGTCATGTTCCAGGTTTTCGATGACATTTAAGTCAGAGCTATTTGAGGGCCAAGCCAAAATTAATATCTTGGTCCTCAAATAATTTTTTGTAGGTTTGGCCGTGTAACATGAAGCCTCATGAAGAAGAGTTGTGGTTAATATCATGAAGCTATCTTAAACTCTCGACCAATGTATCATATGTCCAATGATACTAATGACACGTCCGCGGTTGATCCTGACCTGACCCAGATCAAATTAAATCGCGTTTGTCTCTTGGCAACATTTAGAGCGAATGAAACAGCATTTCTGGAAACGATGTCGCGAGAGTACCTAATCTAGCTCTAGGAAAGGACGAAGTGGACTCGACAAGGTGTCACCATCAAGCCCGGGCACCTCGTCCTTGAGCGAGAGCACCACGCTCCACCTTTTAAATGGATCATTGTCCGCGAAGTTCTTCACCCTGATTCCGATGGACTAGCGCGCCTGGCTAATATAAAAACATCAACTTATATTTCATCTCTCGTTTCTTGCACAAGTGTTACACGGTCCACTCTCTGTGGAACTGAGTTAATCTAAAAGTGTCCATACTTGGTGATGAATCATCACTACAAATATTTTTGTGGCGATTACCTAGATGGCACCCTCTAAAGACCCAAGGTTTGATTATCTGTATAAAGAAAATTCCACTGAGTTGGGCACATCTCGCTGTAAGTCTTTTATATCTACAGGTAGGTTCAATCGATGCTGTTGACAAAGTTTTACCCTTCCCACTCTTTGTCATGTAAAAAGGAGGAATTTGCAATTTGATAAATTCGTATTCATTTGGAGAATTTAAGTACAAAGTAGAAAACTTCTTCAATGAATACATTTGGATAGGTGAGATAAATTTCGGTGATTTTAAATAAATTCTGGACTTTCCTTACAACACTTTTTGAAATAGCTAGGCGGTAATTTTCCTCATAAAGCTTAATGAACAATGAACAATGAACAAGTTGCTTTTTATTTCATATACAGCATTGAAAGGGTCAAAGAGGACATGTCCATGGGCTGGATTGTACGTGAGCTATTTGCTGGTTTAAATAGCGTCAAAACGTTATGTTTTTATGTTAAACATCAAATAAAATTAGTTTATCCAGTATCACATTATAATTGGATTTTTATCCACACTTATGAAGCATTTAAAGTGACCTATTATCCACTAGTGGAATAAAGTGGATAATAATAAACAACATACCATAGCAACCAGCATGTACGACAAAGCCTGCCACGTTTCATTTTACGAATACGAATAGTTTTTAATTAAATTTTGCTCATTCTGATTCCATAAATGTGGTGATTGTGGATAAAACGTTGTATTGCATTCGTGTTTTAGATGCTGTGTGCTGTGTGCTAGGTGTTTTAATTTTCTTGCGTGGATAAAATGCTATCTAAAATACTTCTACAATAAATAATATTTATTTCTTGGTTTTGAATACCTCGTCAAATCGTGAAGCCACTTGTTGGAAAGCTTACTCATTGAGTGCTTGCAAAGTGCACCGAGAAGACAATATTTCTCCAATGAGAAGTTACTTATGCCTTTTCCAGTATAAATGAACATTGGAGAAATCCTCAATATACTCAATGCTCATAAATAAAATAATGATGTTACTACCTAATAGTTGTTTTAGATATAAATAGCATTTTTTTCATCGTCTCTTCCTGATTTCTTTCTTATTACTCTGTTTCTACTTTCCGAAATACCATTTCTTACCTGCTATTTGTATGTAGCTTTATAGATAATTGTGTCTGACGGGATCGTTGACCGGTATTGTCTTTCCTATATTTATGTTATGTGGAAAGTTTTAAATCAGTTTCAAACAAGTCAACAAGCACTGTGTCAATTAATTCATCAGCAGTAATGCCTCTAAAGCTTTTAATGCCTGTCCTTACATGAGTAGGAAAAGCTAATATGTCGAGGACGTAAAAAATCACGTGCTAGACCGACGCAAATACCAAGTGGGTGCAGCACGTATTTCTAAAGCAATTTCGAAAGACAAACGAGCTAATTGGGTCTTTCCGGAACCAGGAAGTTCAAACTTGTTAGCGAACTCACACGCATATCTGCGTACGAAACAAATTTGCGAAGTAAAACGCGGTGTTAACTTTGACACGGAAGTTTTCTTTCCGTGGCCCTAAATATATTTCGATGGTTTAATAGTTCTTACTTCTTGTCGAAACTTATTATACATCAATCAAACGAATGGGTGAAAGAGTAGCGTATAGATGAAAAATATTTTTCTGGCTGAAACGCGAATAAAGTTGCCGTTTTCAGCTTTGATCTCGCTGAATTACATTTATTAGGAATCTCTTTGGATCTTCATAACAAAGTTATACTGGAACGCTGAACACGACTGCATTATTTCAATGCATTTTCTCTATTGCACCGAGAAATAAAACGTAGAAAATTTAATTCTGCCTTTCCGAGAATTTTGTACTCTGCGGAATCTCGTCAAGCAGAAAATTTATACGGAAGCAATTGTTAGGTGCATTTTGCAATGTTAAAGATCTACACATTTTCATATAACTCATCCTAGCACTTACTTTGGAAATTTTATAGTAGTTTTTGAGTTTTTCATTTACGATACTAAATTTTAGTATTATTATTATGTTATTTATTTTATTTTAATATGAAACATTTTTGTTTATATTACTATGGAAACTAATTCCAATTTTTAAAAATGTCGTTGCATAATCGTCGTAGGGTTTCTAATGTCATTTCAAATAAAATTTGTCCACTTTAATTTGGAACATCTGTCAGGCGAAGAAAGTTAGTGAAAATGTATCAGGAAAAATTACCCCTGGACAAGTAGCTGTAGGTCTTATTTTCTAAGTTCCGTTGTGCGTCATCAACAACGATGACGTAAAATTTAGACACCGTTGCCAATTGTAACGAATAATAAGAAACATGATTGGGTTCAGATACATATTGTGTTTCAATAAAAAGTAACTACAAATTTAATGCAATATTTGTACAGATATTAAATAAACTAATTACAAAAGTAATGCACAAGAATATAAAAATAATATGGGGAAACAAAAGCAGGTTAAACAGATAAATTTTGTTCATTCAGTTTTATCAACTCGACAGATCTGATTCACTTTCACTGAGTTACCATTTATATTAATTATTAAGCGGCATATGTCATTGGTATCTAAATGAGCCTCTAGAGTACACTAATACAACGTTTTGAGCACAAACCAACACTCACGGACCAAATGTAAAAAATTCAAGTGGCAGCGGTGATGTTTGTTAACATTGCAATTTATTGCCAACAAAATTTTCAAACGGACGGTCTATTTTCAGGTAAGAATATGGTTGCATTCGGAGCTGATAATTGGCATGACTGATTGTTGTGTTGATGACGCACAACGGAACTTAGAAAATAAGACCTATAATGCAATTAACAACTTTTTTTGTAATCGTTTAGTATATTACATGGAGGTAAATTAAGAAATTTTTGAAAACTTGTTGTGGTGCTTGTTTTAAATTAAGAATTTCTGTTTTCTTTATGTTTTAAGTTTACTTATTTGAAACAAGAATAAACTTATCTAATTGAAGAGTCGCTATTATTTTGTAGTTAGAGTATATCGAAATCATTAGTAACAGAACAGATCCATGATATCTGTCATCTCATGTTCTATTTTAAAAAGGACAGTTTAATTTACAAATTGTAAATGTTGCTATGGATTCTCAGATTCGTACGTAACAAACAGAGCACATTTTATAGTATATTACATAAGGAGAGTTATAAATATAATATTACGCACGCGTGGAAAAGTTGCGCACGAGCCGCGCAGCGGCGAGTGCAACAACCATAAAAATTACCTTATTATTCGAAATAATCAGCAGGGATAGTTGCCATTTCGACGACTGTCAATCTAATGTGGTGCCTGCGTAATGCTAGGTTCAAATAATGTCCTTGCTGTGCGATTTTCTTACTTTACGCACGACAGTTTTTGACAGTTTGTAAACACCCGCTTACTTAATTTATGCGTTGTACGTAATTCGTCATTTACAGTAGTGGTCGTAGATAAAAATATTATATACTGATGGAAAGGTAAGTACTTTGCGTTTATACACTCGCACAACTCTCCCTGATATTCATACCAAATACTGCTCTTAAGCACGCCTTCTGAAGATTCGACAAAAAATGACGCCATATTGAAGCCTAGATTGTACCATATGTCCAAATAAATTTTTGATAAAGGTAGGTCATGGAGTGTAAAAATCTACAACCCTAAGCACTTTTTGAAGTTAGTGGCATACGTAGCTGTATGATATGGCCAATTAAACTTCAATTTTACTTAACTACTCAAGAACTGGACAATATTTTAATGTAAATAATGTAATAATTTACCTTCCATGGCCTACCTTTATCAGAAATTTATTTGGACATATGTTACATAATATATGCGTAGTAGGCAGATAAAATAGTATTTGCACTAACAGATTTTGAAATCACGCGCAAGCAATAGCAATAACTGAACAACTTGGATGAAAGCTCCTCGATGTATGGTTTCCAACATAGTGCCGAGTCAATTCTGAGTCCCAAAAATGATGCACTTTCCATAAGTAAGTTTTCCATAGTAAGTTGTTTCGAAAATTTTTACATTATTTTTATCGAACTAATGTTTGAAGTAGAGTAAATTGTATTGTTTCATTTAGCTTTTCTGCTTTAGATCTTATCGCTGCATTCGTGTCATCAGCAAACAAGATATGTAGTAGAACAGTTTGAAAAATTTAGTAAATCGTTGATATACAGATGATTCTAAAATTGCGAATAAGCTTTCCACTACGTTATTCTAGACACTTAAGAGAGTACCAGAAAAATGTTAAAATTTTTATTTCAAAATTTTACAAAATATAAGGAGTCAAAGTTTTGTTTTAACTTCTTAGAATTCACAATAAAGCATCAATGATGAACTTCTACATACATTTTATTGCATTTATTATTTGTTCCCCACAACATTCATTAAATTATGAACTTAAAACTTACAAAAAATTGCTTATAACTACAAAAAAATTGAATTCGCAAAGTTGTATTTAGAATTTTTTCAACATTTTTCTGGTAGTCACTGAAGTGTTTAGAATAACGTATTGGAGAGCTTACTCGCCATTTTTGAAATTACCCAGTAGAGCAAATAAAAAGTCAACAAATTTGATACTCCATGAATGTATTACATTAACCCGCGGTTTTTTCATCTCCAACTAACTATATCTGGCGATTAATTCCCATAGTAGCTATTGTGATCACAATTGTTACTACGGGAATAAACCACCAGATAAAGTTAACTGGAGATGAAAAGACTGGGCCTAATTAATTCAGTTAATCACACACATTGCACCGCCTACTCTAATCTGATTTTTTTGCTCACTTTTTTATATAGTCCGTCTAGAGAATTTTGAAATTTCTTTTAATATATTGCTTATTATTTATAAATATATTATATTTACGATATTTTTAGGAGCGCAGTATTTTATCAAAATCATATTTTTCAAAGATTTTTTCAGATGTTGAATGTTGTTAACACATTCAAACAAATAGAAAAATTTGAGTAATTGTGTCAAATTTGAGAAAATGAAAACTGGTAGAACATATTTTCAAAAAAGTGGTTCATAATCAAAGAAAAAGGATTTGTAAAACTGTTTCTACGAAAAAAGTGTAAGAAAAGAATTAAATAACAGCATAAATTTTACACGCATGAAACATCAAATCTACTCAGGATGCTGTTGATTTGATTTCAGGTTCCGCGAACGTTTAATATAATTTTTAGGATTAAACTGAAATTACATAAAAAGGTAACTGCAATTGTTTTCCTCTATTGTAATTGTTTCGTTCATAAAAAAAAACTGGAGTGTTATTTTCATTTATAAATAGGACATTCTCGCTTATGTGATTTCATACTAAAAATGTATAAATTATTATAAAATTTAAAATTGTTATTGTCAACAATCAGTGTAAGTTATTAAGATGCCTTACCAGAATCTTTTGGAGGCTGAAAAACCATCCGCCATGGCTAATTCTAGCGTTTAAGAGCATTTCAATATGCTGAAATTTTGAAAATTCTGCCTACTTTACAAAGCAACCGTACCTATTATTTATCTCGCAATTGTACATAGATATCATTAGTCAATTATTTAGACAACTTAATTTACAACATAACCTACTAATCTACAAACGATTTTTTACAATTATGTTATTATTTTGTATATAAATTCAAGAAACTTTGGTATGAGATGTGGAAAATTGTTCATTTTTATTAATAAAAATTAAAAGGAAATTGCTAAAGATAAATGCTTTCATTTATTTATTTGTTGTTTACATGAACATTAGATAGATATCATGTGTCAGTTAATTAGGCAACTTGATTTTATACACGAATATGGCCTATTGATTTGAAAACGATTTTTTATAATTATACCATTGTTTTATAAGCAAATTTAAGAAATTTTGGTATCACTATAAAGAGAAAGAAAATCTCCACGCTATACATTACAAAATATTGCTATTATATAAAAAAATACGATTATACTAATATTTTGACAAACAGCAGTGAAATTATTTTTTTGATTAAAAATTCAGAATTATCTTGAAAATTAGAGAATTTTTGCTTACTTAAACAATTTTCTGTCTTTGAAAATAAAAAGGTTAGCAATGGTGAACGGTTTAAATTGTACGCACTGTATAGATAATGTGATGCGCCCACTAATTGTTTAACTATTAGTTAATCCTGACCAGTAAACAGACAAGTAATTTACCTAAGTAAATAATAAATATGGAACCCTGGAATTTATAACTACAATTTATGACTCCAGACGGTTGTCTTGTCCTTACCTACTTCACGGATGGTCGACTCGAGTAGTTCAATACTCCAGATGTTATTACCGGGTGGTTGACCCGACGGGATTCACCCTGTGCTGAACTACTTTCGATATTATGTAATTATAACACAATTATTGAATGTAAATAGCCTACGTTGTGTTTTTCCAGATTCTTTATTTGGTGCGACTGTACAGTTAGCTTTAGCAAGGAAATAGGCTAGTTGATAATAAAACGCAACAATCAAAATTTAAGTAATTATTTATTGTAATAATTAATTTGATTGGGCAAAAAAACTCCGTCTCTCCTCTTCTGTCGAATCAGAGAAATTGAGCGTAAAAACCCAGATAGTTTGAAATCAATACAATTAATCAAAAATGATTACGATTTTCAGAAATACAGTGTGACTTTCGGAGTAGTTTCCGACTTCGGTTATCGGCGCGATCTAAATTCCTCCGATTCACACCGTTGGTGGCATAATGTTACACCGATGTTTTGATTGGAGAGTTCCACTCCTGATTTATCAGTAATTAATTGAGATTCAAAGTTAGAGTCTTAGTACAGCGTCTATAACTCTGCTGGTATTCAAAGACTTGTTCGGTTTAATAAACCAACGCCCAAAGTGTCTTGGTGGGACGATAGTGTACTTAATTAATGGAGTTAATTAATGAATTAGTCAGATGTCTTTGGCAAAGTATGTGATTCCTGCCGCCTTAGCGCTCAATCCGCAGGTAAATCAAAAGCAATCACCCGGTTTTTCAAGGATTCCCCCTTGGGGAAGTGTTGGAGTAACCCCTTCTCTAATTAACCTAGTTAATTCAGGTCGATGGGTAGGGGACTTTCCCAGCAACTTCCGATCGCCTTGAGAGAGTGGCCCTTGGCACCTTTTTTCAAATCTCTCTCTTCGTCGTTTTTTCGTCGGCTAAACCTATCTAACCCCTAATTGCGCAAGATCTCTTCGACTGTTTTTCCTGGTACTACACTATGGGTGTTTTTGACCTTTCAGTCTCAAGGCAGTCGCTTATCATTTACCTGCAAATCTCACAGCCAAGACAACAGGATAACCCTCCCACATATACAGGGTGTGAAAACCTTGGTCAAGAAAATTGTCAGGAATATATGACCAATTGTCTGGATTATAATTTGCTTGAGAGAGATCCTCTTAGATTGTGACGGTTTGTAAAGTACACTGTATGGAAAGTCCCAAGTAGGGAATGACAAATTGCCGTTGATTAATTAAATTAACGAACTCGGCTACAAGTTACGAACGCTGACCAATCAAAGCTTTTAAATATGAAAATCACTAATGCGTTTAATATTCGCAGTCAGTAAATAAAAATAGTTTGATTAACGTTCTCTAAATGTAATGATAAGAATGAACTTTACTGAATCTTTCGACAACTAATTAATACAATTTAATTTACCCTCGCTCTATTTATGCCACCAAGGATGCGATGGAGAAAATACAAATACATGCAAATTTACCAATACGCGTTAATCCGTCTCACACACGCACCTTATCACTGCTTATCTTTTAACCACTCGCGGCTCTCGCGGCGCCCGTGGGTTACTTTAATTGCTCTTTGCCACTAGCTTAATCGACCGTTATAAAATGATTTAACAACAACCGTTTTATATAAGAATACAAATTCCAATCAAGACTACCAGCGCCTAAGAAAATTGCGACACTCCACTAAAGAAAATTCAATTTCGACCGTTTCTGTTTAGCGTAAAATGCTCTCTGCCTTCTACGCGTCTTGTTACTTAACATGAAAACAATTAAGCTCCGCCCTCGGACTTGCAGCGAAGATTCAAAAATCACCTTAGCCAATCCCGTTCGTGACCCTTCGGTTCACATGATGCCTTTGCAGATGTTAGAAAAATTAAGAGCACTTTACTACGCTATGGGGATGTTTTGTTCCTGTCTCACGAACATTTATAAATTATACTTATTCAAGCGTATAAGTGGACGTTTTTAACCGGCCTGTTTCCTGGCTGAGACAAAACAGGTCACCATTGCGACGAAACTCATCAATGTAACGTGATATCCCCGTACATGTGGCCCGCACGTTTGCAGTTTTGATTCGACAATCTATACATAAAAATTTAGAAGAGCAATTTGAAATGTCAAACTGGATTTGTTTATGGTGTTTGTATGACTCTATCGCTGTGGACGTCGCCAATTCCCAGACGGAGCGGACAGTGACATGTTTCAAAATGACTGAAGTCTGGTCTTTGTGATTCTGGCGAGTATTTAAAATTTTAGAAAGCATTCAACCCCATGTGCCGATGATCTATTTATTGTGTTCCTGGGTGGGCAGAATATACAGCATGTCGGTCTCGGTGACGCCTACGGTCGGTGAATTATTGCTGCAAGTCCGAGAAATCAACATGCTTTTTATTGAAATCAAACATGCAGTAATCGCTTTTTTATTTTTAAAACAAATTATCGAAACATTTCAATAAATTAGGTTAAATCGCAATATTTTAATGTCTTCTACGTATGATACACATAATTATTGCCACCTTAATCGATGACATCCTGCAGATTTATTTCTGTTTTGTAATTTTCAAAAACAAATGAAATTTTTGTAGTTATTAACGGTTAACCTGGAGATGACGCTGTTAACGAAGCTTTTCTTACCGACTTTTAGTTGCTCATTTCAGGACAGAAAAATAAAACATTTATGATTGTCATTCCATATTTCATTGTAAGAAATAAGTGGTACTTTTTATGTAACATTTAAGAAACGGCTTTTTATTTTTATTCTTATAATCGAATATTATTTTATGGAAAATTTTAACCTACATTGCGAGCAAAAAATCGTAATTTATCATTTCTAGTCTACATAATACATGATTAATTAAAAGCAGTCTCCAGTGTCCCGGTCTCTGCATTTATTATTTTTGTTACGAGCAGCTTTTGTGACGTGAATAAAGAACATTTTCCTTCTGCTTTCGTTTGTGCGCAACACTCATTTACATTTTCGTATTATACTGAGGCGATATGTTATTTTTAATCGAACAGAATCCGATCAACCACCTATATTCGCAAAAGTTCTTATTGCTTTTCGTTTACGAACTTCACAAAACTTTATTTTCTTATAACGCGACTCTTAAAAAATAAATTCGACGAATTTTCTTTCGGTGGAAAGTTTTGAGTGTGAAGGGAAATTTTAAAATTATTACTGTTGTAATAGACAAGTGAATATCAACCGGTATAGTATAATTTTGTTTATTTTATATTATGGTATGTGTAATGTAAAATTTTTTTTTTTTGTTTCTTATATTGTTATATTTTGATGAATTGCCTACTTGCAAACCAGAAAGGATAATTCTGTTATAGCGTTTTTCACTGGGACTAAATTGTGCACTGAGTGCGCACTCAGAATATCTCCATCCCGTTTCATTACATAAGGTTAAAATAAGATGACAAAATTCTCGCACACTCAGTGCACAATTTAGTCCCAGTGAAAAACTCTATTACATTTATAAATACATATTATTTGTTATAAAAGCGCGAAATTTGAACAGCTTTTATTTGACTGTCATTCTAATTGGATTTTCAATTAAGCAATTGATAAGAAGCTGCATTCTCGACAATGTTCGGTAGAAGCAAGATACAATATTGCGCAGCCTCACTAATGCTTGGCACAAAGCTGAAACTCGCAACTCTGATTACAATGACCTTCTGCTTAAGAATAGGAAAACATGCGTTTAAAGTTCTATTATGAAAACGGGCCTAATTGTAATAATATTATTATTTATGTACTCCATGCTGTTTTGGTAGTTTATTAATTAAATTTGAGAAATGAGTAATCTTTTCACTAAAAAATCTTTAATTATTTCTTTCTATCTAAACCGGTTTCGCCTAGCTGGCATCCTCAGTAGAACATTTTATAAATATTTAGGCTCGTATTCATAAACAAAACTCAGGTTATGCGTTCGATAATAATTCGCTAGTAATTCATGATCTGTACGCATTTCAACGTGTTGTGGACGCACAACCAATATGGGTTTAAGTACAGTTTATCAATTACTTTCCATAAAAGAAAACTTTGCAGTACATAAATAGATATTCGCAATGTTTTAGTGAACGCATGGCATATGTTTTGTTTATGAATACGGACCTCAACCTTCAAGTAAAAATTAAAGATAATATATTTTAATCCTTAAAAAATAATAAAAACTTACGTTATCTTCTAAATTCTCGTATTTATATGTGTAAATGTGTATAAAATATTTCTGTAAATGACTGAAAATATAAATAAATAAATAAACAATTTGGTAGCAGCAAAAAATGAGTTCAATTTTATAACTGGTAATATAGGTACTGTACTATAAATTGAATGAACGTTAAGAAATCACATACACAATTTTGAAACACACATTTCATTATTCTTCAAATATCAAATTATTACATAATCTTCCAAAAGGAAACAAACTTTATAGCCGAGAATTTAGAAATATTTTTACGAGCCCTGCGTCAAAAGTATTCGTCTAGCGGTATAGCTGTTTTTGAAAATAAAATCTTTATTAGAATTTAAATAACAAAACTTTTATTTAAAAATGTTTAATTTCTATTTATTTATTATTATTATTATTAATCTAGAAAAATAATCTTCCACTGAGCAATTTATTAACTGTATCTTTCTTTACCAAAGGGAGGTAGGCGAATACTTTTGACCAGGGCTCGTATATTGTAATGCTAGTAATTTCATTCCTTAATACTGTTCTCAATGAACAAACATTTTTTCATAATAAGAGTTTCCTTCATTCTATAAACTGGAAATTAACATTGATTCAATTTCACAGTTATAAAACTGAACTCAATTTTCTCTGCTAACAAATTGTTTATTTATTTATTTACATTTTCAGTCATTTTCAGAAATATTTTGTACATCTACGTAACACGTATTGCTATGTTATTTTGATATTTTAAAATTTTCACCCTGTATATAATTAGTTTAGGTTTATTATTTTTGAAGTTATAATTAACTGAAATGTTAAATAAGTGTACTTTACCTTAGTGTGTTCCAGAACACTTGTGAAATTTTATTTTTGCACAAATAACTAAAACACTTCTCTGCCCGATCTAGAAAATGTCAATTGACATACTTGACGTTACGCTTTCGCCAACAACGAAAAGCTGGTTCAACCAGAGATTCCGAGAAATACTCCAGGATGATCAGGAACATTGGAACGACAACCTCACACAACATGGGTCGAGTTCCAAGACATCCAAGGATGAAGTGCTGAAGTTTCGGGGATTCTAGAACCAATCCTGTTCAATTCATTTCCGATCTAAAAGACTGTGTAGGATGAAAAGAAAAAGCTCCAGATAATGAAAAGTTGTCTGAAAGATGATGCACAGATCTGCTGAACACCGTAGCTGAAGTTCAAACGACCAAGAACTTTGAAGATACATTCCTGAAACAATATTGGGGAACACAGGAACAACAAAGGATAAGAGATGACCTACTCTCCGGAAAATATGCTCCAATAGGAAGATTAAACAGGGAAAGATACGCAATAAAAAAGTACAGTATCGTGAAGTATCTAACTCCAAAGATGCAAGAGGAGGACATAGTCATTCAATTGGCAAGACATTTTGATGAGGAAATCACACACGCTGTAGCAATACAGAGGATGACAACAATGTCAGGTTTCTTAAGTCTATTAAAACGTGTGGATGATTGTGAAAGGAAGACAAGAAATGATAGACGTTTCACTCCAAGCCACACACAACCAAATAGAAATTATAGCCAAAATAATTTCAATAAAAGACAAGAGAATACAGAGATTAACAAATACAGAAGGTGGAATAACCAAAATAATTACACGCCACAACAACACAGAGCAGGATGGAACAAAAATAGGAACAATCCATACGAAAGGACCAATGAAAGGAGACAACATGGAGAAAGTTGGAACAGAAACAGGTACAGTACATACAATGAGAGGTAACCAAAATAATTACACGCCACAACAACACAGAGAAGGATGGAACAAAAATAGGAACAATCCATACGAAAGGACCAATGAAAGGAGACAACATTGAGAAAGTTGGAACAGAAACAGGTACAGTACATACAATGAGTACATACAACGAAAGGAAACGATATCAAGATTATCACGAGAAGGATGAGACGAGAGAAAACAACGAGGAGCAGAACAAAAGAGTGCACAACGTCAGAAAAACAAGAACCACTCCAAACTACGATGAGATAACAACATCTGATGTGCATTCTGCTCCAAGGAAGCAGGATTTTTAGAGAAGGTATCAACCGAAAAACATTTAAGCAGAAACAACATGCTTAAATCAATAAACAACATACTACAACAACAAGAAGAGGAGCATATTATAAACATAAATTTACCAAACATAAAAATTTATTTAGAAAACATCCAAACAACAGCATTAATAGACACTGGTGCTGAAGTATCTTTAATTGATAAAAATTTCATAACTAAAACAATTTACAAAGGTCCGGAAATATAGTTCCAATAAAAGCTATAAATTTAATTACTGCCACGAATAAGAAGTTAGCAAAAATTGATAGGATGATCATAATGAAGTTGAAGATCGGAGATCTACTGTGTGATGGAGAATTTATTATTGTGCCTGAATTGAGAAATGAATGTATAATTGGGATGGATATTATTGTTAAATTAAAAATGAAGATTTGCAGAAGAAAGGATAATTAGTATTGAAGGAAAGAAGTTTTTCTTTGAAGAAGAAGAAAAGGAAGAAACAATTATCAATAATGTTCAAATAAATGAAGTGAAAAGTTTAAGTGAAATCAATTTAAATTGTGATGATCAATATAAGCCCATATTATTATAAATGATTCTTAAAAACAAACAGTTAATAAATTCAGAACCAACGAGAGCACTCGGTTACGAACATCATTTAGAGGTTTTGCAAAACTTATCCTATTCCAAAAAAGTTTGTGGAGCAAGTAAATTTTGAAATTACCAAAATGTTGGACGAAAACATTATAGAAAGTGCTAGGACCTCTTATATAAATCCTGTTGTCATAGCTAAAAAGAAGGACGGAAATATAAGAATGTTTGGATGCTAGAAAAATAAACGCAATAAGTAAATCTCAATACGAAGCACCTCACTCAAGTCATCCAAAGTTTATTGAGCAAATGTAACAATACACGAGGGTTGATACCGTTATTCAAAATTAAGAAACGTACTAGAATGAAGGTAGGAGATTACAAAAATTACAGACTGGGGAGAAGAGAACAAGATTTGTGTGCGAAGTTAAGTTTACCGTACCAAGGACCTCTTAGAATCAAGAAAAGTTTCGACCAAGTAACTTTTGAATTTGAAGAGTTAAACGGGAAAGTGATAAAAGGACGCTTTCATTTCAGTGCATTATTTCCGTACTCGAGACAAAATTTAGATATAAATTAAAAATTGGGTATTCTAAAAAAAATTTGGGGAAAATGTTTAGTTAAAAATACCGTAAAATTATTTTATTTTCATTTAAAAAATAAGTTTTTCACTATTTTTTAGGGGATTATGCTATGTTATTTTGATATTTTAAAATTTTCACCCTGTATGTAATTAGTTTAGGTTTATTATTTTTGAATTTAGAATTAACTGAAATGTTAAATAAGTGTACTTTACCTTACTGTGTTCGTGAAATTTTATTTTTGCACAAATAACTAAATAATAGAGTTTTCGACTGACTGCTCCAGAGCACTCTGAGCTTATCTCTATCCCGTGTTATTACATGGAGTTAAAACAAGATGGAGATAATCTGAGAGTGCTCTAGAGCAGTCAGTCGAAAACGCTATAAAACACTTTTCTGCCCGATCTAGAAAATGTCAATTGACATACTTGACGTTACGCTTTCGCCAACAACGAAAAGCTGGTTCAACCAGAGATTCCGAGAAGTACTCCAGGATGATCAGGAACATTGGAACGACAACCTCACACAACTTGGGTCGAGTTCCAAGACATCCAAGGATGAAGTGCTGTCCGCCGATGTCGAAACTCCAGGACGAGCCGATCATGTCATCGTGGAAGACGTTTCAAGATAATCTAGAACGTTTTAAGAGTATTCAGGCGTGGCAAGTTCATCCAGCACGCTAGAAGAGGAAATCCGAAGGAAACCTCGAGCCTACTTCTACAAGAGGAACGTAGGAAGACGTCGTATTCTTGTAAAACTCAAGAACCAAGACAGAATCCGTCTTTCAAAGTTAGGTGCAGTTCGACTGGGCCTCTTCAAGATGTAACTTCATATTTGCGACGTACAAGACAAGGTAGTTATTATTTGTGTACAAGAATTTTTGATTTTTTACAATCTAAGGATCTTTAATTTTTCTTATGTTTGGGGTTCCAGAATTTTTTGTACCTTTAAGAGTATACAGGGTGATTCATAACATGTGCGAAAAACTTTAAGGGCTTATTCTCCGAGTAATTTGCGTCAAAAAAGTTCATATGAGCATATGTACAGGATGTAATATTTAACCGGGTCTATTCAATAACGCTGTTCCTATTGAATATATGGAAAAATGTTTTATACAAAACTATCATCTTTTCAAAGTTCGCATAATTTAAAATCATTTTGAAATATACAGAGTGTCTCAAATTGGCTGTACGATGTGTAACTTCGTTATTTTAAATGGAACACCCTATATTTTATAACGAATTTGAGCTTGTTAGGTTATTTTAGGGTAAGTTTGATAAAGGTTCCCTGCACCTAAGTCCTATAGTTTTTAAGATATCAGGCTTTGTTTACGGTTTTCCGAAAATACAGATGTAAGTTTTGTAACTAATATCTCATTAACGAAGAAACTCAGAATGCAAATATTGTGGTACTGTTACAAGCTAAGTCGAAGGTATCTACTGCAGTAACAAAATTTAATTTTCTTTAAACAGGAATCCAGTAAAAATATTTCCATTTCGACAACAAATGAAGGGCAATAATTTTTGTTTCTTAAATGGAACGGTGTCATTTTTATATCTTCGTTAGATACTCCATAAAATTACCTTTCAATTAGTTATACACTTCTCTATACCAATTACTAACAGTTGAGGAGATATTTAATATTATTTCATAATTTCTGCATTTTAACATATTAATTAAAATCAGGAGTGAGTATTTACTCAAGCATGTACCTGTTTTGAGTAAAATGTCAATTACTAAGTTTTTAAGTTCTAGTTGTTGTTGTATTGTTAAATACATGATTATTTAATTCCATTGTTAAAGCTTGTGGTAGGTTAAACCCTAACGATGGAAATAATTTTGATTTGTATTTTTACTGATTGTTAAGTTTTATGAAGTGATATTGCTTAATCACACGATTAACTTGGTCGTGTGGTTAACTACGTTTCATTCAATTGGCCCTAAGGCTTCTTGTACTAAAGTTTAATTTTGTTTTATGTCAAATAAGAAAGTGCGCTCTACACATTACGACGAAGTATTTATTAATCATATTTGAATATTACAAAACCTTTGAAAACTGTAGGAACAACAAAATAATTCTAAGATGTCTTGTAATTTTAATTAACATTAAAATGCAGAAATTATGAAATAATATTAAATATCTGCTCAACCGTCAGTAATTGGTATAGGGAAGTGTATAGCCAATTGAAAGATAACTTTATGAGACATCTAACGACGACATAAAAATAATACCGTTCCATTTAAAAAACAAAAGTTGTTGCTCTTCAATTGCTGTAAGAATGAAAATAGCTTTACTGGATCCCTGTTTAATGAAAAGGAAATTTTGTAACTGCTGTAGATACCTTCAACTTAGCTTGTAACAGTACCACAATAACTGCTTTCTAACTTTCTTCGTTAATGGAATATTAATAATAAAAATTAATTAATTAAAGTAATTTTTTGTACATATCTCTGACAAGGCCCAATAAGGCCGAAATAATTCACGTGATTTATAAGATATTCTAATTCTCTAATACTGCCAATTAAACAAATCAATTTAATTTACAATTTTCATTTGGCAAGAACTACAGCTGTGAATAAAAATTACATTTGAATTTTCCGAAAACCATAAATAAAAACTAATATCTTAAAAACCATAAGACTTAGGTGTAGGGAACCCTTATTAAACTTATCCTAAAATAACCTGGATAAACTCAAATTCGTTATGAAATATAGGGTGTTCCCTTTAAAATAACGAAGTTATATCTCGTACAGTCAAATTGAGACACTCTGTATATTTCAAAATGATTTTAAATTATGCGAACCTTGAAAAGATTATAGTTTTGTATAAAATATTTTTCCATATATTCAATAGGAACAACGCTATTGAATAGACTCGGTTAAATATTATACCCTGTACATATATTCATATGAACTTTGCCAAAAGAATTAAGTGGAAGTGTTTTACCGACGCATATTCCCTTCGATAAAGATAATAATTCTTCAAAAATGTTTGACGCGAGAGACGACGTTTTTCAGTTAGAAAATAATTCGAAAACTCCTGTAAAAAAGAATACCGCGACCGGGGCAATTCCAAAATCTACACGTTTCAATTTTGAGTCAACGATCTCAAAAATTAATTCTCGTTCACAACAAATCGAAAATAACCCATCAAATAGGTCAGTACCATTACAAAATATTAATAAAGCATTTAATTGAGAGTCACTCCCTGAAAATAATTTTCATAGAAGAGATTATGATTTTTCTAATAATAACAATCGATCAGATAATTCAAATTTGCAGAATACGATTTCTGCTTTGTATAACAGTAGATCCCCCTTGATGCCAAAGTATTTTTATCCTCCAACTTTCGATCCATCTTCAGATGATCCAATTCTCTTTTTAAAAAATTATAAAATTGCCGCTCATGCGAACGCTTGGGATGAATCTTTGCAGTTGTGTTACTTAGGAAACTCACTAATACGGAATACTGCTGCAGTTTGCTTCAAAGATTTTATTAAAAGAAATCCTCAGGCTACATGGAATTTTACTGTTAAGGAATTTAAAAATAAATTTGTCGGACCTAGCTACGATACGGATTTGGAAGCGAGATTAATAAGTAAACGGCAGGCACCGGACGAATTTTTAATAAAATACCATTATGAAGTTAATCCAAATATGTCCAATTCCGATATTTTAAAGAGAGTGATCGCCGGTCTATTGCCTTACTACAAACACATGATAAATTTGGCGCGTCCAAAAAACATGAATGAAATTGAACAAATTTTAGAATCAATATCGGAAACCGAACGTCAAGAAAATTCATTTCAGAATCAAAATTTTTCAGTTGCGTCCAAGAGGGAAAATTTATAACAAAATCATACATTTTCGACTGACATCAAAAACTCTATTAATGAAGTTATAAACCCGAAAATTTTAAAAAGGAAAATTTTACACAAGACTCGCATTTTCGGCAAAATTGGAACCGTCAACATGTAAATAGGTCAAATTTTAACACTAACATTAGGTATTCGCGACCCAATAGGGACTTTGTCAATGTTTCGCAAAATAATCAATTATCTAAATTTAAAAATCCTAGTTTGCAACAAGGACGAACTGTAAATAGTAGACTAGTGTGCCAAATTTACAATAGAAGCAGACATACAGCTAATTTTTGTTTTAAATATAAGAATTCAGATATAAATAAACCGCATCATCCGAATAACTACACTAATTTAGTAAATAGACAAAATTCGAGATATTAAAACCAAAGGTTTAATAATACCACACAGAATCAGGGAAACGCGAGTGGACAGAGTTTCCGAAGGTCCTAAATTCTGGCCGAAGTATAAATTATGGAAAAAAGGACCGATTTGGAAACCAGGACGATCAATTTTCACATTACGTTAAAAATAACGAAAATAATTCATATCTGAGTACAGAAACTCAGTTACATTGTTCGAATATTCTCACTATTAACGGAAAACTTAATAAAAAATCAATTAATGTTATTTTAGATACAGGTTCAAAATTTAACTTAATAAGACCAGAATATGCAGAAAGAATATTAAATTTAGAAAGCCCGCCGATATTGAATGCAATTAATAATCATAAAGTTGTACCCATAGGTAAGACAACAATTAAGCTTGTTCTGAATATCAATACATTTAAAGTAGATGCATTGGTGGTTGATAACCTCTCACCTCATTTAATTTTAGGAAATTTATTTTTATTAAAAAATAAAGCAGTTATTAATTATGACAATGAAACTGTATCCTTTAATAATTCGAAAGTAAGTAATTCTAATTCTATTAATAGTTCTTTGGCTAATGACATTTCTATAAGAGAGATGTAAGTACATCGCAGAAACAACACGTTGAGGCAGGTCATGTACAAGATATCGTAAATACAAAAGTGAATGAACACATTTACGACAGATTTTTAACTTACTTGCAAAATTCTCTAAATTTTTCTAAAAATAATATTCAAACAAAAACTATAGATTTATTTGATATGCCAAAATCCTATAGTATTTGCACATTGCGTTTCTCAAGATCTCAAAATGTCTAAGGGAATAGCCAAAATATTCAGGACAAAATTCAATTCAATAAATAAGTTACGTCAACAAAATTCAGAAGTAGGAAATATTGCAGTTCTAAAAATTGATTCACGTTTTGATATTACTTAATTACAAAAGAAAAATGTTATGATAAACCGGCATATGAGTCAATCTTTAATTCACTTGTTAAGCTAAAACAACACATGGTAGTTAATCATGTAAAATAGTTAGCCATTCTGAAATTAGCTTGCGGTTTGGATAAATGCAATTGGAATGTAATTAAGAAAATGATAGAGTATGTTTTAGGAGAACTGATATAGAAATTGTAATTTGTGTTCTACAGAAAAAATCGGTATCGCAGAAAAATAATGTTTATCATAATTCTAGTATCAATTCGTGGAATGAGTTACCAAGTCAAGAATTAATTGGATATTTCTAATAATGCTGTTATTAAAATTATTTTATCTCAAGATACTATCATTCAGAAGAATAGTACATCAACTTGTCTTCTAAATTTTTCTAAAGAAATTAAAAGTAAGGAGACAAATTTATTAATTTTCTTTCCTCAAGTAAGTCTTTTATATAAAAATTAACTAGAAATTTGTGATGACTATGAAAATTTAAGTAAAAATAAATTAAGTATTTTAAATTATGGTAATGCTTTATGTAAGTTGAAAAAGGGAACTGTATTAGGATATTTACGTAAGGATGTCGATGATAAATTAGCTAAGGCAATAAGAGAGAGAGAACAAATATATTTCGAAAATGAAAATAATGTTTTTCATGTAAATACTGAAAAAAATTATAATTTAAATAATAATTTAAGTTTAAGAGAAATTCAATTATTACATGATTTACTTAAAAAAAATAATGATCTCATGGCTTGGGATAAAACGAAATTAGGACTGACAAAGATGGCAGAGCATACTATCGAAATTGGTATGCTCCAATAACTTCAAAACCGTACAGAGTAAGTCTTAAAGAAAAGGAAATAATATCTGAGCAAGTAAAAGAAATGTTAGAACTAGGCATAATTAGACCCTCCGATTCACAATTTACTTCTCCAGTAGTTCTTGAGTAGATATAAAAAACAGACCACACCCTTTTTTCCCCATTTGAAATGCATTGACTTCCGGCCGAGTTTTCTGCCTCATCTGAGCCCGTGGTAAAGAGTGAGATGGAGCTCCAGAGAGAGAGAGAGACGGAGACAACGTAGTTCGGGCGTCCGTCCGCCAGATGCCTGCGGCGCTGCTGCTATTTTCGTTAGTTCGGAAATTGCCCGCCAGAAGGCGGTGGCGTTGCGTCGTCGGAGCGTTAGTTCGGAAATTGTCCGCCAGATGGCGGTGGCGTTGCGTCGTCGGAGCGTTAGTTCGGAAATTGTCCGCCGGCTGTCGCCACCGGCGCTTCGCTGCGGAATTTTTTCCTCCGTCCTGAGAGAGATTCGAACCCGTTCCTCTGCGTTCGTGAGGCGTCCACCTAAGCCGCTCGGCCGTTGGGTCGGTTGCTCGTATCGGTTCGAGATGTGTAATAATAACGACGCGCGGCGAAGGATGTCGTTTTTTTTTCGTCGAACACGGATGCGATGTTGGTTGCGTCCGGCGGTGTCCATCTGCTGACGAATTGCAAAAGGACGATCGCCGGCGTCCATCTCGGAGACGTCGCGTCGTCGGTCGGTGGGTTTCTGTAAAAAGAATTCCGCGCGCGCGGGCGGCGGCAATTTCGAAAAAATGGGTCCTCGGGGCGTGCGCATTTCCGCGAGCGGAGGCGGACGAAAACGATGCCTGTCTAATTGTAAAACGTCTAAAAATAAAAAATACGTTTTACTTACGGATGTATATTACAAAATGCTTTATTAACACACAATATAATTACAAATTACATATAATTTAATTTTAATACACAATTACAAAATTACATACAATTTCATTTTAATTTATGTCCCAACGGCAACGAATGAATGTCCGTTACAAGATCGTAATGTCGTTTGTCATCTTGAGCATCTAAAGCAGTTTTATTTATGGTAACGGTTAATAATTGATGATTTATTGACCTAATGCTATTGAATTTTGACATTAATTTTTTATTATCAAACAAACAGTCATAATAATCCTGAAAAGTAATTTTTTTAATTCCCGAACGACCTACGCCCTTCAATTTTTTAAATTTTACTTCTTTTCCCACTCTGATGGTGTAAACTTTAGCTCTAATTCCAATGAACTCAGTTATTATCTGTCCGCACAGTTCGTCTTTAAATTTACCGATAACTTTCTTATTAACCAAAGGTATTCCGAAAGGGTTATCTGCGGCGTAATCTGAAGTGTCAAAAATTTTATTTGCATCCCGTTTTATAATTTCATAAATACTCGAGACGCGTTCGGGATGTTTTGGAGAGAATTTAAAAATAAAACTGTCCGTGTCCGTGTAACACTGTGACATTAAATAAGGGCTCCACATTTTCTCTGATGTAATCATAAAGAAAACTATACATGACTGTTTTTGAAATGTCAAGGACTGCCATGCCAACGTAGATCGGTTTATCAAATTTCACGGATAATTTGTTCAGTTCAATTGCGACCAGATTCTCATTGAAAATCGTAGCTTTTTTGAAATTTGGTTGACTAACATATTTTTCAGCAGATTTCCATTTCTTTGTCAACACGATATTTCTGTATTTGCGTACAGATTCCATAAGTTTTCCGAAAACCATATTCGACATGCCATTGTAAAAACCTTTATCGAAAGCGTTCGTAGATTTTGCCCTCAGATCGCTATTTAATTTAATGTATTTTTCTAACCAATTGCTCTCGTCAAATTCTATCGCACGATGAATTGTTTTTAATTTTAAGCCGTGTTTTAAACTTTGAAGTAAAACGCGTAAATGGAGGACGTACTTCTCTTTATTACATAAAGTTAGCATTAATTTTTTGTCGTCCTTTTTACCTGTGGTGGATATGTGTTCCGGACAAAATGGAAAAAATATATGGGAATCGTGCAAATCTTCAGGATATTCTAAGTCAACTTCTAAAATACAAGATTTACCCGTTTCATCGAACATCGAACAATCAGTGTCGGTCGTATTGAGCATTTCTAAAAGATTCGTTAATTTTTCGTCACTTACCCAGTTGAAGTTGTCGCACGGTAATTTTGTCGTCATCGCGTAAGAATATAGTCCGTTCGCGTCTACGTAAATAATTTCGCTAATTTCCTTATCAGAGTCGAAATCGGTTCCCATGTGTACAGAATTCGCTTTTGCATATCGGGAACTAACTTGAGTTATACCGCCGCGTAAACCTTTTTCTATGAATAAAATCATATCGATGTCTTGTAAAAGGGGAAGTTCAATTTTTGTTGTTTTAAGAGCCGCCGAAAATGATAGGCCCGGAGCTGTGAAAAATCCACACGCATCTAACCCGTAAGTTTTGAACGTTAATTTTCTAAAATTTTCAAAAATGTCTGCCAATAGAAATACGTCAATTTTTAAATACAAGTCCGCGTATTCACCGAGAGTTTTACATTGAAAATGTTGCCAAACGTTTACGGCGTGCTGGTAATCATCATCGTTGACGTTTTCGCCATGTAATTTATTATAAAATAGCGATTTATCGGGAAGACTTGTCTCCTCCAATTTGTCAACAGAATTCACGTAATCATAGGGAAAACATCCTTTACGAGTTGCTAATTTATAAGAATCCGGATTCGGAAACGCTTTTTGTACGAACTTTATTTGTTCTGGTTTCAAATTTTTCGCTAATGTTTCAAGAGACGAGGGCATGAAACGAAACGAATCTAAGAAATGTAACTTCACATCGCCTACCCTTTTCGAGAACGATATGTAAGTTTCAGTT
Organism: Dorcus parallelipipedus; assembly: GCA_958336345.1. NCBI lineage: Eukaryota > Metazoa > Arthropoda > Insecta > Coleoptera > Lucanidae > Dorcus > Dorcus parallelipipedus. The sequence continues at coordinate 36,420,639 of OY284475.1, forward strand.
GTGTTTGCTAAAATTTCGACATTTTCGTCGTTTACGTTTGCCAGAGCTTCTATTATAAAGTGACTATCGTAATGAGATAAATTGTGTAAAATCACGGGAATAATATTCTTAACGCGACATTGTAAATTACAATTATTGCACAAAGCTGCAATATAGTTCCCGGTAAAATGGTCGTGGTGATAAGTTTTAGCATTATTTTCGTTAAAATTAGAATCACAAATCTCACACTTTTCGGCATTTGCATGTGCCGTAGATTCTTCAAACGTTAAATCTTTCATAGGAACGGTAACGTGATTTTTTATTATTTCTTGAACATTTGTTGCTTCTCCTAATAATTTATTTACGAACCACTCAGCAGGGTTTTCGCCGCGGTAAATTTCAAAATGATTTAGTCGATCGTCGTAAGAACAGACTGTTAAATATGCAACGCTAAAGGCTTCGTGCCGTTGATAGGCGTTCGTGAATGCTTTTTCTAAAGTATCGTCACAGGAATGAATAGGTTTCGTTAGAGCTTCGAAGTCCGCGTAAATGACAAACGGCAAAGGCATGGTGGCTGCAAATTGTTTGAATTTAACAATGTTTTCTCCGTCTTTAGGTAATTCAATTTTTACGGCCTCGTGACGCGAGCAATCTGACACATGACGATTTAATTTGTCCTTGGATGAAAAATAACACAAGCAGCGATCGCAAATGAACTTGACACGCATATTTGATGAAATTTGATACCTGCACAGTTCTGATAAATTTTTAATGAGACAAAAATGATCTACGCGTTGACTTTTCTTCAAGTATAATAAATTTACGTGACAGTTTTTGACATTTCTTGTATGATAAAGCGGACCCACGATGCTCTTGTTTTCATAACCGTATACGTTAATTGAAATAAATTTATTGGCGTTTTCGAATTTCTGTAAGTCGCACAGATTTACAGGAAAACATATACCTTTAAAATTAAAAAAATCGTATATATTTTGATGATACGTAGAAGGATCGCACGCATCTTGACCGTTTCTCGCCGGAAATAGGTGCGCCAAAAGGCAATACGCGAAGCATCGTCGGTCTCGATTTTTGATGTTCAATATGACGTTACTTTTTCGCCGAAGTTCGTCCGGCAGATCCACGTAAGTGCTACCGTTATCTTTCTTTCCTCCTCCTCTCAACGGCGTGTACTTGCAAAACGCCACGACCAGGTTCACGATTGCCGATAACGCCCAGCCGCTCTGTCTCTCTTGAAATTCTGAAAGCTGATAAGTGAAAAAAAGAAAATTAATATGTGGCAGCTTATTTCGTTTTAAACTTACCTGCACCATGATTTCGTTAAACAATTCGTTTAAAATTTCGTCTAGATTTGCTCCAATGTTGATCACGTGATTTTTGGTATTGAAAAACTTATATTCCGAGACATCGGTTTGAGGTTTTACAAATTCACCGCAAAATACCAAATTTATCTTCATCGAAGGCGTTTTCACCAATTGATTTCCGATTCTAGTTCTAATCAGAGACGAGGCGTCTAGGAAAAAGCTTTGCGGTTGTGTATGAGTTTTATTGATTATTACTCCGGTACGAATTCTGCTTTTAAATGCAGATTGCAGCTGTAAATAAAAAAAAAAAAACAAATTAGAAAAAATACTTACGCATTTAATTTAAAACTTACATCCTTCCACTGAATTCGGTTGATTTTATTAATTCTCCGTTCTGTTCCGGGACGACGACTTGTTCTTAAACCTCGGCCAATCGGCAACGTTTTAATTTTTAATTCCAGTTTTACGTCGAATGAATGTAATTTTGCAATTAAGCTTTCAATTTGTTTCTTATCGTGCACCGACGGACAATTTCTCATTAGCTCGTTTAATGTTTTAATATTTTTTTTGTTTAGTTTTGCAATTTTATAAGCATCTGATTTATCGGCGCACTCATCCAATAAACGAAACACATTTAAATATTCTCGTAAATCCATTTCAATGTTTAATAATAATCTAATTTTAAAATTATGTTTATAACTAAGCTAATATTTTTTTACGTTAACGAGCTGAAAAAAAAGAGAGACTAATTCTAGTGACTTGAAATAAGATAATAAATTTTGTACTTACTTGTATTTTTAATATTTCTCAAATTCAAGGTCATAAGCCGGCTGCGGTTTACTGGCTAATTTCACCAATCCTTTGTAAATCAAGCCGCATTGTGAAGACAACACGTCACCTATCTTATCTTCGGGTATGGCCTTGTTAAATCGACGAGGCAGAAACACGACAAACTCTTGATCGAGTTCCGCCAGCAATGATTCTCCAAATTTCGTTTTTACATATTTTAAATCGGACAACGGATACTTGCGGTCGATTTCCAGCTCCGACAACTTCTTAATAGGTAATGATTTTAACGAAGTAGCACTATTTATATTCGAAATGGTATCCATAATTAACGCGCACAGAGAAAACGTAAAATGAACTCTTTTCTGTAGGGACAGATGATGCAAACTAAAGTGCTGTGCTGCAGTTCCCGGCGCATTTTTCTTATCGGTAAATTGCAATGCATTGAGTAATCTACGTGTGCGCATTAGATTTAAAATTAAAAATACAGGATGTTTCATAACTCGCGGCGTAGAATTAAGGAACGTATACGGGGTGATAAAAAAAGTTAAATATTTATTTCATAACTTACAAAAATATTTAACATTTTTTATCACCGCGTACACGTTCCTTAATTCTTCACTTCGAGTTATGAAACATCGTGTATAATACGTCTTTTTTTTTTGGTTTAAAATAAATTACGCTCACATTTTTTCCTCTCCTCCTTATTTAAGAGCGCAAGTTTGCTTTCGATCGTTTAGTCTCGCAGCGTGCGTAAATAAGTGCAAGTATATATCTGAAAATGGCATCATCGTCGTCGTTAGAGTTTCTGGAAAGTTTCCTGCAAGAATGCAGACGAAGTAGTGATTTTCGTTTTGTTAGCGAGGTGTCTTACAAGCTAAGCAGATCTACAAAAATTTCAACGGGACTCAGTGTAATGAATAATTTTGAACCGTTGGTAAAACTAACGTACAGCTCAAAACCAAAATGTTTAACGTTTAACGGCAACGAGTGGAATCAATTCATCGAATACTTTCCTCGCATCGAAGATCATCTGAAATTAAAAAGTACGAGTTGCCAACAATGTGCGCACACAAAGACGATTTCCAATTTCGAGCTTTGCGACAGTGATATCAAATTATTTTTTATCGAGTCCAAAGGTAAATTTAAAGTGAAAATTATTAAAGGCGAAACAGAAATAGAATTGGATAAATCTATGTTTAAAATATTAAGTAAATTATTACATGTCGTCGATTACCGCATCAAAAGGCTCGAAAAACTTACGTTCAACGGTTACTACAATAAAATTATAGAATTAATCGCCACTTATCTCCCGGATAATGAAAACTTAATTTCATATGCCCGTAATTTTATTATCGGAATCCCAAAAGCAGAGGACGGAAATGTGCAATGGTATTCAGAAAGTATCGATTGTTTGCTAGAATTGTTGGCAAATCACGAGGACAAAATAAAACTCGACGTGGGAAGATATAAAAACTCGATTTTAATGGGATCAACCGTCGTCGGTCAGTCGCAATGAAAACGTTAGAAGAGATACTTGAAATCGTGGATAAAATATTGGAATATAACAATCAAAATTTCGGTTTGAGCAATATCGATACGGATCTAATTCCCTACATTCCCAGATACATTTTACTGCAACAATCTACGTTAAATTTAATTGATATTTGGGAGCGATTGCCCGATCGTTTGAAGCAAGATAAAGAGCTGCAGCGTAAATTACCTTGTTATTTACATTATAACACCGGCGAAACGCAGTGGGACGGACCTCCGATTTCTCTGCATTTGTGCCCTGTGTGCCTAAACAACGACGAGAGTGCGTCCGTGTGAAAATGGGTCTCCTTGCTGCCGCGATTGTTTTCGCGGTAATTGCGAACAATACGTTTTATATAAACATTAATAATTCGAACATAACTGAGTGTTACGTGTGTACAGATTATGAAAATAGCGTTTGGCCTGAGAATTGGATTCAGCTTGCATGGAAAGGTTCAAACATGTTCGACGTAAATTTAACAAATCAAGATCAGGCGTTGCTGTATTACAAACTTCGTTGTTTTCATCAAGGACGTCGGCAAGTTGAAGACAGCGACTGGAAGATTGCGCTAAATATTTCGCACGAATATGCAGATTATTTTTTCGATTCGGAATGTGACAACTTAACGCAAATTGATTTCAACCATAATTTGTTTTTGTATAACGATAATGAAAATACTTATTGTTCGCATGCATTTTTTGTAAGTTGTATCGCACTATTTTTCAATATATTGTTAACGATAATTTGTATGTGTCATATAAAATGTGTTTTTTAAATAAGACGAATTAATAAAACTATTTTTCTTTAAAAAAAGCAAATCAATTTATTTCTATACGTTCATACAATTAAACAATATTTGACAATTTAACCCAAGATTTTTCAGGAATGCCCAACCATTTCACGTAGGCTTTTCCTCCTTTTTTTTCTCAAAATTTTTTCCACCAAATAAACATCTTCGTGTTTAGCTCGTTGGAGTTCTTCATTATAGAAGGCGCCCAAAATCGGTTGCTTCGACATGTCTTCTAGCAGGTAAGTAACGGGATTAGTAACTTGAATTTTAGCGATTTTGAACAGTTCCGTGGACCACGACGGTGTAAACCCCTTTTCGAATACTCCTTTATATTTGCTGATGCGAACGACATCACCGACACGAAATGTCGCTTTGCCCGCAATTTTAATCTTATTGTATACCGTTTCTAAAAGTGTCTTTTCATTTGTCTTGTTCACATCTTTAGGAGCCATGCCTATTGTTCTGTGCACGCTCGCGTTGTATTTGTCCACAATCGTTTGCAATAAATCGAACCATTTAAATTTGCCGCGCATACTGAATTCTCTGTACAGATTTTCTTTAATTGTCCGTATAACTCTCTCTACCATGGCGGCCTTTATCGGAGAAAATGTTGAGTAATGATTTATTCCGTATCTATTTGTCAAATCTTTAAACTTTTGGTTGTAGAACTCTTTTCCCTCGTCGGTGTGTAAATTTGCGGGCGTCCTCTTGTCGGTATTCAATATTTCGAGCATAGCTTGAGTTACGAGCTCGCCTGTCTTCCTTTTCACCGGTCGCGTCCACAAATACTTAGAAAAGCAATCTATGACAACTAATATGTAATTATAACCTTTATTTTCACGCGCATAAGGAATAAATTCGCACAGATCAGCTTGCCAAAGATCGTCCACAGACTTTACAATTATGGATCTCCTCGAGAAATTTTTCCTCGCAGGTTTGTGTAACTCATTGACGACGTCACGTTTAATTTGACTCATTGCTGTGCCCTTCACCGAACCGCTGCTCCAACTTATCTAATCTAATATTAATCAGCTTTACTTGTTCTTGAAATACGGTTAGCTCTCGTTTCAGATCGCCGAGATAGAGAGCTTGCGATCGAAATATTCCTTCGATTTTCGATTTCACGTCCGTAACTTGATTTTGTATGGTCCTAGAATCGTTTTTGATTTTTTCCTATATCTCGTCCACGTATTTTTTATTGGTCGCGTCTCTTGGATTGATGCTCGAGCCGACGTTGCACAGTCGTTTGTTCCCGATATCATAATGTTTATCACTTGTGAGAGAAAATCCTAAACCGGGAGGTCCTCGAGTTGTTTTCGTTTTGCGTAAATATCTGCCGAATTTATCGACGCTCATTCTATTACATCGGCTTCTTTCAGTTCTTCGATGATCGCAATAATCTCGTTATTATGGCCCGTGTGTCCCGCCTGTTGAGAAGCCTTCAACAATTTCAGACGATCCACCAGCTCGCTGATGTTATCCCAGTATATATACTGAAACGGTTTATTTTCAATTTCTAATCCTTTACCGCTCCAAGTTTTAGCGCGAGATCTTCTTTCGAACAACGGTTGAATTATACTTCTGTATTTTTCACTTCGACTTCCTTTTATTTGCCCTGCCGGATCATTGCCTCTTCTGTGAGCGTGCGTGCGATCTAGTATATGATGATAGTTCTCGAGATCTTCGTTCTTATGACCGATCGGTTGCTTTTTAAAGAGTAATTCATAAAGCCCCGGTGTGCCAATATATGGCACCTTTAATTATCAAATCTTTTTTTTTTAATTGCACGTCGCTATCGCCGATTCGCCAAGCGTCCGTAACAGGATTATAGCGAATGCCGTACACATTGTCGTACTCAGTATTGACGTCTTGTAATAAACCATCAATGTATCCTCTGGGAAGTGGATCGTACATCTTAAGGTACTCGTCTCTAGGAGTGGGAGACATTATTTGATATAAATTTTGGTAATCGGAAAGTCTTCTCTCTTCATCGATTTCTTCTTCCTTCTCGGACGAAAACGGATCATATCCGGCAACATCTTCCGATTGAACAAAACTGGGTTGTGGAAGACTGAATCGTCGTTGTTGTTGTTGTCCGGTAACAAAACTGGGTCGTTCTTGGACGTCCGAAGAAAGCGGAACAACATCCGAAAGCGGACTATATGCGGCAGCAGCTTCCGATTCAACAAAACTAGGTTGTGGAAGACCGATTTGCTTTTGCAGTTTTCTTTCCGGTTCCGCCAAGCTATCGTCGGCAGATTTCTTTACAGGTAAGTAATTAGCGGAATCTTTTTCAGTTTTTACCGTTCGCTCAAGCTCTTTGAGAGACTTGGTGATCGGTTTATACTTTTGCGCCAGCTCATAGTCTCGTTCCAATTTACCTCTTTTCAAAGCCAGATACTTGTTTCTTATTGCTTTACTTGCTTTGATAATTTCTAATTTCATTTTCTTCTCTTTGTCCATTCTTAAACCAATTGGCCGGTTTCCGAGCAGTTAAAACCAGTTGTAAAGCTGTTTTAGTTGTCTGGTCCAGTTCTTCCACCGATTAATATCCGTTTCCGAGCAGTTGTAAAGCTGTTTTACCGATCAGTTACCGGTTGTAAAGCTGTTTCGATACTGTTTTAGTTGCCTGGATGCGGCGACGCTTATATCAGTATGTAACTGTCAAATCCTTTACGATATCTTCCGTCTTTTATATCATGCTCCTTATCAATGCAAATGAACCCGTATTTCTTCTTCCAACACTCAGCACACATCGACTTAAATTGATCGAATGACATGTCCATGCATACGTGGTCCTCAAATATATGCCGCAAATTCGTCTCGTCTTGTTTAAATAAAATCAAAAAGTTAGCGTTGTCGCGAATTAAATGTTTAGGGATTCGGGTGTAAGTTTGACAGAGATAAAAACAATTAATCCTTTTATGACGACCCATACTAAAGTAATCTCGTATCTTATCCTGCTTATCGCAAGCGACGTCGTCGAATATGAAAACCGAATTCTCTTCTGCATCCTCCGGATTCAGTATTTCTTCGTTGTCCTTGAACGCAAAGTAGTTTACTTCTTTCACTTCACTTAGAATTTGCTCCAACGCTCGATATTTCGGTTGATACAGGGACTTGGAGTAAACGTAGACATTTTCGAAGGACAGACCGTTCGGATGGACGATCAAGGAAATCGCGATGTTGGTTTTTCCAGAATTTGAGGTTCCCGCGACGAGGGTTGAGGGTAATAAAGGATGACGGTTCAATTCTGTCACTTCGCACAAAAAATTCATATTCATTACGGGAAGCTTATGCGCCTGCTTGACAATTCGCATGTTTCACGTACACGCGCGCGCGCACATATATATAAATTTAACTTCTGCTTCTGTCGACCGCAGTGTCTCTCAGACCAAATGACTGCGCGTAGTGGTGCAGGTCTCTTAAATTCTCTCATCAATAAATTACCGTTCGAATTGCATCTACCCGGAGGTTATCAATTCTGCGGACCCGGTACGAAATTAAAAGAGCGTTTGGAACGCGGAGACGTCGGCATTAACGAATTAGATCGAGCCTGCAAAGAACACGACATAGCGTACTCCAGGTACAAACAGGTCTGTTACCGAACAGACATTTGGCAGACAAGAAGCTAGAAGAGCGCGCTTGGAATCGCGTCAAATCGAAAGACGCGAAACCCGGAGAGAGAATAGCGTCTCTTGCTGTTACTTCTGCGATGAAAATCAAACGAAAACTCGGAAGCGGTCACGGCGGCGGAGGTTCTCGTAAAGTGGCCTTGGGAGAAGTTGTCAGGAAGATTCGCAACAATGTCAAAAAATTCGATCGTCTGGACAATGCGAACGAAGCTATAAAACTCGCGAGAGCATCGGCCAAGGTTGCTCTGAAACAAGCCGGCGGTAAGAAGAACATTCGAAAACCTCGAGTGATACCCGTTCCGAAAGTAGGAGGCGTCATACCGTTTCTCATACCGTTGTTAGCGGGACTCAGCGCGGCGGGTTCCCTTGCCGGAGGATCCGCGAGCATTGCGCACGCAATTGGCAGAGCTAAGGAGGCGAGAAGGAAGTTGGAAGAAGCAAGACGACACAATCGAACGATGGAGACCATCGCGCTAGGAAAGAAGGGCGACGGATTATATCTGAAACCGTATCGTAAGGGACTCGGTCTCTACATTCGTCAACCGAAACAACAAAAAAACTAATTGATAGACTGCCCCGAACAGCCCTGACCGATTTCCATCTGGCGAAATTTGCAAACGAAAACGTGCCACATTTCAGAGGCGTCTTTATGCGTGACGATTTACCTAGAAAACCTCGTAAATTCGAAAGCGGCATAATAAATTTAGATTCGAAAAACGGTCCCGGAACGCACTGGGTCGCTTATTTTAAAAGAAATAATCACGTGCTGTATTTCGACAGTTTTGGAAATCTTCCGCCGCCGTCGGAAGTGATTCGATATTTCGAGGGCAGTCGAATAATCTACAATCACAAGAGATATCAAAAATTCAACGCCAACAATTGTGGAGATCTGTGCTTAGAATTTTTACATAAATAGGGCAAAAAAATACGCAGTCATGTCGAGAACGTTCACGTTGGTGGGCAACAGTAGCGTACTTTCGGCAAATTATTACCCGCCTATCGAACTGGATCCCCGTTACGAATATCAAATCGGATTACTAAGTCTTTACACCTACAATACTGTGCCTAACGTTGAGGAGCGAAAGAATAACAAATTTTATTACGGCGACGGCAAGATTATCGAAATTCCAACGGGCTCCTACGAAGTGGAGGATCTGGAGAAATTCCTGCAGACAGAACTAAATGGTACGCTTTCGCTAAAACCGAACAACAATACGCTAAAATGTGAAATTAAGTGCGTGTTTAAGATCGACTTTGAAAAACCAGATTCGATAGGCCGAATGTTGGGCTTCTCGCCGAAAATATTAGAACCGAATCTATTGCATCAATCGGATTTACCAGTGGAAATTATAAAGGTGACGACAATCCGTGTGGAGTGTAACGATGCTACCGATTCGTTTTACAACGAAAAGATATCGCATACGGTTTTTGAATTTTCACCGTCCGTCGATCCCGGTTACAGCATAAACATTAATCCCAGCAACATCGTCTATTTACCTGTAAGAGTGCGCAAGATCGATAACATTACGTTGTCGTTACTCGATCAGAACGGATCGTCGATAAATTTAAGAGGTGAACAAGTTCGAATCAGTCTGGAATTGAAAAAGCAAACGTGAAGTGATGTGCCTTCGTTTCCACGACAAAAATAACGACAGCAGTAATAATATACAAAACAAGCCTGCAGAATTCATCATTCAGAAGACAGCTCCCCAAAGGTTAACATCGAGCAATATATTGTTCTTGCAAAGTTTAGGCTATAAAGTGAAAAATATCGACGGTAATGTTGCATCTATCCGAAGGACTCGACTTCGACGAAGTTATCGTTAAGAAGCAATTTCACTGGTATTCTCCGACGTACAAAAATTTTAACAACAACGACGAAGTGAGAATCTTAATCAATCATCAAGATATTTACACCTATCCGCACGAAAGTTATCTGTACATCGAGGGAACTTTCAAGCCGAGCGACGAAGGTACCGGCGAGTGTCGTCTGACAAATAACCCTTATTCGTTCCTTTTTGAAGAGATCCGATACGAAATCGACGGTAAGGAAATAGATAGTTCGAAATGTAGGCGTGACAACTACCATTAAGGCGTACCTATCCTATAACGATGCGGAAAGTAAAGTATTACAAGTGGCCGGATGGGTGCCCTTTCAAGACCAGCATCCGTCTTTATTAGATGATAAATTTATGGCATGCATACCGTTAAAATTTCTGCTCGGCTTCTGCGAGGACTACAAGAAAATCATAATGAACGCCAAACAAGAAATAATATTACTTCGTTCCAGAAGTGACAATAATTGTTACATGAGTACGGGAACGAAAACGGCAAGCATAAGCTTAGAAAAAATCGAATGGCACGTGCCGCACATTACGCTCAATGACGAGATGAAATTGAAAATGCTACAGTTTCTACAAGAGTCAAAATCTATTTTCATTCCTTATCGGCAATGGGAACTACATGAATTACCAAGCATGCGCCCAACCCTTAATGACGTGTGGCCAATAAGAACGTCTACGAATTTAGAAAAACCTAGGTATGTTATCGTCGCTTTCCAAGACGCTAGAAAAGACAAACCTACTAAAAACGCGTCAGAATTTGATCACGCACACATTCGAAATATTAAATTACATCTCAATTCTGAAAGTTATCCGTATAAAAATTTAAATCTCGAAATGAGTAAAAATAAATTTGGCATTGCTTATCTGATGTACGCAGATTTTCAAAACAGTTATTACGGACGTGGCAACGAACCGATTCTAAATTTGGCGGAATTCAAAAAGAAAGCTCTCTACGTTGTAGACTGTTCGAAACAGAACGAGTCCGTAAAATCTTCGACTGTCGACATTAAATTAGAATTAGAGAGCGAACAGGAATTTAAGGCGAATATGGTCGCATACTGTCTAATTATCCACGACAAGATCGTTGAATATAACCCTGCAACGAATATAGTTAGAGATATAATTTAAACAAAATATATATTATTTTATGTATTTAATTATCTGAAATATATTTTTTTAAACAATGAGTGCTTTTATTTTCCCCTCCACTCTAAACGAAAGGAGGCCGAGTGCATTTTCTCGCTCAGTCTTTGCGTTTGCATCATCGAGCGGTGAGTGTACGCGAAATTATGAAGAAAAACGTAACATTTGCCAAAGAACCGACCGTTGTAATAGAATTTAACGCGAATGATGAAGAAGAAGAGCAAGACAATAACTGGATGCAAAACGCACGCGACAGAATCCGTTTCCGTCAACGTATTAAGAAATTATCGAAAATTCTCGACCCTATTCTACTCCGGAAGCACGAATTGTACAAGAAAGAAGCAAACGTAAAATCGCTAGTTGTTGACATAGGAGGATTCCAATTGGAACGTTTTGTGGTAAAAGAAATGGCAATTAGAGACGCGTGTGGCATAGCACATTTCGTATTCGGTCCACCCGACGTTCCTTTCAATAAATTAAAAAAGGAACATAAAAGACAAATTATTTGGTATACTCTGACGGTTACATTCCTTACAGACAAGTGAAGAATATTCTTCATCAATTTACACACGGATATCAGCGAATCTACGTAAAATGTCACCAAAAAGCAAATTTCCTCCAAGAGCATTTACCAGCGATAGAGATCGTAAACCTGGAATGCGATCCTGACTGTCCGAATTTAAACAAAACAAATTCATCTTGCCTGCATCACACAAACAATTACAGTATTTGTTCCATGATTAACGCAAATGTAATTTGTAAATATGTATTATCAAGTTATGAATATAAGTTTTTTTTATAGTAATAAACTACATACGTAAGCAAAACGCATCTTTTATTTCTTAATACGCATATCGGTATCGTCCGCCTCCGCTCGCGGAAATGCGCACGCCCCGAGGACCCATTTTTTCGAAATTGCCGCCGCCGCTCTGCGTGCAGCGACCTATATGCTCCTGCGCGCGCGCGCCATCCTTTTTACAGAAACCCACCGACGCGACGCGACGTCTTCGAGATGGACGCCGGCGATCGTCCTTTCGCAATTCGTCAGCAGATGGACACCGCCGGACGCAACCAACATCGCATCCGTGTTCGACGAAAAAAAAACGACATCCTTCGCCGCGCGTCGTTATTATTACACATCTCGAACCGATACGAGCAACCGACCCAACGGCCGAGCGGCTTAGGTGGACGCCTCACGAACGCAAAGGAACGGGTTCGAATCTCTCTCCGGACGGAGGAAAAAAATTGACGCAACCAGCATCGCATCCGTGTTCGACGAAAAAAAATATAAGGACATCATTCGCCGCGCGCGTCGTTAATATTACACATCTCGAACGAATACGAACAACTGCCTCAACGGCCGAGCGGCTTAGGTGGACGCCTCACGAACGTCGAGGAACGGGTTCGAATCTCTCTCAGGACGGAGGAAAAAATTTCGCAGCGAAGCGCCGGTGGCGACAGCCGGCGGACAATTTCCGAACTAATGCTCCGACGACGCAACGCCACCGCCATCTGGCGGACAATTTCCGAACTAACGCTCCGACGACGCAACGCCACCGCCATCTGGCGGGCAATTTCCGATCTAACGAAAATAGCAGCAGCGCCGCAGGCATCTGGCGGACGGACGCCCGAACTACGTTGTCTCCGTCTCTCTCTCTCTGGAGCTCCATCTCACTCTTTACCACGGGCTCAGATGAGGCAGAAAACTCGGCCGGAAGTCAATGCATTTCAAATGGGGAAAAAAGGGTGTGGTCTGTTTTTTATATCTACTTTCTTGTCATAAAACCAGATAATTCGATTCGATTTTGTGTTGATTACAGAAAATTAAATGCCATTACGACAAAATTAGCTTACCCGTTGCCGTTAATTGACGACATTTTGAATTTTTTGGGTGGAAATTATTACTTTTCGACACTTGATTTAAATAGTGGATATTGGCAGTGTCCAATAAGAGGAGAAGATAAACACAAAACAGCGTTTGTTACATCTGACGGTCTGTACGAATTTAACAGTTTCGGTTTATGAACATTTCAGGAACATTTAGAACTCCTTGAAATAGTATTCAATTGTATTAGAAACGCAGGTTTAACATTGAAACCATCTAAATGTAATTTTAGATTTTAAAATATCAAAATTTTAGGTCATTTAATTTCTAGTAAAGGTATCGAACCAGACTGGGAAAAAGTATGTGGTGTTGCTGAATTTCCTATTCCAAAAAAAGTTAAAGATGTTCAAAGTTTTTTAGGTATGTGTAATTATTATCGTCGATTTATTGCAAATTTTTCTATCATTGCGAAACCATTGTATGACATCATTGGATCTAAATCAAAATTCATCTGACAAGATTCTCAGCAAAAAGCATTCGATCAACTAAACCAAAAACTTATAAATCCACCGTTATTACGACATTTTAATTCATCTGCTTTAACAGAACTTGTAGATGCCAGTGGAGCAGGCCTTGGTGCAGTGCTTCTTCAAAAAGATACTGACACACAAAAACTTCATCCAGTAGCATTCATTTCCCGTACTCTAACTCCCAGCGATAGAAATTATACCATTAGGCCGGGCGCAGACTGATCAAGCAAAAACGTCTTCAGACAAAACCTGTTTTTTACATGCATTAAAGAGGTACCATCGCACACTGATCAAACAATACTTGCCGACAAAACACAACGCTGTTAAACAAATTGTTGTGTGAAAAGACAAATTTGCTTAATCAGTGTGCAGGGATATCTAACAAAACGTTGTTCGACAAAACGAATTGCTTTGTATAAAAACGTTTTCTGTATAATCAGTGTGCGCATACCAGCAGGCACCATCCAACAGGTTACAAAAGATGCAGCGTGTTGGGAGTGCAAACATAAATTTTTGTTTGACGTTCGTTCAGCCGACTGTTTTGACTAAAGTCGTTTTGCATCATCAATGTGCATTAAACCCGAACAAAGCTTTATGGAACAAAATGAAACAGTTTTGTTGTAAGGCGTTTTGGTGCATCCAGCATTTTTGCAAGATAAAACAAAATGTTTTTCAGTTCCACAAAACGTTTTGCTTGAAGACGTTTTTGCTTGATCAGTCTGCGCCCGGCCTTAGTGAGTTAGAATGCCTTGCTGCAATTTGGTCAATCGAATACCTTAGAACATTTCTCTGGGGTCTACCAAATTTTGTCATTGTAACCGATCACCATTCCCTTTGTTGGCTAAAATCTCTTAACAATCCAGGAAGTAGATTGCTAAGATTGTCTCTTAAATTAATGGAATATTCCTATACGATATTTCATAAAAAAAGGATCAGCGAATAAAGACGCTGATGCATTATCCCGTTATCCGTGTTTAGATGCCACGATTTCAGATGAGAATAAGGCTTTACAGGTTCCAACTTTCATTATTTCTGAAGAAAGACTTATCGACTTACAATCAAAGAATAAACGCATTAGGGATGTTCTTGCGGCTATAAATGATGAAAATTTTGGCGGTCCTTCTTTACAGAGAGCAGCAAAAAATTATGAAATCATTAAAGGTGTCTTGTACAAATCACATCCTGATCGTCATAATTCGTCAAAATTATTAGTTATACCATCAGATTTGAGAGCCGAAATTTTATTTAGTAATCACGACGAACCGATAAGTGGTCATCTAGGTATTACGCGAACCCTAGATAAAATTAAGAGAAGATATTATTGGGACGGTATGGCACGCGATGTTGAGGGATGCCCCGACTGTCAAATTCGTAAAGGCCCTACAAACCCGCAGGACTGCTAAAACCAATTATGCAAAAGCATTGCCGAATGGTAAAGCTGAAGCTGTCGCCAAATTTATCGTTGAACAAATTATCTATAGGCATGGTTCTCCGAAAAAATTACTCAGTGATAGAGGCACAGTATTCATGTCAAACCTCGTTACTGAAATTTTGAAATTACTCGGAAGTCAAAGTACATTTACTACAGCATATAAACCATCAACTAACGGTTTTACAGAAAGACTAAATAAAACAATTGCCGATATGATAAGTACATCTACTTCTCAAAAAGACTGGAACGTATTTTTGCCTCATTGTATTTTTGCATATAATTCTTCTAGGCAAGAAACAATTAAATGTTCCCCATTTTCTTTGGTATATGGACGCGAACCCGTTTTACTAACAGACGCTCAATTATTACAACCAACGCCGACTAGAGGTAATAGGCCGTGTACATCCTAAAGTCCGCAGCAAATCTCTAAGTCGCTCTTTTCTAAACTCGAAGTCTTCACAGTCGCTTTCTAACAGCGTGAGAGGACGGGTCGCGCTCTTGCCGTTGCATTTCATTTCTGTTTTGTAGGATAATTTTTTCACTAATTTTAAATTAGCAATAGATGTTTTGAAATTACTACAACACAAGAAGAAATTAATTTAATGACTCGTATATCGGGCTATACATACAATATATAATATTTAAAATTTTACCAAAACTGTCTTGTCAAGAATGCATCAATTTAATATCAACCGATAAAGAACTTATTTTACCTAAACAAAATGAAATTTATATCTATATTGATGTACTTTCTCGCGGAAAATTAAAATATCCAACGGTCGATTTTGCGGCTATTTGTGTATCATTGCTTTGTATACATATTTAAAATAATAGTTGAGAAGCATGAGAATATTTTTAAAGTAGTTGGCAATCAAAAAAAATTATCAAATATATTTTCTATCATTTAGAAAATAATTTTTATTTGGATTTATTTCAGTTCAAATTAGAAAAAATAAATAAATTAAGTTAATTTATTTTTATGCTTGAAAATATTAATATTAAAAAATGTTTTATGAAATTTAATACATTATTAAATATTTAATTTTGGATAAGAACACGAAAAATACACAAAGCAACCATTGTGTTAATAAATAATAGTTTGATTACATTCCCGCTTGCATTCGTAGAACCTCGACAGAGAGTTATCGGTTGCCCGCCTTTACTCTCTGGCTAGGTGACGACTTGGACCCCCACTCTTAAAGCAGAGCCTGTATGTTTAGGAAGCGTTGTTACAACCCATGTCGACAGATTTTGCGTTACGTAGCCAAGACGTTATTTTAAAATTGCGTGAAGATGCACGGACGAATATACAAAAACAACAACAGACAGACAAAGATCGTTACGACGACAAACACCGAGACGTAGAGTTTAATGTCGGTGATAAAGTAAAACTTCGAACTTTTATTAGACAGGTTGGAAAAAGTGACAAACTACAGCATAAGTATCTAGGTCCATTTAAAATAATTGAAAAAAGAAATAAATTAAACTATATTATAGAAATGGGCAAAGGAAAACGAAAAAATACGGACGTTTGGCACCATTCTATGACAAATGGACCCCATAATTTAAGGACATGTAAATAATTAATTACGGTAGTTTTAAGTAAATTAAATTAATTAAGTAGTATTAAAATACAGTATCAAATCATTTCTTATATTTTTATGCATTAGATTTTCAAGACATAGGGGTTAGGAGAAAATATTATACTAAATCCAGTGCGTTCAATGAAAATGTCCAAAAGTATACAATTTTCTCCGCAGTGGAATTTTAGTCAAATAATTACTTCAGCGAATGAGTCAGTTCATCCAGTGATTGCTGATAAATTAAATTTTGATAAATTAGATAACTTAGTAAAAGACAGAGAAATAATAAAGGGAAACTCGAAAAATTAGATGAAATATTACATGATATAGATACTCTACACTCAAATACGAATTTTCAGCATAATACATATTATATATATACAGCATAATACATATACATACCCGATAAGCATAAGCACGATTGTATTAATTATTATTGTTTTAATTTTAATAAAAATTGATGTTAAACTAAAAAGAAAATATGTGCACAGAGTAAAAAAGGGTAATCGTTTAGAGATTATCAGTTTAAAAGATTATGATGAAGGCACTACAAGTATAAAAGAAAATGCTAAATTTTGTAATAAATGAAAAGAATCTTGTTAGATTCATATTCCATATTGTTATATGGATTCTTATTAATTGTAAAATTGAATATCTTACTAAGATTCTACAAATCTGAAAATTAGGAAATCATTTCTAATTAGTTATAGAGTATTCGAGAATTTAATTTTACAACTATCATAAATCTATGAATTTAAAGTAATGTCCCCAAAATGAAATTAATAAATGAAATGTGAAATAAATGGTAAAATAAAATTATTTGACAATATCACTATGTTCTTTTTAAGTTTAGTTTAATGTTTTGCATGTTAGTTAAATATAGTATAGATTTTATTTCCAAATACTGCTCCCTGTTTTATTTTTTCATGTACCTACACGAGTACCTATGGGCATGAGAGCCACAGCAAGGCACAGGAACAAATATGGACAATTCGGATGATACTAAGGAGGAAAGTGCCAAATTTCGTCTTCTCAACAATAGAATCAGGTTCATTTCGATGACAACAATAAGAAAAAATGTTTTCGTCCAGTATACAAAATTCATCTCATGACATCCACTGGAAATCACCTGAATTGAGTAGGGTGACATCAGGTCCAGGTCCAGTTAGCAACGAAGAAGAAATAGTTTCTTTCAAGAATATGCTTCAACTCCTAGGATCCGAAAGGAAATACCTGAGTTGAATACGGTAGTATTATTGGTCCGAGTTTTGCAGCTTACAAGCAAAACTGGAAACTTCAGTATACTGGATTTAATCATGGAAGAACCACGAGACAAATATTGGTCCAACTTCATCCTGGAATCCGTTGCTCGTTCAGTGTGTTTGTGTTTCTGTGTTCGTATAAACTTTTATCATGCAATGACTGTGTACCCAATAATAAAGACGAGTACGAGAACTGTGTCCATACGCACTTACCGTGATACATGTTTATGTAATTATTTAATTTTTAATTTGTTTTTTGTTTTAATTTTTGTATACATATGTACATATTGTAGAGGTAATGCATCTTTTGTGGCAACCCGCAAACCTTTATTCATAGAGGCTTTTATATTGATTTCTCATTCTTTTTAAATTATTCTTCATTGCCCGGTGACAACGTTTTTCTGAGGGGAGGGGAAATGCCACACACGCTGCATTACCTACATTTATTTTATTTTATAATTAGTTTAAGTTGGCTCTTACAATGTAAGTAAGAGTAGGGGGGTTGGTTTGACTCGCGGCCTGCTCGCGGCATAAAAGCCGCGAGGAGGACGGTTAATGGAGGGAGAGTTAGAGTAACAGATTGATAGTGAGATTGAGAGTGGACAGATGGTGAGAAGAGAGGTGTTCGGTTGACCCCCCCTGCGCCGTACTCTAAATATAGAGCTTAGTTAAGAGGAGTCCTTCTTTTTCATTTCTCTGCGGCGACCCCTACCCTGATTCGAGTGGTAGTGAATTAGAAGAGAAAAGGTAAGTACCTCTCTTGCTTTTATTTTATTTTCAACTCCAAAATGCTTAATTGCGAGTGCTCCCTATGAGCTACCCCCTAGCGGTGGCTCCATTTTCATGGGCCCCGTGACAATAAATTGATGTGCATTTACACTAATCTTCCAAATGTACTGCCGATTACTAAGAACCAATTTTATTTGTGTAATTGTAATTTGAAATGTTTAACAAACAACAAATTAATTATTAATAAATAATTTCTATGTTAATCTTTAAAAACGATTTTTACTTGCCTGAATACACTTCACGTAGCGTGACTAAAATAACCGACATTTTAAAAATCAACGCCATTAGGACAAATACATTTCAGAATCTAGTTCAACAAATTTGTTTAGCAATGCAATTTGGTACCCTGAGATAAATATCAATAATCAATTTACTAACGAAAAGAGTCTAATGTTAAACTTTTTATGCGTGACTTTGTCATTCGAGTTAAAAATTCTAATCCAAAAATTTAACAAACAAATTTCATTTAACTCGCAAAAACATGTAGCATAAGTTTTGGGAAAAAAATTAAAGCTCGTAAGCAAACAGTAGCAAATCTTTTTATGATCCATGAGAATTAGGACTTGTTCCTACATCCTAAAATAATACGTAACTAATTTTACGTAACTGCCATTATCTTCAATTGTGCGCAGTTGAATATGTCTCATTTTTCGCCGGACAAAAGTAACATCTATTCCCCAAGACTTCTGAAATATTCTTCTTCGCAACTGGTGTTCATTTTGGGCTTAATCATTATCATCAACTATTTTAGCGAGATGTGCCCAAAATTCTTCAATAGGTCTCGCTTGAGGAACATTTGGGGATTGCTTTCTTTGGGTACAAAATTGATGTTACTTTCGTTTAAAAAATTCTTGGTTTTTCTGTAGGTTTAAACAGAGACAATGAGGTGCGGGGTTGCCTGTCGTGTAATAATTCGGCAGGAGATTTGTCGAAGTTTGGGTGAGGAGTTGTTCGGTAGGTAAATAGAATTTTCTCGACTGCTTTAATTTTGTTTCCTCCTCTCCACAGAATTTTCACCATTGCATTCTTGAAAGTCCGTACGAAGCGTTCCGCTTGACAATTCGATGCCGGATGGAAAGGGGCCGTAGTCAGGTGGGTGATTTCATTTTTTTCACAAAATTGTTTGAACATGTTCGATTTAAACGGCTTTTTATTATCGGAAACAATTGTAATCGGCAAACCTTCGATGAGGAAATGTTTTTCGAGCATTTCGATAGTGAACTTTGTGGTGGTATCCTTAACTCGTACAAGTAGGGATACTTCGAAAAAGCGTCGATGGCAATCATTCATATGCTATTCAAGAAAAGAACGGCGAAGTCTATGTGAACCCTGTCCCCGGGTGTTCTGCTTTCGGCAAAGCTGCAAATTATCTTGTCGGATTAGGCTGATGGCGTTGACAGGCTTCGCATTTCTTTGTTAGTTGGTCGTTCTTCATCATTGTTAGGCCAACAACAATGACGGCGAGCGAGCTGCTTCATTCGTAGAATTTCCCAATGACCTTCGTGAAGTATAGCCAAAAAACCATGGTCAGAACGAAACGAAACGTTTGATGATATCATCGTAAACAGCTCAAAAAAGTGCCCGTAGAATGTATTAATTTTGTTGTTGTCCCGACAATAATTTGAGAAAAAAAGAAAATTACGTCTTTTTTTTTGTTTTTCGGGAATATTTCAAAAACTACAAAACGTAGAAAATTTATCAATACGGATTATTGTTTAGGACCAAAATACGCAACTTTGCCGTAATTTAACCGACTTCGTATCTTTTCCCGTTTTCGAGATTCCAATGGTGAGCCTCGAATTTGTAAATAGTCTGTATAAATAAACATTAAAATGGCAGCTTCGTTTATTAAGATCTTTCATCGAGCGTTGATTTGAAACTTCAAGCTTATTATTATTAATTATTATTCAAAATTAAATTCTTGTCCACTGAAAATTTACATAGCAGAATTTGTAATTACTTCTTGTGTCTATTATTGCCTTTATGTTTTCTCGAAGAAAATAAATCATACTGCCTATCTCTAACTCAACACGAGGAAAATTAAGGTCAGAACAAAATTGGACGTCAATAATAAATCTGTTTATGAAATCGTACCATTAGAACTGTAGTGATTTTATCTGAAGCATTAGCCTGATTTGACTTTTGAGTTGAGATTACGGCTTTTACGCAGGAATGCTTAATTTTGTTCTATATTAGGGTCACAATAATAATAAAAAAATCGAATTCGGGCGTCTGCTATGAAGAGGTGGAATTTAGTTTGCTCGGCGGAACTTCAATTTCCCTAATGGGCGCGCTCTCGTCTCGCTAATACGCTGTGCGAAAGTTGGGAGCTTTTTCGGCCTCCGGAGCCCGGAAAAAGAACGCAATTACAATGTGTATTCGCTTTAGTAGATCGTTAAAGGCTTTGAGAGACGATATGCGATTCTACAGTTCTACAGGTAATAGTCATAATAAAGTAGGATCTTAATCACCTACGTGCATCCCTAACATATAAATTTTACGTGAATTTTTATCGGTTTCAAATATTTGCATCTGCAGAGTTTGTATTACATCAGCAACATTGTAGTTTTTATTACATCAGCAACATTGTCTGATGTTGCGGTATCTTCGACACTAATGAAAACCTTCTTCAAGGAAAAGACCTGGCGATTCTGGTGATTTATGTAGCTAATTAATTTCACCTGACAACTTTCAAAATCTTTTCTGCACACGTATTAATAACTTGCGAAACCGTCGGGTGTTGATTTCTAAATGTGTTTACACGTATTAAGGACCGGATTTTAGCTTAATTCATGTGGAGTAGAGTAAAATATTTAAACGTCGGTGGAAAAATGGTAGTGAAATCGAAGATTGCTACCAAAGCGCTTGGGGATATTTATGATGTTCTATCTATACAACAGTATCAGCCTGTCGAGGTGGGCGGTGCTCACATCAACGCAATTTAGGCTGGTTTTCTCAGTCCTAGTTTAACTTTAAACTCCTGCTTTTTTCCATAGGAACAATTGTTTTTATAATTGCTACCATGGGCGTAAACAGGAGTTTAAAGTTAAACTAGGACTGAGAAAACCAGCCTTAGTCTTTAAAATAACTTTCATTTTTTTTATTAATGTTCTTAAGTTTAAATTTGTAGATCCTATAAACCTATGTTTTTATTGAGAGCTGTAAAAATTAGACTAGAATTTAGAAATAAAATTCGTTCATAAACTCCAGTGTCATAATTTTTATTAAAGGTTGGCATTCACATAGGAATATGTCCGGAGAATTTAGCCGATGAATCTGTCCGGCGGCGGCGTACAAATTCCGCACGTGTATGTGTGCGGTCGCGAGCACAGAAAACGAGACACTTTGATAGTATATAGCTTTAAACGATCATTCTAAACGTCGTACATCTTAGAGCTCAGGTTATAATATCATAATAACATAAGAATGACATTTTCCACTATGATTACATATGAAATCGAAAAGTGCTACCACACAGTTAGGTTTTGGGCATTTTAGTTTCAAGACATGGCCCTTTTTCTATGGTCGCGACTGTACATGCGCGCTCGTTGTCCACGTCTTGCTCACCGTTCGGGTACAAGATGACGAGCACCCATAACAAGATGAAATTTTCAATGGACACATTGTAAGTTTTGTGGCTGCATAATTGAGGCGCTGATTTCAAAAACAACATAAGTCCAAAAATGAAGTTTTGAGAAAATCGATAAAAACTATTTATCTTAGTAATCGTTAAACTTATAATTTACAAACTTTTTCTTGTAACATTTAAGAAGTCTCTAATAGTAATATGTGGAAAACTACTTTGACAATTTACTTGTGTTAAGCAAAGAAAATTAAAACAGTTGGACATATCGCAACCGCTTCAGAAGTGACATAACTCAAAACTTTTAATTTTTCGTATACAGTAGTTTTTGAAAATAACAATTCAATTCCTATTTATTGAAAAATCGACACATCTAAACTACCAATACTTCACTTGTATTGAAAAGTTTCATAACCGTCTCATGTCGAATTGAGTCGTTTCTGATTACTGTGTCAAGATTGTGCAATGTTGTATCTGTATGTAGTTTTTACGTGTACGCGTTTTTACCGCATAATTAAAAACTGCTCTAAATTCAAAATGCAATTACTTGAGTTGTGTCACTTCTGAAACGGGGGTGCGTATTTTGATATTTTAAAATTTTCATCCTGTATATAATTAGTTTAGGTTTATTATTTTTGAATTTATAATTAAGTGAAATGTTAAATAACTGTACTTTACCTTAGTGTGTTCCAGAACACTTGCGAAATTTTATTTTGACACAAATAACTAAAACACTTTTCTGCCCGATCTAGAAAATGTCAATTGACATCCTTGACGTTACGCTTTCGCCAACAACAAAAAGCTGGTTCAACCAGAGATTCCGAGAAGTACTCCAGGATGATCAGGAACATTGGGATGACAACCGCACACAACAGGAGTCGAGTTCCAAGACATCCCAGGATGGAGTGTTGTCATCCGAAGTCGAAACTCCAGGACGAGCCGATCATGTCATCGTGGAAGACGTTTCAAGATAATCTAGAACGTTTTAAGAGTATTCAGGCGTGGCAAGTTCATCCAGCACGCTAGAAGAGGAAATCCGAAGCAAACCTCGAGCCTACTTCTACAAGAGGAACGTAGGAAGACGTCGTATTCTTGTAAAACTCAAGAACCAAGACAGAATCCGTCTTTCAAAGTTAGATGCAGTTCGACTGGGCCTCTTCAAGATGTAATTTCATATTTGCAACCTACAAGACAAGATAGTTATTATTTGTGTACAAGAATTTTTGATTTGTTTACAATCTAAGAATTTTTAATTTTTCTTATGTTTGAGGTTACAGAGTCTTTTGTACCTTGAACTGTATATAAAAGGGAGATTTCTGGGTAATCCATGCAATTCAACTTAGGCCTTGAGCAGAACATTCAATTCACTCTCTGCACTTAGCAGTGAACATTCATAATTTGTAGTTAGCTTTGAACAGTCTTGTGTTAACATTTAACAATTGTAATCAATCTTAAACTCCTTCAGAGAAACTTTTGTAATCGATGGTAGTGAACAAAACGTAAGAACATTCCATTTATTAATATGGTTAATTAAACATGCTTGTCTAAGAATAATTCGTAAATACTTACCAACAGGTATAAGCTTCATTCAAACAAAGGAGACCATTGTTAAAGGAGACCATAATGCATTTTTAATTAAAAACTTTGATTAAAATTTCCATCTACCCACTACGCTCTTAGATGACAACTCAATTTAAGTAAAATATAAATTAATGTGCATTTACACTAATTTTCCAAATGTACTAACAATTACTATGAGCCAACTTTCTTGTGTAATTGTAAAATTTGAGAATGTTAATAAAAAACAAAATTATTAATAAATAATTTCTATATCAATCTTTAAAATCGATTTTTACTTGCCTGAATACATTTCACGTAGCGTGATAAAATAACCGACATTTTAAAATCAACACCATTGGGACAAATACATTTCAGAACCCAGTTCAACAAATTTGTTTAGCAATACAATTTGATACCCTGAGATAAATATCAATAATCAGTTTACTAACGAAAAGAGTCTAATGTTAAATTTTTTATGCGTGACTTTGTCATTTGAGTTAAAAATTCTAATCCAAAAATTTAACAAACAAGAAACAACTAAAAAAATTTTTTTTTTTGCAATAAATTCGTTTATTTTTTAAAATGCACTACCACTAAATAATGTTTAAGAACTGGAAAGATAACATAAAATAAATTCTTAAAAAAAAATAATTTCTTCGCTCAAAAAAAATCTAAATTATGAACTGAAATGAAATGTGCCCTAATCCGCGGCCTATTTGTCACACCCACTGCTATTATCTTCGTTTTCTACTTCTGGCTGTCCATTTTCATGGGTGCCATGTGCACATATGCTGTTTTAGCCGAATTAGCTAGAATTCAAATCTGTATACCTATGTGAGGTTTTTAAACGAATAAATAACACCAGCATATGACTCGATTTTGTCCATTTTGGCCTGTAACAGTTAAATTTACACTTCAATTTAAAGTTCATTTCCTTTTGGCACTTTTGGGCATGCTAGCGCACTCTGTTGGTTGGAGGCAAGGTTGATTGTGTTGTTAATGTTAATTTTATCCGGAAAACTCTCTTTGGCTCATTTTCAAATTTTCCTCTTATTGATTTAAGGGTGAACGTGTTCCGACATTCGCCTGATCCGAACGATGGCTGACACGTGGTCGCTGGTCAAAAATTTTTATGGAAGTTAAATTAAACTCGTCCAATCATTAGACATTCATTCAAATTTATTAATTTAAAAAAGGAAACCCTTAATACATAAACTAAGGTAAGATTTTGCAAATTACATAGCTATTTCCTATTTTATTTTTTTTATGTTTGAAACGTGTTCCGATTTTCGCTTCTTTTTGTAGGGTTTTTCTTTATACTGATCGTTATTTGCGTCCGCTAACAAAACTCGACTCCTGTTTGTTGAGTAACAGTCCACAAAAAAAGGACCGATGCTGTAACAATATCATTTTTAATCTTGTTGATTCCCGCAAAATTGTTGGTTGCAAGTCGGCAGGATCGCAATGGGGCCCCCGAGCATATTCTGTATAGCTATTTCGGCCCTAATTGGGGCCTCATCAGCAGAACAGTAGCTCGAGAACTCCACTGCAACCCCGACAACCAACAAGATATACGCAAGGTTAGCGCGTAAAAGCAAACATGTCAAATAAGTGCGCCGCAGCACAACTATTTGCCGACCTATAAATTGTGTCGTGAAAGCAAATAGCAACGATACTGTTGCCCTATGAGCTAACACGCACGAGATGGCGAGATGCAAAATTGTTGGTTGCAAGTCGGCTGGATCGTAATGGGGCCCCCGAGCTAATTAGGGCCGAAATAACTATACAGAATATTCTCGGGAGCCCCATTGTGATCCTACCGACTTGCAACCAACAACTTTTGCATGTTTGCGAAGACACGCTTTGTCTGCACCGACCGCCATCTTGTGTGTGTTAGCTCATGGGGCAACAGTATCGTTGCTATTTACATAATTAGCATATTCTGTATAGCTATTTCGGCCCTAATTAGAGCCGAAATAGCTATACAAAATATGCTCGGGGGCACTTACTGAACAGGAAGCTCCTGATGTTATTTCGGTAGCTGAACACTGGTGTACCGAAGACCTTATTGATTTTACAATTGAATGGATATTTCATTGCGGCGAAATTCTGTCGCAAGGTTCAGATACACGGTGGATCGCTAATATTTATTAAAGTAAACAACATTTACCAAATCACAGCATTGACTTTAGACAAAATGTATTCTGAGGAGCTACACTATGAATGCTGTGCAATAAAATTAGTAATACGTTCATTTAAGTGCTGCATCATTAGTGTGTATCGGTCTCCCAAAGGAGTAGTAGGGATAGGCCGATTCTGGAACCTCCTCCGACCTTGACGGAAAAATTCAAGGTCAAGGTCTGAGGAGGTTCCAGAATCGGCCTATCCCTGACGTGACCTTCGCCATAACCTTGACATGGAGGAGGTTCCAGAATCGACCTACCCTGACCTTCACCATAACCTTGACGCGGAGGAGGTTCTAGGTTCAAGGTCAAAGTCGGAGGAGGTTCCAGAATCGTTCTTGAGGTAACCTTGAAATGACCTTGAGGTAACCTTGAAATGACCTTGAGGTAACCTTGAAATGACCTTGAGGTAACCTTGAAATGACCTTGAGGTAACCTTGAAATGACCTTGAAGTAACCTTGAAATGACCTTGAGGTAACCTTGAAATGACCTTGAGGTAACCTTGAAATGACCTTGATGTGACCTCGAAATAACCTTGATATGACTTTGAATGTAACTCGAAGTAACCTTAACATGATCTTCAAACCACTTTAACCTTAAAGTATGTAGCATATATAAGGAGGTGTATAATTTCGTACCTACAGATGAAGTGTGACACTCACGTTGAGTTAACCTATTGTATTGAACGTGATCGAAGTAACAGTTCTAAAAACATGTTTGAGTGTAATCAGTGCGGAAAAGAATTTACGAGAATTGATAATAAGAATCGACACATGCGTACAGCATGTCACGGTAAACGTTTGAAATTAAATGAAGCCGGTCCATCCAAAGTTCTTGACCCCGTGAACGTTGTGAAATGTGATGTGTGCGAAATATACGTTAACAGAAAGTGTTTGTCGGCACACTTACGTAGTAATTCACATAAAAGCAATGCTTTTGTAATTGTTGATAATGGTGTAGAAAAGATAGCGGGTGCATTCTGTGATAAAATTGTTTCGTATCGTATCACCGAACCCTACAACTATGTGGAAGTTGACGACTTTGCGTATAATATTCAAGAAAAAGTATTAACTTTGGTTCATAGTATATTGGATATTCATAAAGCGTTAAAATGGAATGTGGAAATTTTCGGAGTGTATTTCTTGGATTCTAAACAAAGTACCGAGATAAAATCTTTCAATACCAAAAATAAAATAACTTGTTTTGGAACGGATATAATATATTTATATCGGGACCTCGTGAACGAAATTCATGCTAAAATGCTAAAATTTCAGGAGCGAGGTTCAGGTAAAGAAAGTAATTAATACATTCTACTTTATTACATTCTTTTGGAATAATGTATAATGTAAATATTGTTTCAGGGTGGACTTTGTGCAGAATTTTGTATATGGAAGTCAACATTAATAAATATAATCCGTTGAAAGCATCCAGCTTCATGTCATTACCGGCTTCAATAAGTGCGAAAAAAGCAGTGATAAACGTTAGAAATAACGACAACGTTTTGCCTGGGCGATAACATCAGCGATGTGTCAACCGACAGGTCTTCCTCAAAGGATATCTTCGTATTATGGCACGGCAGCAGATTTCACAGATTTAGAATTTCCACTGAAAGTTTGTGATGTAAAAAAATTTGAAAGTCAGAACAATATTTCTATAAATGTTTATGGACTTGCTTCCCATTATAACGGTAACGTTGTAGTCTATGAAGTTGTAGGACCGCTACATTTTACTAAAAATCGAAAAGATATTCATTTAATTTGTTATTGGTTGATGACAGTAGTAGGGATAGGCCGATTCTGGAACCTCCTCCGACCTTGACGGAAGAATTCAAGGTCAAGGTCGGAGGAGGTTCCAGAATCGGCCTATCCCTGACGTGACCTTCGCCATAACCTTGACATGGAGGAGGTTCCAGTTTCAAGGTCAAGGTCGGAGGAGGTTCCGGAATCGACCTACCCCTGACCTTCACCATAACCTTGACGCGGAGGAGGTTCCAGAGTCAGATAACCTTAAAATGGTGTTGAGGTCAGAGGAGGTTCTAGTGTTGATTTCTGCTTAGTGACCTTGTGGTTGGAGGAGGTGAGGATTTAAATTAGTATTACCCCCACCTAAAATCTTGTTATATAAGGCCGTTAATTTGTGAATTGATTCAGTTGTTGCAGAACTGTGAGTCGTGTTATATAAAGTTAATAGTGTATCATCGATCTATATAAAAGTAACTTTATTATATTTTTCTAATCATATATAATTCTTATATTTTTTATGTATTTAATAGTGACGTCTAAACAAGTGGAATTTTTCCTGAAGCAGAAGAAAAGACACGTGTATGATCAAGGTGATGATGTACAGAAGAAAAGATTTGTCACTCAAAACGTTGATAAACCAAAAGAACAGGATGACCAAGATTTGAATATGTCCTCATTTCGAAACGAGTTTCAATTTGAAGTATTGTCTCAACCTTTTTTCACGGATGAAGATTTGCGTCAGTATGATGTTAGCGAGAAAGCACCTTCAGAAATATCAGAAGTAAGGGAAGTGGCTGATGTGGACCAATTACCATTGTTAGCTCAAAGTGTATATTTTTTAAATAAGAGCCGCACGAAGTGGGTTTGCGTGGGACTGTGTGCCGAAACATTTTTTGATCCTGTAATACGCATTATGGGTACTAAAAGGTAGAGCATATCGTTTTTAGAAGAGGAATGGAAACAATTCTGTTCTTATAACTACACATTAAAATCATATTTTACCGAGAAAAAAACTGTTTATCCGGTAATGAAAATTACTTCGGTAAAAGCATCTTTCGAACGTATCGAAGGAACAAAAATATTGAAATTAGAAAGAGGTGACGAGACACTGTATATATCTTATAAGGGTTTATTGGAATTATGGAAATTGTGTGATATTATAACATATCGTTTGGAGGTTTTGAAGCAATTGAATTATAAAACATTTTACTCCAACATGATTCCATGCGTGAGTGTTATGGTGTGGTGTGGTGACGTGAAGCTAACTGTCAAAGCATTTCTCAATAATGAAATATCTGAGAAAGGGGCGATTACAAATGAATTAATAATGTTCGGAATTAATAAATTAATGTGTGACATAAGTATGCATAAAGCCGTTACTATGTAAATGTTTTGATTCATTATGTATAATAAGTATGCATAAATCCGTTAGTATGTGAATGTTTTGATTCATTATGTACATATTACTGTAAAATTGTAAACATATGAAATTAAAAATAAAATTTTCTGAGAATATTGTTTTATCATTTATTCACCTAATAACTTTTGATATATAATGTTTAGCGACAAGATTATCAGAGTAGTACACATTATCATCGTCAACTGTTAGAAACAAAAGCCATAAATGCGGCGTCGCGTCAAGAGAGACCACATTTTGAGAAGTAGTGTAAAACGAAAAGGTCGTGGTTTACTTAATACGTTAATTAATAAACTGCCAATAGAGTTACATATACCAGGTTACAACTACTGCGGTCCAGGTACAAAATTAGATACTCGACTTAAAAGAGGAGACAGAGGTGTTAATGTATTGGATGAAGCGTGTAAGCAACACGACATTGCATATTCGTTAAGTGACGATTTAGATAAGCGTCACGAAGCAGATAGAAAATTGTATCAAGCGGCAGTACAAAGAGTTAAAAGTTCAGAAGCGGGACTTGGAGAGAGGGCATCAGCATTATCTGTAGCCGCCATAATGCGAGCTAAGACTAAGTTCGGAATGGGGAATAGTGGGAAGAAAAAGCGTGCGATTAAGCGGAGGAAGCGGGGTGGTGAATTATCATTTCGGGAAGCTGTCAAGAAAGCTCGACATGCCATTTCGCGCAGTGGTAACAAGAGCCTCTTAGAAAATGTTAAATTGGCGCAGTCAGTTTTAAAGAAAAACCACAAAAAAATAAGACCTCCACGTCAAAGAGTGATTCCAATTCCCAAGAGAGGAGGATTTTTACCTTTAATTCCATTATTTGTAGCTTTGGGAGCAATAGGATCACTCGGCGGCGGTGCAGCTGCAATTGCTAAGGCGGTAAACGATGCAAAGTCTGCGAAAGAACAATTGAAAGAGGCAGAACGACATAATAGGGCTATGGAAACTAAAGCAGTGGGAAGTGGATTCTACATTAAACCTTACAAAACAGGATGTGGAATATATATACAATCTAATTCAAAAAACTGAAATATTTGCCTCGGCGACCATTGAGTAACATTGACATACTAAAATATGCTAAAATATTAAAAGAACTTTATGACGTTCTTTCTCGTGAATCCAGATGTACGCGGGGTAATCACAGATGTACGCGGCGAGGTAGTCAATCTTCTCATCTAAGGACCGCTGAAAGTTTGTGGTTGCCTAAACGTGAGTATGCGTTATTTAGGCGTCAACAAAAGATGACTAGGATTGTTAATCGAAGAGCAGCTCTCCTTTCATCTTTACGTTCGCCGCAAAATGACTCAGACTCAATGTTTTTGTCTAAGCAAAAGTCTAGTGCGGAGTTGTTAGGTCAGTCCCAACTTCGAGTTGTTGCAGATAATATCCCGCTAAATCCTAATGAATCTGGTGATTCTGAGATAATTAATATATCAGACCCATCAATGGAGATATCTCAATTATCACCAGCTCAATCACCTATTGGGGATAATATTAATTCATCAAAATCTGTTAACATTATTTCCAATATTCAGATTCAACCATCCCCACAATCTCAAATTCCAGCACCTCAGGTCGTTTCTTCACAACCACTGCAGCCCCGAATGTCGACACTTATCGTTTCTTCAGAACCACTCGTTTCTTCACAACCAGTTCCTTCACAAGCACCAGCACCCTCTATTCCTTCACAAGAACCCTTAGCACCCTCTATTCCTTTACAAGAACCCTTACCCTCTATTCCTTTACAAGAACCCTTTTCCAATTTATCTAGAGTTATCTCAACAGCAGTCCAAAATTATTATGATGGAATAATGCCTGAAGTACGGAATTATTGTTTACAGGGTGAGAGAAACCTTAGAAAAGTCACGGGCGAGTTAGAAACATGTGGCGAAATTATGCGTATAGTTCGCCTAAGGTCTCCGACAGGCTTTGAGCGAACAATACGATAAAATTTCGCTTGTACGCGACCGTCTGAATCTGATCCAAGATTTATTTCATAATCTTGCCGCAGACATATCTACTTTATGATAATTCTTAAGGTAGATATGTCTGTGTTTATTTATTGTTGTTCAATGGTTTGTTCTTCAAATGAAGTTGTTCCCAAGAGATTAGGTATGAAGTATATCTAATGAGACATCTGTATTATTAAAGTTATTCAATTTACAGATGTCTTCAACCAATGGATCTACAATAAAGTCCATTTTCCTAGAGCAGGTGGAATTGAAAGTGAGTCAATTATTTTTAGTTTTAGTTTTACAGTTTACAGGTATATTATTTTTGTACTCATCGAGTTATTATTTTTGTACTCATCCAGTTAACAGATGGAACTCTGTTAAATGCGGAAACCGCGACGATTAATTATTGGTCAGATGGGTTTCCGCAGGTCTCACCCATCTCACCCATCTCACCCATCTCACCATCGTACACCCCAACACCAACGCTGACGGCGACGCCGGAACGGCGACCGCCGGAGCAGCAAGTGGCGGCGCTTTGTACTCATCCAGTTATTATTTTTGTACTCATCCAGTTAACAGATGGAACTCTGTTAAATGCGGAAACCGCGACGATTAATTATTGGTCAGATGGGTTTCCGCAGGTCTCACCCATCTCACCAACACCAATCTCACCATCGTACACCCCAACACCAACGCTGACGGCGACGCCGGAGCAGCAAGTGGCGGCGCCTCAACGTCGGCGATCGCCGGAGCAGCAAGTGGCGGCGGCGGCGCCTCAACGTATTCGGTTGAGGCGGGTCAAACGCGGAGTGTTTGCACCGCCTGTGTTGGGGTCACAGTGTCAACCGCTCTTCCCTGCACCAGCGGCTAAGACTGTGCAGGTGCAGGTGGAAGTGGAGGCTGCACCATCATCCACCGAGATGAATGAGTCATGGGTTTGTTTTTTTATTCTTATATTCGTTTTTTTATTATTACATTCAACATTTATAATAACATTACTTTTACAGTGAACAGTGAAGAAGATTAGTTTTTAGTTTAACTTAGTTTTTGTTGTTTAGTTTTAGTTATTTATAATTTCTTATTTTTGTTAAGTAAATATTATTCAACATATATTTTTACAAATAAATAATTTCTTACAACACGCATTTTTACTATAAATAGCAGATGATATTAATAACTACAACATAATAATAGAGTGTCGCAATTGGTAAAGAGTGAAAGTACCGTTTCAGAAAAGTACTGTTTTAGAAATATGAAGTTTAAACAACAGTCTCTAAAGTTACCTATACAAAATTTTGATGATGCAATCATAAACGAAACCTTTAAACGTCACAGCGCTCTTTTCGGAGGATCAACTAAACGTGCCATAATCAGTGGTAAAAGTGGAAGTGGTAAAAGTAATTTGATAGTGTCTTTGTTGGTAAACGCTAATGGGTTGCGTTTCAAAAATTTATACATTTGTTGTAAGACCTTATCTCAAGAAAAGTATAACTTTCTTAGACATTTGCTGCCTACAGTGCCGGAGATAGGTTACTTTGAAATTTCTGATACTGATAAGATGGTATCCCCTGCAAATGTAAAAGAATATTCAGTTGTTGTTTTTGATGACGTTCAATGTACTACACAAAATGTAATTAAAGAATACTTCTCTGTTGGACGCCATAAAAAAGTCGATTGTTTTTATTTAAGTCAAACTTATAGTGCAATTCCAAAACAAATGATTCGTGATAATTGTAATTTCTTAGTGTTATTTCGGAAAGATTCTACAAATCTAAAACATGTTTTTGATGATCATGTGTATGGAGACATGACCTTTGACCAGTTTCGTGATATATGCTACGCTTGTTGGAAGGAACCGTTTGGTTTTTTAGTTATTGATACTGACTGTACTATCAATGGAGGTAGATATCGTAAAGGATTCGACAATTATATAAACCTTTAAAACCACTACATTTTAACATTGTTCTTCAGTGTTGTAAAAGGCGTTAAAGGAAACGGATGCGCTATGAGTAATAAACTTAAAGCTGAATTAGCTACTGCACGTGAAAGTTTGCGTACACTTAACACTTAACACTTAAGTCCGATATCGAACGATCAAAACATCATATTGAGCAATCAAAAAAATACCTTCAGGCGACTTATTCACCTATTGTGGAACCACTAAGAGATATTGTCAATAAGCTAGATGTTGTTCGCAGTATTTTACCTATAAAAGAAGAGCAACAATCGTACGAAGCCAGTGAAAAAGGCTTTAAAGGCGACCCGAAAAGTTCTTTCATACGAAAAAGACCTCTTTATAAATTAAAATCTGATCCTTCATCACAAAATACATGGTCAGAAAAGCATGATGTGAGTACTTCAACACCAGTTGGTCGTGAAATTGGAAAGAAACAACCTTCCATCTTAGAAGAAGAAGAAGAAGAAATTCACAACATCTCTCATGGAGAACCTGAATCTTCACCATCAAAATCTGCTTATGAAGAAGCTGAAGAGTTTCATACAGGTAGCAGTAGTGTCCCTTTAGACGAATCCGAAGCTCATGCTCGTACTCTTTTACAAGAACGGAAATCAATACTACAATCTAAATTACAATCACCAGAGGTACAGGCTGCTTTACAACAAATTGATCCGTTACCACGTGATTATATTACACGATTTAATGTTGATGTGGAAAATGAATTTGACACCAAATACGGTGTAAGAAAACATGATGAGAAATTGTTTATTGGTGCCGCAGAAGTTGCGTTTGATGGTCGTGATCTTGTAATAGGAGACTTAACATATAAAGGTACAAAAGGTTTATATGAACTGATTTTTAAGAAAGCTCCTGAGAAATTTACATTTCACGATGTACGTGATTATAGAGATATATTGAGAAGAACTCATGCATTTAAAGTAAATTATAATCCTTCTGGCCGAATATCTGCAAGTAAAGGATATAAGTATACACATATTATAAAACCAATAATGCAGGGAAAACCACCAAACGTTTTGGTGGGCTCGAAGCTGGAAAACAGGTGGAGCTTTAGAAAAAGAACTTATACCTAACAGTTGTACACAGTATCAATACTGGGATAATGCTAATGAATTAGTAGAACGATTACGTTTATTGAAAGCATCAGAATCTGTAGGTCATACAGGACATACCAATGAGATTATAGCTATTATCGAAGAATTGAAAGAAGCCAAAATTATTTCGTAAATTTTAAGTAATTAGCTGAACGATATCGAGGTCATTCTTCAGTTTCACGTCTTTGTTGGTCAGTTCACAATGACCATTGATAAGTTTGGAAGACACATTACTAAACATACACTTCTCAAGCATATTGTTTCTAGACAATTATTTTACGAAACATTATTAGACTTTCGAGGTGACCAGATAAATGACCAAGGCGAATTTCTTCTTTCAAATAGAGGTAATCAAACGACGTATACGATTCAAGAAACTTGCGTGGTTAAAAAAGAAATTTTTCATAAACCTTGGAACAGCTGTAGTTTGTGGAGCTACATTATTTGTTGAATTCATTATAAGGAAACGAGTTATAACTGAAAATGTTTAATCTATCATCGGCTGTAAAACGTGAAGTTGTCGATGAACTGCACAAACCAGCAAGGAAAAACTTTCGCCGTCGTCGAGTTATAATAAAAGGTCTTCCAAGCAGATTTAATTGAAATGCTTCCTTATTCAAAGATAAACAAAGGATACAAGTACATTCTGGCTGTGATCAACACATTTTCTAAATTTGCTTGGGGAATAGCATTAAAAAACAAGACAGGTAAAGAAGTAACCAAAGCTTTTCAAACAATCTTATCTGAAGGTAGAAATTCTATACCGAGAAATCTGCAAACAGATAACGGAAAGGAATTTTACAATGCAGACTTTCAAGATTTAATGAAGAAGTATAAAATTAATCACTACAGCACATATTCTAATTTAAAAAGTTCGATAGTTGAACGCTTTAATAGAACATTAATACACAAAATGTGGAAAGAATTTAGCATGCAAGGAAATTTCAGCTGGTTCAAGTTATTACCACAACTAATCGAAGAATACAACAACACAGTTCACAGTACGACGGGTTACAAACCTAGTAAGATAAATCAAAGAAATGCGAAAACTATTTTACAGTTCGTCTACAGCAATATTAAAATTGTGGATCCAAGAAGTGCAAAATTTAAAGTTGGAGATCATGTGCGCATCAGCAAATATCGACAAGCATTTGCGAAAATGTACACTCCAAATTGGTCTAACGAAATATGTACAATTTCATCAGTGCAGAATACTAATCCCCGAACATACCTAATTAAAGACGCTGACGGTGAAGCTATACTTGGTGGGTTTTATGAGTACGAATTACAAAAAGTGAAACATCCTGATGTATATTTAATTAATGTGTTGAGAAAAAAAAGTAATAAAGCACTAGTTAGTTATTTAGGATTAAGCTCTAAACATAATGCTTGGATATCAAAACGCAATGTTTTATAATAACTTTTATTAACTATAATTAGAAGCATACATTATTTACAATAAATATATTTTATAAACTAACATATTTACTTCGTAGTATATTTTATAAATGAAACATATTTAATCTATTTACTATTTTTTATTACTTTTTTCTAATTCCTTTTCCAATTCTTCAATTAATTATTTCAGTTTTCTATCTCTTTCTATATCAGCAATTTTATAATGACCCCATGCCAGAGTATGAATTTTGTCATCCAAAATATAACGTTTATCATCTTTCGGTGATAATGCAACTTAATTTTTCAACTCTGTGTACACCGTATGAAAATCTGAATGAAACACGTACATTTTTTTGAAAATGAAACCATCTCGTTCAATAATTTCTTTGTAGTCATCCACAGTTAAATATTTATCTATAACATATTTTTTAACACCTTTCGCTTTCTTAGTACATTTTGAAGTAAGCTTTACACAATAGGCTTTCGCACCTGTACCAACGAACGATTCTATTACTTGTCCGGCGTATTCATGTTTGAATCTTCCAATAATTGATTCAGTTTGAGGCAAATCATGAATGTTATTTGTTGGGTAATTTGAAGTATCAAATTTATCTAAATTTTGCTTTATGTCTTCGTACACATTACCAGTATTAACGGATAATATTAAACTGTCCGTATAAAGGTTTGTTATAATTTACTTGTACTTTGGTTAATTCTATTGCGATCAGGTGATCACTAAAAATTTTACTCGATTTGTAGTTCGGTTTAGCAATCAGCTCCCGGTCTCCGATTATGACTTTCCCACTTGGTAGCTAATTTAATGTCGACGCGATTCTCAACATTTTCCATGGTCTTACCGAAGACACTATTATTATTTAACTTGTAAATTTTTTTTTCAAATTCGTTTTTCGCTTCAGCTCGTTTCTGCGAATTAAAGTCTATATATATTTTTAACCAACGAGACTGTTTAAATTTAATTGCCCTGTGGATTTGAATTAATGTTAAACCATGTTCCAAACATTGCTTTAGATTTAAATAGTGAATTATGTATTTGGTTTTGTTACAGAGATTTGGAATAAGTTTACTATATTTTGATTTTGGTGGAATTATGTTTTCCGGACAAAACGGTAAATCGTTGTGATTTTCATGTAAATAAGTCGGATATTCCAAATCTACTTCGAATACGTACCCAACATCTGAATTTTCTTCTAATTCTGAAATGTTAAGATTGTTAATTTCTTCTCTGCTTAACCAAGTAAATTCTCCCCATGGAAATCTCGAACACATCGCATGCCCATAGAGATTTGTAGCATCAAGATAAAGTAAATAATTAGTTGCCTTGCTTGAATCAAAGCTCTGTAAAAATTTATTATTAGCGTTTTCAATTCTTTTAGTGCACATGCTCACTCCACCACGAATACCCATTCTGAAAAAGTGTAACATATCAACATCCTGCAATAATTCTAACTTAATTTTCGTCATTCGTAACATTGCTTCCCAACTTAATCCCGGAGCTGTGAAAAAATGGCAAGGATCAAGTTTATAATTATCAATACAAAGATCTCTGAAATTTTTGCACATGATCTCCAACTTTAAATTTTGCACTTCTTGGATCCACAATTTTAATATTGCTGTAGACGGACTGTAAAATAGTTTTCACATTTCTTTGATTTATCTTACTAGGTTTGTAACCCGTCGTACTGTGAACTGTGTTGTTGTATTCTTCGATTAGTTGTGGTAATAACTTGAACCAGCTGAAATTTCCTTGCATGCTAAATTCTTTCCACATTTTGTGTATTAATGTTCTATTAAAGCGTTCAACTATCGAACTTTTTAAATTAGAATATGTGCTGTAGTGATTAATTTTATACTTCTTCATTAAATCTTGAAAGTCTGCATTGTAAAATTCCTTTCCGTTATCTGTTTGCAGATTTCTCGGTATAGAATTTCTACCTTCAGATAAGATTGTTTGAAAAGCTTTGGTTACTTCTTTACCTGTCTTGTTTTTTAATGCTATTCCCCAAGCAAATTTAGAAAATGTGTTGATCACAGCCAGAATGTACTTGTATCCTTTGTTTATCTTTGAATAAGGAAGCATTTCAATTAAATCTGCTTGGAAGAGATCTCTGAGACCTTTTATTATAACTCGACGACGGCGAAAGTTTTTCCTTGCTGGTTTGTGCAGTTCATCGACAACTTCACGTTTTACAGCCGATGATAGATTAAACATTTTCAGTTAGAACTCGTTTCCTTATAATGAATTCAACAAATAATGTAGCTCCACTAACTGCAGCTGAGCAAGAAAACGAGATTTTATCTCCCACATTCAACGTTCTTCCAATTAAAGTATCAGTACAATTTATACCGTTGATAACTACTTCCCTGTTCCAAGGTTTATGAAAAATTGCTTTTTTAACCACGCAAGTTTCTTGAATCGTATACGTCGTTTGATTACCTCTATTTGAAAGAAGAAATTCGCCTTGGTCATTTATCTGGTCACCTCGAAAGTCTAATAATGTTTCGTAAAATAATTGTCTAGAAACAATATGCTTGAGAAGTGTATGTTTAGTAATGTGTCTTCCAAACTTATCAATGGTCATTGTGAACTGACCAACAAAGACGTGAAACTGAAGAATGACCTCGATATCGTTCAGCTAAATACTTAAAATTTACGAAATAATTTTGGCTTCTTTCAATTCTTCGATAATAGCTATAATCTCATTGGTATGTCCTGTATGACCTGCAGATTCTGATGCTTTCAATAAACGTAATCGTTCTACTAATTCATCAGCATTATCCCAGTATTGATACTGTGTACAACTGCTAGGTATAAGTTCTTTTTCTAAAGCTCCACCTGTTTTTCAGCTTCGAGCCCACCAAACGTTTGGTGGTTTTCCCTGCATTATTGGTTTTATAATATGTGTATACTTATATCCTTTACTTGCAGATATTCGGCCAGAAGGATTATAATTTACTTTAAATGCATAAGTTCTTCTCAATATATCTCTATAGTCACGTACATCGTGAAATGTAAATTTCTCAGGAGCTTTCTTAAAAATCAGTTCATATAAACCTTTTGTACCTTTATATGTTAAGTCTCCTATTACAAGATCACGACCATCAAACGCAACTTCCGCGGCACCAATAAACAATTTCTCATCATGTTTTCTTACACCGTATTTGGTGTCAAATTCATTTTCCACATCAACATTAAATCGTGTAATATAATCACGTGGTAACGGATCAATTTGTTGTAAAGCAGCCTGTACCTCTGGTGATTGTAATTTAGATTGTAGTATTGATTTCCGTTCTTGTAAAAGAGTACGAGCATGAGCTTCGGATTCGTCTAAAGGGACACTACTGCTATCTGTATGAAACTCTTCAGCTTCTTCATAAGCAGATTTTGATGGTGGAGATTCAGGTTCTCCATGAGAGATGTCGTGAATTTCTTCTTCTTCTAAGATGGAAGGTTGTTTCTTTCCAATTTCACGACCAACTGGTGTTGAAGTACTCACATCATGCTTTTCTGACCATGTAATTTGTGATGAAGGATCAGATTTTAATTTATAAAGAGGTCTTTTTCGTATGAAAGAACTTTTCGGGTCCCCTTTGAAGCTTTTTTCACTGGCTTCGTACGATTGTTGCTCTTATTTTGTAGGTAAAATACTGCGAGCAACATCCAGCTTATTGACAATATCTCTTAGTGGTTCCACAATAGGTGAACAAGTCGCCTGAAGGTATTTTTTTGATTGCTCAATATGATGTTTTGGTCGTTTGATATCGGATTTAAGTGTTTTTAATTTAGTACGCAAACTTTCACGTGCAGCAGCTAATTCAGCTTTAAGTTTATTACTCATAGCGCATCCGTTTCCTTTAACGCCTTTTACAACACTGAAGAACAATGTTAAAATGTACTGGTTTTAAAAGTTTATATAATTGTCGAATCCTTTACGATATCTACCTCCGTTGATAGTACAGTCAGTATCAATAACTAAAAAACCAAACGGTTCCTTCCAACAAGCGTAGCATATATCACGAAACTGGTCAAAGGTCATGTCTCCATACACATGATCATCAAAAATATGTTTTAGATTTGTAGAATCTAGCCGAAATAACACTAAGAAATTACAATTATCCACGAATTATTTGTTTTGGAATTGCACTATAAGTTTGACTTAAATAGAAACAATCGACATTTTTATGGCGTCCAAAAGAGAAGTATTCTTTAATTACATTTTGTGTAGTACATTGAACGTCATCAAAAACAACTGAATATTCTTTTACATTTGCAAAGGATACCATCTTATCAGTATCAGAAATTTTAAAGTAACCTATCTCCGGCACTGTAGGCAGCAAATGTCTAAGAAAGTTATACTTTTCTTGAGATAAGGTCTTACAACAAATGTATAAATTTTTGAAACGCAGCCCATTAGCATTTACCAACAAAGACACTATCAAATTACTTTTACCACTGATTATGGCACGTTTAGTTGATCCTCCGAAAAGAGCACTGTGACGTTTAAAGGCTTCGTTTATGATAGCATCAACAAAATTTTGTACCAAAATTACCAAATGCGACACTATTATTATGTTGTAGTTATTAATATCATCTGCTATTTATAGTAAAAATGCGTGTTGTAAGAAATTATTTATTTAACACTAGGACTATAATTTTTTTCTCTATAAAAAACTATAAATAACTTAAGCTAACAAAAACTATAAATAATTTAAACTAACAAAAACTATAAATAACTTAAACTAACAGAGCGCCTCCACCGTAGTCTCGCCCAACAGACAGGGCGATCTATCGCTCTAATCTAATCTAATCTAATCTAATCTGGATCACTCTAGAACTTATTCCGGCCAATATATTGCTGTAAGGGGGTGTTGCGGCCTTCGAAATCTCTTCTCCATCCACTCCATCCAAGTTCTAAAATGATCCAGTTTACTGTCAATCTTCACTGTAAAAGCAATGTTATTAAAAATGTTGAAAAAATGTAATAATAAAAAAACAAACCCATGACCCATCCATCTCGGTGGATGATGGTGCAGCCTCCACTTCCACCTGCACCTGCACAGTCTTAGCCGCTGGTGCAGGGAAGAGCGGCTGAGCCGCTGGTGCAAGGAAGAGCGGCTGAGGCTGCGACCCCAACACAGACGGCGCAAACACCCCTCGTTTTACCCGCCTCAAACGAATACGTTGAGGCGCCGCCACTTGCTGCTCCGGCAGTCGCCGTTCCGGCGTCGCCGTCAGCGTTGGTGTTGGGATGTATGATGGTGAGACGGGTGAGTTTACCTGCGGAAACCCAACCGATGAATAATTTATCGTTGCGGTTTCCGCATTCAGTAGTGTTCCACCTGTTAACTGGATGAGTACAAAAATAAGTACATAAATAATATACCTGTAAACTGTAAAACTAAAAATAATTGACTCACTTTCAATTCCACCAGCTCTAAGAAAATGGATTTAACTGTTGGACCATTGGGTGAAGATATCTGTAAATTGAATAACATTAATAATGCAGATGTCTTATTAGGTATACTTTATACCTAATCTATCTCTTGTTAAATATTTTCCCAACTTTATTTGAAGAACAAACCACTGAACAACAATAAACACAGACATATCTACTGTAACGATTTTACGGGTTCTATTAATTTTTATTTTTAAACAAAACACGAAATAGTTAATAACTAATTTATTTAAAAGCAAACTAATTAACACTAACTTAAACAATAATTTATTTACAAACTTATACGTAATTTATTATTACACCCGAGCGAAAGTCCGAGCCACTTCAATTCCGAATTGTCCAATGTTGAATTCCCTTCCATTAAACGGTTGTTTATCGCGAACATTCGAGTGCGCGACGGAATGTCTAGGGTTGATTGCGCCGCTGACGTGATATCGGAGCGATCGAAGTTTCTGGTCTAAGGCGGGTCGGCGATGACGCAAGAGACAGACTGACGCCGGATGCTGTCGGCAAATCATTACACTGCCCCCTTCTTAAAAACGTTTCGTCTCGGAACGTTCCTCGTGATAGCCTTGAAGGAGGATGTCGAAATCGGCATGCTGGATCCTTTTTACAACTTCCGGTCTTGAAGAAATAGCAGTCCAGGGTTTTCTTACTGCCGACAGCTGCCTGTGGGTGGTGACTGCAGACTAAAACTTCAATTCCTATTCCTTGATGTCTTGATGTCTTCTTGGTGACTAAGTAGTACACGTGTCGTCTTTGTTCCGCCTCCGTGTGGATGATCTGCAGGCTCTTGCCCACCATGGGGTGCTGTCTTAGGAGTCCCTCGACCTGATCAAATTTCTTCCGAAAGACTTGGGCTATCCCCTTGGATCTCCTTAGGTCTTCTGCCACACAGTGGGCCAGACTGTACTCTGGTGACACTTGAAAAAGGTCTTGCTGTCTCTCTGTGGTCACTCCGAATCGCGCCTTACTTCCTGTGGCGTGATGAAACATGAAGGTTTCGAAGTTTACTTCGGAACCTTGGTAAGGAGCCATTCGGTTGAAGTGGATAACTTTGGGTTTGACATGCGGAATCTTCCTGATGCGGTAGATGACATCGTTGATCCGTTTCATCACTTTGTAAGGACCTTCCCAAGATGTCTGCAGTTTTGGCGATAGACCTCGACGTCTTTGAGGATTATAAAGCCAGACCAGCGCTCCAGGTTTGTATCCCCCATTCTGAGCGTTGATGTCATAATGCTCCTTCATTCGGTCGCTGGCTGTCTGTATGTTGTGACGCACTTGATTGTGAATGTCGTCCATTTTTCTGCGTAGATCGCTCACGTAGTCTTCGTCGGCAGGGATTTCGCCAGGCTTCACGCCAAATTTCAGATCGCAGGGCAGTCTTAGTTCTCGCCCAAATACCACTTT
Source organism: Dorcus parallelipipedus (assembly GCA_958336345.1). Lineage (NCBI taxonomy): Eukaryota > Metazoa > Arthropoda > Insecta > Coleoptera > Lucanidae > Dorcus > Dorcus parallelipipedus. Next base: position 36,462,891 of record OY284475.1, read on the forward strand.
TGCTGGTGTCTCTCCTTTTGTCTCATGAACGGACGAACGGTATGCCAGTAGAAAAAGGGGAATGTACGTGTCCCAGTCTCTCTGATGATCGGAGACTACCTTGGACAAATGTTGATTGATGGTTCTGTTGAATCTTTTCACCATTCCGTCTGACTGCGGGTGAAATGCAGTTGTTCTAGTTTTCCGGACGCCGAGCCGAGTACACACGTTCTTGAATAAAGCCGATTCAAAGTTCCTTCCTTGATCTGAATGCAGCTCCATGGGCGCGCCATACCGACTGATCCATTCTCGGACAAGGACTTCAGCAATAGTTATCGCCTCTTGGTTTGGTAGGGCGTATGCTTCAACCCACTTGCTAAAGTAGTCCATCACCACGACAATGTACTTATTTCCACTATTTGTTTGTGGAAATGGGCCGGCTACATCTATGGCTACTCTCTAAAAAGGACTTCCCACGTTGTATTGTTTCATAGGAGCCTTGCCTCGTCTGTGGGGGCCGTTACTAGCTGCGCAGACTACGCACTTCCTACACCAGTCCTTTAAGTCTTCCTTGCAGTTCACCCAGTAGAATCGCTCACGCACCTTTTCCATAGTTTTCTTGATTTCCAGATGCCCTCCCGAAGTTCCATCGTGAAGTTCCTTCAGAACTTCCGGCACCCTATTCTTGGGGATCAGTAACTGTGTCTTCTGTTCCGTGCCTTCCTGGTTCTCGATGGTTCGTTTCAGAAGACCATGATCCAGCACTATGGAGTCCCACTGCGACCAGTACGATTTCACGGTGCACACGGTGCTATCTCTTCCCAAGTAGGCCTTGCCTCCCTACTTTTCCATTCCAGTACCAATTTCAAATCCTGATCGTTCTCCTGGTCTCGTCGCAATTCCTCACCTTGCCATTTGTCGTCTACGACGGCCGTCCTCGCAGTCGTGGCCACTTTCTCTTCCAACCGACTACAGTGCTTACAGTCTTCGGCACAAGGTCTTCTCGACAAAGCATCGGCATTTCTATGGCTAATTCCGGCCCGATGCTGGATTTCAAAATCGTATTCCTGAAGTCGTTCGATCCATTGTGCGACCTGTCCTTCAGGATTCTTGAATCGGAGGAGCCATTTTAAAGCGGCATGGTCCGTCCTCAGGAGAAAGTGTCTGCCATATAAGTACTTGTAGAAATGTTCTATGGACTTTACCACGGTTAGAAATTCCCTTCTAGTGACGCAATAATTTCGTTCCGGCTTTTGTTCGAGGACTGTTTGTTGGACTGAAGTAGCCAATCACCTTCTCTTGCCCTTCTTGTATCTGGGACAGTACGCCACCGATACCAACATTGCCAGCGTCAGTGTCAACGATGAACTTGCCTTCTGGGAGAGGGTAACTTAGCACTTATCAAGTACTGATTTAGTTGTTCAAAATTAATTTGGCAATGTTGGTCCCATTCAAACGGACGACCTTCTTCGGTGAGTTTTGTCAACGGCTTAGCGATGTCCGCAAATCCGGAAACATAGCGACGGTAGTAAGCGCATAGGCCTAGGAAACTCCTTATCTGGTGTTTATTCTTGGGAGTTGGTCAGTCCTTCAGGACCTGAATCTTCACTGGGTCCACGGCGATTCCATTCCCATTAACAATATGGCCTAGATAATTCACTTCCTTCTGGAACAGGTGGCCTTCTTGAGACTAAGCTTTAGCCCAGCTCCGCGAAGCCGCTGGAACACTCCTTCCAGGTTCTTCAGATGGTCGTCGAAAGTTTTCCCCACAATAATTATGTCGTCCAGGTATACCATGCACGTTGTCCAGGACAGACCCTTCAGAACCGTCTCCAACAGCCTCTCGAATGTCGCTGGGGCATTTGATATAAGCCGAACGGCATCAACGTGAATTGCCATAGACATATACCAAGGGAAAATGCCGTTTTTTCTCGATCTTCGGGCGCTAGTTCCACTTGCCAGTAACCACTCTTTAGATCCAAGGTTGAGAAGATCTTTGAACCGGCCAGGGTGTCCAAGGTGTCATCAATCCGTGGCAGAGGATAACTGTCCTTTTCGGTGACGTTGTTGAGCAATCGATAGTCTACGCAGAACCGTGTGGATCCATCCTTTTTCTTCACAAGCACTACCGGTGACGCCCATGGGCTGCTCGATGGCTCAATTACATTGTCTTTTTCCATCTCACGAATAATGCGTTCTGCTTCCTCACGCTTCGCCAATGGTAACCTCCCTGGAGCTTGACGCATGGGCCTTTCTTCCCCGGTCTCTATCTTGTGTTTGACTATGTCGGTTCTTCCCTTAGGTCCATTTTCTACCTCGAACACATCTTGATACTGACAGATCAGGTTCTTCGCTTTTTTCTTTTGTTCTGGAGTCAGTTCCTGGGCCGTCAACATGACCATTTCCAACAACTTCTTCGGGACCTTCGTCTCTTGTACGTTTGCTTCTATTTGGTGGGAGATGGAGGACACCATGGCACAGCTTCCCAAGACCGTACCTTTCTTGATGTTGACGGGGAAACAGTTCACATTCATTAGGCTGACTGGTATCTCCTTCCTCGCTGTCAACAACATTTTTCCAACGAGAACTCCTTTTCCAATCTGCTGATCGTCGGTATTAGGTTCGACCATAATGACTTGCCCATCTTGGAAAGCGCCATTCAGGTTCGCGTCAACTATAACCTCGGTTCTGTTGGGCAATACGACATCTTCTGCGAGAACAACTCGAGCGGCCACGTCCTCTCGTTGATGTACAACCAACTCCTCGTTGTTAAGCGCCATTACGCCATGCTTCAGATCCAATTGGAACCCATGGGCACACATGATGTCCATGCCCAGAATCGCCTCATCCTCTATTTCTGCTACCAGCGCACGGTGTTTGATGGAAGTCGCTCCAATCGTAATGGTCACCTCTACTTCACCATGGACAGCCGCTGATGTTCCGGTTGCTGTCCTTAGTCTCCATTTAGTTATCTTGATGACTTGATAACGTCGGGCCTCAAGATAGTCTTCGTCGCACCCGTATCCAATAACATGGTATGAGGGATGTCATCAATGGTGGCATCCACGAAGATACTGCTGGTTAATTGCCGCAGGGCCATCACTTTCGTGACTTTTGTCTTTGGGGGCCTTTGAATACGGGTTGACGTTTGCCCCTCTGCACCGACCCGGCTTAGTTTCCCTGTGGTTTCCTTCGTGAAGGCTCCTGCCTGGCCTTGGGACACCGCCTGCGAACATGTCCCTCTTCCTGGCAATTCCAACACACCAGAAGATTCTTCTGCCTCAAGACTTGTTTCACAATGCGGCGAATATCCTCCGTGATGGTATAGTCCTTGGGCCGCTCCTCTGCAGCAGATCGCACCTGGACGCTGGCGGGTTCTTCTTCTTGGGAGTCCATGGCAGCTCGTACCTTGACGTGTCCTCTTGAAACTCGCTTCGCCGCCTCGTATTCCAAGGCGTAGGCCAATGCGTTCTTGGATGTCTTAGGGTGAGCCATTCTCAATGCCTGCTGATTGTCCGGATCACGGATTCCAACCACGAAGGTCTGCAGCGTCAAACATTGCAGGAAATCATCAGGCGCTGCAGGATATGCCAATCGGGCTAGGCGCGCTACATCAGCCTCGAATTCCTGAAGACTCTCTCCGGATTTCTGGCAACGGTTTCTCAGCTGCGCATGGTACACGTCGGTCAGATGCGCCTGGCCATAACGCATCTCCATCCGGTTCACCAGCTTGTTGAAGTCTTCTTGTTCCTCTAGCGGCATCATTTGCAGCACATCGATAGCGTCCCCCCTCAAGGCCACAATTAACGAAGTGGCTTTTTCACTGGCCGTCCATCCATTCGCTTTTGCTGCAGCTTCAAACTGTTTGAAGTAGTTAGGCCAAGAAGACTTCCCATCGAACGTCGGTGGTTTTATTTTCAATTTAGAAGTTTCCGCTAGTCCTACCACAATTTGGGCCTCATTATTTTCTGGTATTTCTGCTGGTGACGGATCCCCGAACATTTGCAACCCTTCCATGATTTGCTCTAGATTCTTAATTTTGTTATCCTGCTGGAACAGTATCTCTTCCACATTTTCCTGCAGATTTCTTGTCTCCTCTGATATTTTTACTACTTGTTTATCTTCGAGCCCTTTTGATTGCTCTAGAAATTCATCCTTCAAATTTTCAGACCGTTCTTGTAATTTAGTTTCTAAATTTCCACATTGTTCTAGGAATCTACTTTCCAGATTTCTCGACTGTTGTATTGATTTATTTTATATTAAGTCTTTCCTCTAAAATTTTCACATTTTCTTCCGTGTTTCTAGAATATTGCATTAATTTATCTAGATCGTCTTTCAAATTTCCAAGATCATCTTTCAAATTTCCAGATCGTTTCAGCAATTTATTTTGCAATTCATCTTTGAAGTTTCCAGATTGTTCCTTTAATTTATCCTCTAATATTTTACTTAAATCTGCAGGGCCGCCCGAGATTTAAAAAAGAAAAGTTTCCGGGTCCTCTCCTGCTTCTAGTTGCGCTTGGTGTAGTCTCTCTTGCAAAATCGATTTCTTTCCGGAGACTTCCAATTCGCGCTCTTCTAATTCGGCTTTTTTTGAAGCCACTGTTTTTTTTTCTTTTTCAGACACTGCACTTTGTTTAAATAATTTGTTTAAATTTAATTCAATTTTAATTGTTTATTTATTTTCACGAACCTCGCACCTGACACCAATGTAACGATTTTACGGGTTCCATTAATTTTTATTTTTAAACGAAGCACGAAATAATTAATAACTGATTTATTTAAAAGCAAACTAATTAACACTAACTTAAACAATAATTTATTTACAAACTTATACGTAATTTATTATTACAGCCGAGCGAAAGTTTATAACGCGACTTCAATTCCGAATTGTCGAATGTTGAATTCCCTTCCATTCACCGGCCGCGTGTTTTATAAGCCGGGGTTGTTTATCTCGAACATTCGAGTGCGCGACGGAATGTCTAGGGTTGATTCCACCGCTGACGTAATATCGGAACGACCGAAGTTTCTGGTCTAAGGCGCGTCGGCGATGACGCTAGAGACAAACTGACGCCGACTGCTGTCGGCAAATCATTACACTACCTTAAGAATTATCATAAAGTAGATATGTCTGCGGCAAGATTATGAAATGAATCTTGATCAGACTCAGACGGTCGTGTACAAGCGAAATTTTATCGTATTGTTCGCTCAAAGCCCGGTCAGTCGGAGACCTTAGGCGAACTATACGCATAATCTCGCCACATGTTTCTAACTCGTCCGTGATTTTTATAAGATTTCTCTCACCCTGTAAACAATAATTCCTTACTTCAGGCATTATTCCATCATAGTAATTTTGGACTGCTGTTGAGATAACTCTGGATAAATTGGAAAAGGGTTCTTGTAAAGGAATAGAGGGTAAGGGTTCTTGTAAAGGAATAGAGGGTGCTAAGGGTTCTTGTGAAGGAATAGAGGGTGCTGGTGCTTGTGAAGGAACTGGTTGTGAAGAAACGGTAGATGTAAGTGGTTGTGAAGAAACGATAGGTGTCGACATTCGGGGCTGCAGTGGTTGTGATGAAACGACCTGAGGTGCTGGAATTTGAGGTTGTGGGGATGGTTGAATCTGAATATTGGAAATAATGTTAACAGATTTTGATGAATTAATATTATTCCCAATAGGTGATTGAACTGGTGATAATTGAGATATCTCCATTGATCGGTCTGATATATTAATTATCTCAGAATGACCAGATTCATTAGGATTTAGCGGGATATTATTTGCAGCAACTCGAAGTTGCGACTGACCTAACAACTCCGCACAAGACTTTTGCTTAGACAAAAACATTGAGTCTGAGTCATTTTACGGCGAACGTAAAGATGAAAGGAGAGCTGCTCTTCGATTAACAATCCTAGTCATCCTTTGTTGACGCCTAAATAACGCATACTCACGTTTAGGTAACCACAAACTTTCAGCGATCCTTAGATGAGAAGATTGACTACCTCGCGTACATCTGGGTTCACGAGGAAGAACGTGATAAAGTTCAGAAATAGAAGCAGGTGCAGGTGTAGAAAAGGTGCAGCTTTAGAAATAGGAGCAGGTTTAGCAGAAGCATGTTTAGAAACGATAGATTTTGCGGTGAAAGTAACGATAGGAGTAACTATTGATTGTTGGGAAACTAGTAAAAGGGATTGAGTGGGCTTAAGAACGGATTGGATAGGTTTAAGAAAAGATGAAATAAGGGGTTGTGCGGGTTAAACGGAAACTGCTTGAAGTGGCTTTGAAGGAATAATTATAGATTGAGGAATTTGAGGAAGGGGTTGTGTTTGAAGCGAAAGGGGTTGAGTTTGAAGCGGAATTTGAGTTTGAAGGGGTTGTGTTTGAAGCGGAAGGGGTTGAATTTGAAAAGAAGTACACGGGGTTACTAAATTATTTTGTTGAACCGGTTGAATTTGAAAAGAAATATTCGGCGTTAGTAAATTATTTTGACTTAAACGATCTATCTCGTCACCAAGTACGTTCAAGGCAGAATCAACTGCACTTTCCTGGAGGAAGTAGGCATTGTCAATGTCATTCCACCAGGATGGCACAGCATTTGCCTGAGTGGTAACTGCACTCTGAGAAGTTCCTGGAAGTGCAGAAACCACGCTAGTAGTAATTGAAGTTGAAGGATTGGTATCTTGCAAATATTGTTGTAAAATTGAACGTTTTTCATTTCAGCCGCCAATATTCGACATTACTGTTATCTAATAACACGGGATGCATTAAAACATATCATTTTAGTAATCGTATATAAAAAAATACTCACTATTAGATTGATGATTGGGTTTAAGAAAAAAATAAAATGTTAGATCTGGAACAAGGAACAAAAACAGTATTAAATTGTATTATCTTCAATCGTATTATCTTCATTAATAAAGAATGAACAGCATTGTATTATGATAAGTAATAAAGAATTAAAAGAGGACTTACCAGTACGGTTGTAGAAAGCACTAATGATGTTAACTGAACGGAAAACTTCTTATATACCCGAAAAGTGAACGTTAAACCTTCAGAAATGATGTAATGGGGATTGTTTCATATTTGTAGGAATTGTTTAACATTTGTAATATCTAAAGGTTACATAAATGATGCAATAGGAAATTTCTATCATGTATTTCAATAACATTTAAAGGTTACATACCAGACGGGTGTGGGAATTTTTATGATATCCTGTTTCCAAGGTAAAATGGTAGGAGACTGAACAAGATAAAATGGGAGGAGACTAGGCAAGGTAAAATGCGAGGACACTGGGCAAGGTATAATGGGAGGAGACTGGGCAAGGTTTAGTGGGCGGAGTCACTCCATTCTTTCCTACGCGTATCCAAAATTGCGAATTTCGTATTCGCTAAATTGACAGCGAAATGTTAATGAGATGCAATGATCTTATGCATTTTGAAAACTTTATATTTCATCGTATCGTCTAAAAAAATCACGTGCCACTGTAAATCATTCGATCAATTATTCAAGAGCGTTGAAAGTAAAAATGACGCTCTTTTCTTTATATTGTTAGGCTTTACGAGCGTTCTTTTTACCGTTGTATCGAAAGGTTTCTTAATAAAAAATTATTAATATTATTTTTATGATTTTACTATCGTAAAAAGATTTATATTCTTTCCTACGCGTATCCAAAATTGCGAATTTCGTATATGTTTTTATGTGTTATTACGATCGGAACATGTATTGGACATACGCGGTTATTGCCAATGTCGAATTTCAAATCCGCGCTCTTCGATGCATACGTAATTTTAATCTTGAACTATAAAATATATCACGTTATTTCCTTTATAACTGGCTGACCTTTGTCTCGACTCTAAATTATGTCACCAAGCATAGTCAAAGCCGCTCTCTTGCATGTATAAATTGTAATCTTGAACTATAAAAAATATCACAGTATATCCGTTAGCTATATGTGAGCTAAATACCATTTGAGGAAGTATATTAAGTCCTTGTCTTGTATATCGGTAAAAGAATGATCTGTTTCGTATTTCTTCATGACATCACCAACCTTTTCTACAATGTGTTTTATAATTTGCCTGCAAAAAAGAGCGAATCCATCGCGAAGCTGAACTTTTCTTTCAGTAACTAAGAACCAAAGTTTCCTCACAATACATCACAAATGCTTCTTGAAAAATTACGTTTTTGTAACTGGTTCATTACAAAATAATATAGATCATACACGTTGGTTAATGCGCACATACAAGTTCTTCTTAAATGAAACGGACACTTGGCTTCGGACTGTTGTAATTTTTGCACATTTCCGTAAATTTCACTCAAATCCATTACAGGTACCACACATGTACTTCCTGTAAGAATTCCACGTAGAAACCGAGTCTTCTCCGTTCCTTTAACGTATACAACTTTGGCTGTACAACACAAAGAATTGATAATTGCATCAAAATCCGATAACGGAAACGAATCCAGTATTCCAGTGAATGCAATGGTGGTTAGTCATTAACCAGTTTGCAACATTATGATATTTTGTGGATACTAATGACAAACTGGTGTGAGGTTGAAACATAAAATGACTTACTTTATTTTCACTATCGTAAGAAGCCAACTCTTTCGGTATAAATTTATTATCTTCCACTTTAAATCCTTGGATATCAATGATAATAAACTCTTTCATGGTTCCGTTGATGTTGCTTCTTACAAAATCAAATTACGTTTAGCTCATACCCTCACTTTTAATAATGTTATTACCCTTCAACGTTTACATCAACTGACGTGCGATTTTTGTGAGAGGTAAATAAGAGAATGCTTTGTCGTGCAGAATTAAACAGTATGCGATAGTATCTGCCTTGATATTTTCTTTAGTTGTAAACTCAATTCTGATTTCTACTGCACTTTTATGCATCGTATCTTTTTGAAACGTGCAGTCCATTCCTATTAAAGGACATCGAGCTAATTCCTTTGGATTGAACCAAGGTTGGCTACTTTCACGATGGTAATATTTTTCTTGAAATCTAGAATACATATCGTATAGGATGGCGTATTTATTATTCTGAATGTCGATGTCTAAATTATCATATGGATACCGTTCACCATTTAGAAATACTGTTAAAGATTTTAACTTAACATCATCAATCAGACTCATGTTAGCATCGACAACACCCTTTCTCTTAGTCTGAAAAGCAATAATTATATATCTTGGCGTTTCTAACTGTGGAGCAGTTTTTGCTGTCCATGAATGATTTGTAGTAGTTGGAAGGGAAGGGTACTCGTGTAATTCCCAGCTCCTAAAAGGGACCTGTATTTCAACATCTCTATCTGTTATCCTCGTTAAAACCAATTGTTCTCGCAATCCTACTGATACATGCGGCACCCTCCATACAATTTTATCAATTGTTAATTTGATTTTTTCAGCCGTATTACTTTCAAAAATTGCATCAACGTCATTATTCTTTCTGATCAACACCAGTTCCTGCCTCATATTCAAGATTATCTTTCTATAATCTTCCCCAAAACATAACAATGTCTTTAAAGGTACGCTTGCTGCGAAATTTCCCTTAACGTCGAGTACATTGCTTATTCTTGCTTTCTCCTGAAGCCATCCTGCATTTTATTGTTTCGTTGGGAGTAAAAGAAAAGTAACCTTTCATCGTGGACGTTACCCCAACATTTCTTATCGAATCCACCTGCACTCCATTCAGAAGATATCTAATCTCGCTAAACATATAAGCCATTATTATTATTTATCAACTGTGCTGTAGGACTATGCTTGGTATTATCGCTAGCCAAACGAAGTTTTCCCTCTACATACAAATAACTTTCACATGGTAAAGTGTAATTGTCAATTTCCGGAACTGTTATTCGAACTTCATCGTTATTACCAAATGATGAACCGAATGGTAAGTGTGAATGATACTCAACGTTAGTTATTGAAGTATCCATTTTAATTTTATCAGTCACTTCCAAAATATCCATTTTGTTTAGGTAATAATTGATTTACGTATAATGATTTTGCTCACCTTTTGACGGTTATGTCACTTCTACAGAATAATTCTCTTTAAGAGTTTTTAAAAGGTACTGTTCTCTTTCTCTAGATTAACACATTATAACCTAAACTCTTTAAATACTTTTTATTTTCTCCTGTCAATTTCAATTTTTTTTGTCGACAACAATTCAGTATATATTTTCGTGGCTTAAATAATACATTACGTCTTATTCTATCCCACTTCTTTTGTTTCGAATAACCACTGTTGTAAATAATCATTGTGTAAACCTCTTCAAGTGAAGTCTTATAGTAACTACTTCGTTTCTAAAGTTAACCAAACGATTCTCTTGATCTAAGAGTCGAACTACTAATCTCGTAATTACCTTCACGGTCACTGGCAGATAAATAGCTTGAAGAGGGGATTCTATTATTTTAAATCCCGGTGGTACGTTTGGAAAGAAATGATACAACACATGACCAGGTTCTCCGTTATTATAAGACCCACCGATCAAATTACACTCTATTCTTATAGCATTGACTTTGTTTATATCGACTGGAAAATCACCGATGTTATAGTCGTTTTCCTTAAATATTTTCGGTTCAAATCCCAACAATCTTCCCAATGAATTTGGTTGACTAAAATCGAGCTTAACCGAACTGTTTATGGTTGCCTTTAAAGTTTTATTATTTCCATGAATGTTTATATAATCAGGAATATTGTTATTTTGAAAATAATCTTTCAGAAATTAATTAATATCATCGACTTCATATGTGCCTGTAGGTATATCAATAGTTTTCCAAGCAGACTCTTTTCCTCTTTTTTCATAATGTATTAAATTATTGCTTTCATCTATGTTAGGTATTGCGTTAAACGTTTCAAAATTTAACATACACATTTCATAGGTTGCGTCTTCGCTCAGGTATATTGGTGGATTAAACTCACAAACTAAAACCGATTCATTTCCCGTTAGAGTAAATGTACACGAAATCGGTGAAGATTCCATGTTGACCATCTTTCAAGAACTAAACCCTTACTTAACTTGAAAGGCTATTAAAAACTGTAGACATAATTGTCCACAATTTTGTGAATTCGATTTTTGATATCTTTCATAATTATGATTAATAACGCCTAATCCGTTTGACAAAAAATATTTTTCCACTTCCACTGGAGGTCGTAGATTTCCATAACTATCAAAATACTTTACAGTTCTACCTCTTTTGCAATACGCTACCCAATGCGTTCCTTCACCAGAATTGTCATGTAAATTAATAATTCCACTTTCTTGTTCCCAATTTTTTTTTAGGTAATGTATCTCTCATAAACACTCCTCGAAAAAATGTTAATTTAAATATTTTAGCATATTTTAGTATATCAATGTTACTTAATGGTCGCTTAGGCAAATATTTCAGTTTTTTGAATTAGATCGTAAATATAATCCACATCCTGTTTTGAATCCACTTTCCAGAGCCCTATTATGTCGTTCTGCCTCTTTCAATTGTTCTTTCATAGCCTTTGCATCGTTTACCGCCTTAGCAATTGCAGCTGCACCGCCGCCGAGTGATTCTATTGCTCCCAAAGCTGCAAATAATGGAATTAAAGGTAAAAATCCTCCTCTCTTGGGAATTGGTATCGCTCTTTGACGTGGTGGTCTTATTTTTTTGTGTTTTTTTTTAAACTGACTGCGCCAATTTAACACTTTCTAACAGGCTCTTATTACCGCTGCGCAAAATGGCATGTCGAGCTTTCTTGACAGCTTCCCGAAATGATAATTCACCACCGCGCTTCCTCCGCTTAATCGCATGCTTTCTCTTCCCACTGTTCCCATTATGGCGGCTACAGATAATGCCGATGTCCTCTCTCCAAGTCCCGTTTCTGAACTTTTAACTCTTTGTACTGCCGCTTGATACAATTTTCTATCAGCTTCGTGACGCTTATCTAAATTATCACTTAACGAATATGCAATGTCGTGTTGCTTACACGCTTCGTCCAATACATTAACACCTCTGTCTCCTCTTTTAAGTCGAGTATCTAATTTTGTGCCTGGACCGCAGTAGTTGTAATCTGGTATATGTAACTCTATTGGCAGTTTATTAATTAACGTATTAAGTAAACCACGAACTTTTCGTTTTACACTACTTCTCAAAATGTGGTCTCTCTTGACGCGACGCCGCATTTATGGCTTTTGTTTCTAACAATTGACGATGATAATGTGTACTACTCTGATACTCTTGTCGCTAAACATTATATATCAAAAGTCATTAGGTGAATAAATGATAAAACAATATTGTCAGAAAATTTTATTTTTAATTTCATATGTTTACAATTTTACAGTAATATGTACATAATGAATCAAAACATTCACATACTAACGGATTTATGCATACTTATTATACATAATGAATCAAAACATTCACATAGTAACGGCTTTATGCATACTTATGTACACGTTAATTTATAAATTCCGAACATTATTAATTCATTTGTAATCGCCCCTTTCTCAGATATTTCATTATTGAGAAATGCTTTGACAGTTAGCTTCACGTCACCATCCATAACACTCACGCATGGAATCATGTTGGAGTAGAATGTTTTATAATTCAATTGCTTCAAAATCTCCAAACGATATGATATTGTAATGATCCATCGACACCAGCCGGCGTCAGATTGTCTCTTGCGTCACGGCCGTCCAGTCGACGCACCTTAGGTGACAGTCGAGGAAGTGCTGCCGGCAGAATAAACTAGACTAGACATTCCGTCGCACACTCGAATGTTCGAGATAAACAACCCCGGCTTATAAAACACGCGGCCGGTAAATGGAAGATTAATTCAGCATTTGACAGTTCGGAATTGAAGTCGCGTTATAAACTTTCGCTCGGCTGTTAAAATAAATTACCTATAAGTTTATAAATAAATTATTTTTTAAGTTGGTGTTAATTCGTTTGTTTTTAAATAAATTAGTTTAACTATTATGTGTTTTGTTTTAAAATAAAAATCAATAGAACCTTTAAAATCGTTACAATATAATATCACACAATTTCCATAATTCCAATAAACCCTTATAAGACATATACAGTGTCTCGTCACCTCTTTCTAATTTCAATATTTTTGTTCCTTCGATACGTTCGAAAGATGCCTTTACCGAACTAATTTTCATTACCGGATAAACAGTTTTTTTCTCGGTAAAATATGATTTCAATATGTAGTTATAAGAACGGAATTGTTTCCATTCCTCTTCTAAAAACGATATGCTCTGCCTCTTAGAACCCATAATGCGTATTACTGGATCAAAAAATTTTTCGGCACACAGTCCCACACAAACCCATTTCATGCGGCTCTTATTTAAAAAATATATACTCTGAGCTAACAGTGGTAATTGGTCCACATCAGCCACTTACCTTACTTCTGATATCTCTGAAGGTGCTTTCTCGCTAACATTATACTGACGAAAATCTTCATCCGTGAAAAAAGGTTGAGACAATACTTCAAATTGAAACTCGTTTCGAACTGAGGACATATTCAAATCTTACTCATCCTGTACTTTTGGTTTACCAACGTTTTGAGTGAGAAATCTTTTCTTCTGTACATCATCACCTTGATCATCCACGTGTATTTTCTTCTGCTTCAGGAAAAATTCCACTTGTTTAGACGTCACTATTAAATACATAAAAAAATATAAGAATTGTATATGATTAGAAAAAATATAATAAACTTACTTTTATATAGATCGATGATACACTATTAACTTTGTATAACACGACTCACAGTTCTGCAACAACTGAATCAATTCACAAATTAACGACCTTATATAACAAGATTTTAGGTGGGGGTAATACTAATTTACATCCTCATCTCCTCCAACCACAAGGTCACTAAGCAGAAATCAACACTAGAACCTCCTCTGACCTTAACACCATTTCAAGGTTATCAGACTGTGGAACCTCCTCCGCGTCAAAGTCAGGGGTAGGTCGATTCTGGAGCCTCCTCCGACCTTAGCCTTGAATCTAGGACCTCCTCCATATCAAGGTTGTGGCGAAGGTCACGTCAGGGATAGGCCGATTCTGGAACCTCCTCCGACCTTGACCTTGAATTTTTCCGTCAAGGTCGGAGGAGGTTTCAGAATCAGCCTATCCCTACTACTCTTGCATAAACTAGTTTGCACAGGGATGCGCGCAGGCAAATCGTTGCGTGTAGACGGACCATTATACTGGAATCATGCGATGTGATAAAATCGTGAGAAAGTAGGCGGAGTTTGGCGAAAACAAGAGATAAAATTGCGAACTATATTTTCGAAACGCGTGATTGATCCCATCTCTTAATTGGGATGTGAACAACTCTTGGTGGGAATTAAGAGAACACCGTGTGCTGTCAATAGTGACTGGTGTCTATTTATTGTAAAAATGAACGAGGAAGTAATCTTAATGGTGGTAATGATGGAAGACGTCCAAGACGCTTATGAGTGAAGGTAGCCGTAAATTTACCACTTTTAAGCTGTGGATGTTCTTCCATAAATTGTGTCATAAGTCATAAGTCTCTGTTGGGCCTTTGTAATTGGAGCAGATCGCTGCCGTTCTATTTTACTACATTTGGGCAGTGGCGGCTGATTCAAGGAGGCACAGGAGCACGTGCCCCCCAAGTTAATCAAGCTTTCATTATTTATTCGTTTATCACTATTTTATTTCTTTTAATAATAAATAATAAAACCAAACTGTAAGAAATTAGCTTGTTAAGTTTCAATACTTATTTCGCAGTTTCTGACCAATATTATATCTTCTATAAGTTCACGTGTCCCGAGAACGCGGCATTGCCGTTACAATTAGACGGTGTGTTTGTCAGGTTGTCATGACAACGGAGCCCAGGAACGCCCACAAAGGAGCACAATTTATTTCGTGTACTTACTCGAATATTCACTGTGTACTGTGTTGCAAAAATGAATGCGGTGACGTACATTTTATTATAAAGGCCTCACAATTGTAAAGACAAGTGTACGCGATTTTTTTGCAAGCTACCGCACCGTACATATTATGTATGTTCTGCCTTCCTCACATATATCTTTCTTTATCTATGGCAACAACTATGCGATACGTTCGCCGGTAATCCGTTTGATGTGTATCAAAAACCGCCAGCCGAGTTATCGTCTAGCGCGCAGTGCCACTCCCAATGTTGTTACAAAATTAGTGCCATATATGCCAATAATAATCCGTGGCTACACTATCGTTGTCGGAGCGACGTCTGCGTCTAATGTGCTACCTAGCGTGATTTTTCACGTCTAACTTGTCATTAATTGTAGGTGTAGCCACTGATTAATGTCAAATTAGACGTTAAAAATGACTAAAGCTGTCGAACGACTGCGAAACGTTAGGTGTTTGTACGCCATTTAGTGTCCGTTTAAAAGAGTTTGTGTTAAAAATGACGTTAGGCAGCACATTTGTCATAGGTGTGGCCGAACTATTAGACGTGAAAAATCACATTAGGCAGCACATTAGACGCAGATGTGACTCCGACAACAGAATGTAACCACGGGTTATTGGTATACAGGGTTAAATGGAGGCAAAGTTGCCAAATTTCATGGGGATTAATAATCTGCTAAGAAATTTGAAATATCTCGAACGGTTTCTTCACAATCGGAGGAAATCGAAAAATTGCGATTTACGAAAATCGGACATAACTTCTTTATTTATGATTTTTTCCAAAATCTGTGAAAACATTCCTGAACATTCCTCAAAAAAAGGATCATTTTAGAGGAGGCAAATAAAAGTGTTTCATTACTATCTGCAATGATATTGGTAATAATAAAGCACATAATAATAATAAAACGTCTTCAAGAAAAACTTCTTTTATTTTTCAAAAAACTTCTTAATTTTTAATTATATTCGACTTTAATTGTATACGTAGTACTGATTACTTTTTTTGACTTACGAGGTATTGATTTGAGACCATCGATATGTTGCGTATGTTTTATTGTCACAACGAAATTCCATTACAAGTATTCAGCGGTATTTAGAAACTTATCCGGAAAGAATCCAACCAAGTATTAAATATTTTTCCAAGTTGGATAACAATTTGATACAAAATGATACAACGGCTAAGTATTGCAGAAAATGGAAATGTCTTCGAACAAATGCTGTGATTTTTTTCTCTATTCTATTCCTGTGCATTCTTTTGGAGTCTCATTTTGAATGAAATTATTGTTATCCAACTTGGAAATATATCTAATATGTACTTGGTTGAATTATCTTCGGATAGGTTTCTATTTAAATACCACTGAGCACTTATAGTGGAATTTTTGTGGCAAATAAAATATGCGCAACATATCACGTTTTTCTTCATTTGGGTACGCCATTCTGTATTTAATGACAGACCAATTAAACGAAGGTTGACTACGCAGCATAGAGTTGCATTTAAGCTATCTTAATGTGTGAAACTAAGCTAACTTAATGTGTGCATATAATTTAATTTCAGTTTTTTCTAAATTTTTCAATGAAACTTAAAATAAAATAGCAAGTGTGACAATAGCAATTTTTCGTTTTTCTTCGATTGTGAAGAAACCGTTCGAGATATTTTAAATTTCTCAACAGATTATTAATCACCATGAAATTTGGCAACTTTGCCTCCATTTAACCGATTCTCTATCTTTTATAATAAGCGACATCCCCATGCTGGCCCTCGAATTTCAATCACCCTGTATATGGCACTAGTTTTGTGACAGCATTGAGAGTGGCATTACGCGTTAGACGATAGCTCGGCTATATACATATATGAGGAAGACAGAATATATATTTTTTGCACGAAAACAGCGCCATCTCGTGTCTTTAGTCACGTACTATCTTAGTTTTGAATGTAGGTTTCTTTCAGTGTTTCAAGTGCTAATTTAAAATATTTTTGAATTTTAGAAAAAAAGAAAATGCTAAAATGTTTTAATAGAACTACTGTGATATTTGACATTTAAAATAAAGTTGCAAATATTCAAGTAATTCGAGCTGCACTCGCTTCGGAATGAAATGCGGGACAAATAATGACGTTAACTACCAATATAAAACTTAGCGCATCAATTTTTCTCGCAATAATTCACGCGTTTTTGTCCATTAGACGTTAATGCAGATCTGGCTGAAGCATCAGTGTAGCCACTGATTAATGTCAAATTAGACGTTAAAAACAGTTAAAAATGACGTTAGGCGTCACATTAGACGCAGGTCGAAGCATTGAAGAAGTTTTAAACGTCAATGATACATTTAAATAATAGGTTTCTAATGGTTCGGCCACACCTATGCCAAATGTGCTGTCTATCGTCATTTTTAACGTCTAATTTGACATTAATCAGTGGCTACACCTACAATTAATGTCAAGTTAGTCGTGAAAAATCACGTTAGGTAGCACATTAGACGCAGACGTGGCTCCAACAATAGTGTAGCCACGGATTATTATTGACATATGTGGCATTAATTTTGTAACGGCATTGAGAGTGGCATTGCGCGTTAGAGGATAGCTCGGCTGGCGGTTTTTGATACGGGAATGGGATGATTCGCCGTTGCCAATTCGCCACCGCCGATTCGCCATCGCCAATTCGCCGTCGGACTAATTCGCCGTCGGACCAATTCGCCGTCGCGTTCACAATTTCAACTTACTGATGACTTTTAGTCATCATATTATCACGAAAGGGATTTTCCAGAAAAAACACAAAGAACTTTCGGGTTGTATTCCGCGAACAAATAATTGAAACGCGAACTTGTGTAATCTAGGGCACGCGATCGAGGACACCGCAACCGTGTCGAAATGTAAACACAATAAGGAGGTAACGAATACAACATAACGTAAAGTTTCATATTTCAAAATAACACATCAGCGGAACAAGGCCACACACATACGAAATCGCTGGGCGAAACACGAGGCAAGAACAAAGAAGATGCAACATGCAAACTCGTCGAAAAACGTGTATTTAAAGTGCGGGCCAAAATTGGGAACAAAGTCGTTTCCCACAGTCCGGTACACAGTCAGTCCGACAGACAGTCCGTCGACGGTCAATCGGAGAGGCCGTCACCCAGAGAGTCCGTCCGTCAACAGTCGTTTCCACCAGACCGACTCAGTCACTCAGGGCACTAGTGCCAATCCACGAGGGGACGCCCAACATCGCCGTCCAGCAACATTGCCGCCGCCAACGTCCAACAAGTCGTCGCCGCCACCCGCATCGTCGTCGTCGCCACCCCAGCATCAACATTGCTGGAGCCCACCACCTGCCACTGCCGCCGACAACATTGCCGTCCGTCCAGAAAAGGAACGACGTGAGCTAGTCGTCGCCGCAAACACCCGGACCGCATTCCCACACTTCAAGACGAACCCCCGAACTAAATTTATTTAATCTTTTCGTGAATAAAGAGGTATTAATTTCTTTTTTAAACAACTGTGTTTTCAAGCTCTACCATCTACTACCATCTACCTACGCCCATACCGCGACATGGTGAAGGCTTGGGCTTTACCGTAACATGATGGAGCCGCCCTTTATCGTAACATGGTGGAGACGCCTTTATCGTAACAATATAATTTCGTTCTCAAATAAATTAAAATGGACTGTAATCTTAATATTATATTAATCTTAATATTAATCTTAATATTAATCTTAATATTAATCTCAATATTTGGAGAATATATTCAGGAGACTAGTATAAACAAAAATTGCCTTATGAACATAGGGTTAGTTTTCTCTCTGAAAACCCCCCCTGAACACATTCTTCAAAAATTTGGGGACGCATGCATCGAAGCTGACATTTTTGCAAATTTTATTTAATTAATTTAATTTTTCTTTAAATGTTTCTGAATTCTCTGTACAACCGAAACTCGAACCTAATTTCTACCACATTTCTGGAATTACCGATTATATTTAATTAGAATTACGAAACTTAATAATCGAATTATACAGGTTATATGAATAATCGAATGACCGGTCATTTTTAATTCGAATTATCCCATCACTAGTAGATACTACTGAGCTATTTTGTCTCTCAAAAGTTATTTCATTCTTAAATTAAGTGTTTTTTTTATTGTATTATTAGTTTTCATTACAAAATTGTCTGTTTTTATTTTTGCTTCATGTTCCTTTATTCCTTGTCATTCGCTTTCCTTTTTGAAATCGATGGCAGTTTGTTTTCGTTCCTCTCTATCTTACTTCTTTGTTTCTAAATTATTTCGTTCACTTCGACTGGCCTAAAAATTTAACGAAGGTTCACTTTTCAACACCGTATTTACAAATTTATATCTTCTTTTAATTAATTATGAAATGTAAATAATATGCATCATTAATGACAAATGATTTATTTATTTGAAAACTACCGACGGTGATTTAACCGCTGGCGAATTTATCGACGGTGAATTTACCGCCAACGAATTAACCGACGGCGAATTGTACCTATGGCGAATTGTACCTACGGCGAATTGTACCTACGGCGAATCGACGACGGCGAATCGGCGACGGCGAATTGTCCTAGACCCTTTTAATACACATCAAACGGATTACCAGCGAACGTATCGCATAGTTATTGCCATAGATAAAGAAAGATATATGTGAGGAAGACAGAACATACATTTTTTTGCACGAAAACAGCGACATTTCGTGTTTTTAGTTACGTACTATCTTAGTTTTGAATGCAGGTTTCTCTCATTATTTCAAGTACTAATTTAAAATATAATTTTTGAATTTTAGGAAACGGAAAATGGTAACATATTTTAATAGAATTTTAATAGAATTTAATAGATATTTGACATTTAAGATAAAGTAGCAAATATTCGAGTAATATACCACTGCTGCAGCCGCTTGGGAACGAAGTGCGTGACAAATAATGACGTTAGCCACCAATGTAAAACTTATTAACGCATTATTTTTTCTCGCATTAATTGTCGCGTTCTTGTCCGTTAGAATGCCGTTAGACGTTAACGCAGATCTGGCCGAAGCATAAGTGCAAATCATTAGTGGCATATTTCAAAGATAGCGGACTTGCCACGACAATGTTGAAAAAATGTCAACACAAATGGGTCTACCTTTTTTAAAAGTAAAACGAGCGATACATACTAGGTGGACTTCGGTTTCAATAACAGAAACCGTTTCCCACAGTTTGTATTTAATTTAATTGCGGTGGTTGATATCTTTACTTTTTTCGTCTGCAGTAACTTAAATATTAAATATTCCTTAAAACGTGCTAATATATATTTAATTTTGTTTGGTCTAATACATGTATACAGGGTGTTATCAATTAAGATGACAATGATTATACCATGTATACAGGACATCAAAATATTGCGAATTAACCTAATAATAATAATAATGTCCTCTATATGTGATATAATTATTGCCACCTTAATTGATAACATCAATCATTCATCACAACTAATTTAATAAATTTCGCATTTCTGCTCAGCTTCTCTTTATATTTTGGATTTCCCAATAATTTTTTATGGTATCTTTAGTTGGAAATGCTAATCGTAAATTTTGAGTTTTAAGAAATGATTTGAACCTTTAGGTTTGAATCGAAAGGAATTTTGGCGCATTTTTCAAGAGGTAAAGTTGACACAAGAATATTTAAGTTACTACAGATACAATAGATTTGAAAGTGGGTTTATACAGCTAAGAGTTAACAGTTAAGCATTAAAACTAACAACTAATAACTTAAGCAATGTTATTTAAGCTTAGTTATTAGTGAAGTTGTATAAACCCCTGCTTATGCATATATTTTAACCTCACTTTTAACTGTCTAATTATTAATTACTAAACGTTAGTAGTTAGTGTTAGTTACTGTATAAACCCACCACACGATATCAAGTGTTGCCCAACATATTTACAATACTGGACGTAGGATATTAAGGATAATTTAAAATTTATTAAGGCGGTAAGTCGGTAACAGGGAATTAAATACTTACGAATGTATCCGTACTCGAAAGAATTGTTTTTTATCTGTGGTGGTTGCCCAACGGAGTCCTAAGTCAAAGACTTGTCAGGACCTCAGGAGTGTATTTGAGTGTGTGTAAAGTGTTCCATGGTTTTGTTACTTCCAACCTTCTCGCCTAATTCGGTATTATTTGGTCTTCTCTAGTCTGCAGATTGTTTTGACGGATTCCATTTGGGGTGCAACTTGGGGTGCAATTTGTTTTCGAGAATATGACTATTATTAATATAAATAGGTGGATATTAGAGATAGTTAAATGCATTTTCACTCACTCGAAATTTTGTGAGGAGAATAATCTCTGGTTCATACTAACCAAAAATTTCATGAAATGCTTTTAACTTGTGAATGTGTGTGTACTGAAGACGGCTGTCGAAATGCATATCTACGGAGATAAACTATTTGTGGCAAGAGATTACTTTTTATTTATTATTTCTAAATTCAATATCTATAGATTTTTGTCTTTTTAGAACAAGAGATGGTTATAGTTCTTCGTCCGTCTAGCTCCAAAGACATCTCGGAGTCGGAGGCGGAATCTTCCTCAGAAGAGAGCCAAACAATGCAAAAGTCCAAAGTTCATACCCAAAAATACAATCAACTGTTTGACAAAGAACCTGAATTCAAAAGCAATATTCAAGTTGGAACACAAACGTTCATTATTGAAAGTTATTTCAAATGGAGAGACATTGAATCACGGCTTACTCTGAATCATTTTATTTTCGATCACCCAGAGTAAAATACATGATACATATATTCAAAATTTAAATACTTTAAATAAAATTGCAAAACATTTTTGAAATCGATTCGAAATTTTCCGTATTTTTTTGATTTGACAAAATTATTACGCTATATTATAATATTATTTGCTATCTATTCGAATAAAAAATCGGATATTTATATGCGGACTTTATTTTCCTTTAAATGCGCGAAATTCGACCTGTTGGAGGGTGTGCGAAGAGTGGCTGCAACCACAGAGATGGCGTAAAAGCGGCAGTTTGGCATTCGATTATTGTTTATTTCAAATATAAAATCTTCTCCGCTCAACACTCAACAAGGGTGGAATTAAAGTGCGTCGCCTGGAAAATTCGCGACTTCCTTCTGTATCGGGCGATAGTCTCTCTTCCAATATGATACAATTATTGCGGAAAAATATACTCTAGATTATTTAGTTTTGTAGGCGGATATACAGGGCATATACAAAATGAAACCAGTAAGAAAATCGAAAAATATTTTTAAAAAATTGTGTCCTAGTTCTCTAGAAAGAATTAACAAAAATTTTACCCAAAACCATGATATTCCGCTGGCTGTTATGTAGTACGAAAGCTAATTCATGTCACGGTATCCTAGTAAAGTTTTATTCTTTTATAATTTAAATTTAAGAGTTCGGCCTTGACTCGGAATGGAAATTTATAGGAAAAGCTGTATTTCTGAAAAGTTACTTACAATGAAGAAACTACGGTTCAAATAATTATAATACATGTGTGTCCGTGATAGACTATCGCGTGTAATTCTGTACTAAAATAAAGCGTGTTATGATTTCTAAAGACTTAAAGACTGGAAACTGGTGTGTGTGGATAATCCTAGCAAATGATTTTCGAGTGGACATAATTTCTATAACATTTTACAATGTTAGGTCAAAAATTGGTCGCACGATGTCGCGACGTAAACTATTCATACTTAATACTTTCAATATATATGTAATTACCTATGTAAAATGTACAAAATTAAAATGTTATTGAATTCTAATCAATTTTAGCTTAGTAATTTATTTTCTTTTATTTATAAAAATGATATACATATACATTTTCATAAAATTAACAAATATTAAACATTAAAGAATCAAAGTAGTAAGAAGTTCTACAATTTTCATACATTTGTGCATGAAAATCATCCTTTGTGATATGAGAATTTAATGGAGCGCATAAAGGGAAGATGCTTAATGGATCGTTGGAACTTTGCGCATTTTCACTCCCGTACATTTCATTTATGAATCCACCCGCTCATAATGAAAATAAGGAAGAGACTCGCGAAAAGACTATCATTAGCGGCTGCATTTGAAGTCGAAATTGAAGGTAATTAGTAACTGTTTTTCTTATGAAGAAGATAGTATCTTGTTACATGCAAATACATAACATGGTGCGTTTCTTATAAAATCGAAAATACATATTTTACAAATAGTTGAAGGAAATAAAAAAAGAAAAGCTGCGCAAATTAGTTTGTAATTAAGTATTAAAAATTGTCATTTCAAAATTATATTAAAAAGATTTACAAATTAAAGATTCATTTAGTGATTTTAGAAAACAGTACAGAAATAAATTTCGTTTAAAATTTAGCGATAGTAAATTTATCAAGTAGATAGCCTATACAGTTTTATTTTATCAGTTTAGTCACCCCCTGATCCCTGATCGGTTGCGGCAAAAATACTTCCATCTCTAGTCCACACCTTTCTTTTACCATACTCTTCAGTGGCACGACGAACCTCGGCAGCTCGAAATTGAGTTAAATCCTCGCGCATGATAAAGGAACTTCCCTTAAGGCTTTTCTTCAACTTGAAAATGTACCATTTAGTTTTATAAGACAAAAGTTTTATTAAAATTAGCCTGTGTCCTTTCTTAAGCGTCCCTTATTGCGACTCTATGGCATCTGTGGACGGATTCAGCAGCGAAATCGGTGTACTTCAGATTTTTTACTATGAATTTGGCACCAACTTCATTCACATTCTCGTTATCGGTTTCATAAATTTCCAAACATACGAATCCCAGCGAAAACATGTACGTTTATTCAACGTTAATTTCACGTTGTTACGGTGGAAATAACGTTATTCGTTGAAAAATGCAACGGTGTTTTTTGATTGAATTAGCAACCATAATTATACCACGTTTGGCACCCCCAAGTGCCTTTAGCCCATACCTGGACGGAACCGTCTACCGAGAGCTACGTTTACCCCAACAGGTGAATTTATTGCAAGCGCGAAGAGAGCGTGACAATATTGCGGTGTTTATGAGCAGCATGTAATTTTTTTTAAACTTTCAAAGAGAAATAATTTTGTAAATAATAAAGTAAATTGAGAGTACTGTATTAAATGTGTTTTGTCGAATATTTTAAGTTAGTGTAAATATTTTTAGAAATTGGCGATTTAGAATTACATGTTTATCATAAATAAATTATTTAGAATTTTTGAAATGTATACACAAAGAAAATAAGCTTAGGATTGTAATAATTAGAAAAATTGATTTAATGATGTTATGATAATATGGATGTTAGAAGGAAACTGTAGGTAGTAAGGAGTTCGGAAATTGAACGAGTGAGGGCGGCGCGTAGCTATTGTAAGTTAAAGTCCCCGGTTCGGCTTTATTACCACTGCCTCTGCCCGCTTTACGAATCAGTCACGGAAGCGATACGGCATACGGAACTGGGGTCTCCAAGTGGCTTAGCGGTCTAGCCTAGCCGACTTGGAAAGTCGTGTCACTCGGCGGCGTGGGTTCGAATTCCACATTAGCCATGTTTGTTCAGTCTAATGATTTAGACCCCCAGCTTTTTCGTTGTTTCAATATTACAATAACATATGAATTCAACGTTTGGTTACGTGTTATTCTACAACGTTTTTTACACGTACGTATTTTCACTGGGATATTATTTCGCCGGCTGCATTGTTCTAATCTGTCCAATAAAGCTTTACGCTGAACTTTATTAACATCAGCAGCTCTTGTTTCGCTTGAGTAATATTATTTTCGTGAATTTGCAGAATTTCAAATTGCCAATGATAGTAGATAAAGTTTGTACAAAATCTGGTTTTTTTAAAACTTCCAAAAAAACTACCTCAATATCAGCAACTTCTTGTCTCGTCAGCACCATATTCCTTGCAGTATTAGCACAGGACAAACAATTGTTGTTATTCTGATTGTTATAGTGAAGCATTTACAGTAATATTAAAGCGATGATGAACTGCAGCTCTGCGCAAACGACCTACTCACACCATGACAAACTCACGTATGAATTGAAATTTTACATATTTTTACATGTAGAATTCAAAAACATGATAAAAAGCGTAGCATTCCATTTAAAATAAGCGAGTTGATGGCGACTTCCCCGGAAATGACTGGAAGTCAATTTTATTTTATTTGAAAAGGTCCTTTCAAACTATCTCTTCTCCGTAAATTTCAAATTTTATCTAAACTTTTATATAACCCTGTATATCCTTTTTTCTTAGCGTCTAATAGCACTCTTTTTAATTTGTGAGACGAAAAACGCGGAAAGGAAGGGTGGTACAGTAGCGGGCAATAAAATTCGGGCAAGCTATTTGCACAATGTAAACCTCACTTTAATATTTTTGACGTTTAATGGATGTCACTAGTAATTCTCCATTCGTTTAATTCAAATTTTATTTATTTATTTTGACAGAAATATAACCTCAATAAAAGCCTGATTTACCAAATTTGTCGAAATAAGCACGACATGTCAAGTTCTTGCCCGGATTTTATTGTCCGCTACTGTACCTTCTCAATACAGTAACCTTACGTGGCAATCGATAACAGCGTCATCTGGGAACGACTTCTGAAGCTTGGGCAAAAGCAACGTTTGACGTCTGCCGTAAGCTGCTTACCATTATTTTCTTTTATAAAATAATTTGGAACAATCTTTAACAAAATATTAAATTATTGCGAATGCGTTATAATTTAGAACGTCATTAATTTTGTGTTTATTGTAAGTTTCCCGCAAATGACAGATCTATCCTGACTTAATTACGTGTCAGTAAAATTGAATTTATTAATCGTATTAAAATATCTTAAGTATAATTCACTGCAAATTTAGAGTTAAATAGTTTAATACATTTTCTTTTAAACTCAGTGTACAGTGTTTGCTTTTCATGGTCCACTTATATTATTGCCATTCCCCAAACAAATCGAGACGAGTCATGTGCGAAGTGTAAGGGCGTTTTCACACACACCGGCAAAACCGGTGCCGGTGCCGGGAACGTCGCCGGTGCCGGCTAGTGGCATCTTTCACACGCTCCGGCATTGACGGTGCCGTTATTAATACCAGTCAGTTTCCGAACGTGGTTAAAGAACTATGTGTGCAGCTCTCAATGGACGCATACACTTCCATCCACGCTTTTTGATTTTCAACCTTGTCTTTGAAGCAATCTGCTGTCTTGTCCCACAGACAAGGTTTACTTTCAACGAGTTCAATTAAGCTGACAACATCGTACTTAAACAATTTATTGATTTTCGAACAATTAAAAATGTACGAAAATTATAAAATGAAAACACGCTCTGATTACTTTGAGGACAATGACAATACTGAAGTAAAATTAAACAAACAGTTCTCCGGCACCGGCACGTTTAGACCTGTGTGGACAAGTGTACATAAGAAAACATTGAAATCGATAAATCGGAAATCGGTCCGGCAAAACCGGAGCCGGTGACGACTCCGGCGCCGGATACAATGCAATCAAATTAATGCTTTCACACATAGCCCGGTCCGGCAAATTTGCCGGTCCGGCAGCCGACACCGGCAAATGCAGCCGGTGTTGATCTCGACAAGCCGGATGCCGGACCGATTTCCGATTTATCGATTTCCATGTTTTCTTATGTACACTTGTTCACACAGGTCTAACCGTGCCGGTGCCGGAGAACTGTTTGTTTAATTTTACTTCAGTATTGTTATTGTCCTCAAAGTAATCAGATCGTGTTTTCATTTTATAATTTTCGTACATTTTTAATTGTTCGAAAATGAGTAAATTGTTTAAGTACGATGTTGTCAGCTTAATTGAACTCGTTGAAAGTAAACCTTGTCTGTCGGACAAGACAGCAGATTGCTTCCAAGACAAGGTTGAAAAACAAAAAGCGTGGATGGAAGTGTATGCATTCTTTGAAGAAGATTTTCTACAAAACCACGTTCAGAAACTAACTGGTATTAATAACGGCACCGTCAATGCCAGAGTGTGTGAAAGAGTCCACTGGCCGGCACCGGCGACGGCCCCAGCACCGGCTCCGGTTTTGCCGGTGTGTGTGAAAACGCCCTAAAGCAGTGCGGGAAATGCTGTTTTATCAAGGTTTCTGTTGTGTTGTATAAGGGCGTTTTCACACACACCGGCAAAACCGGAGCCGGTGCCGGGGCCGTCGCCGGTGCCGGCCAGTGGACTCTTTCACACACTCCGGCATTGACGGTGCCGTTATTAATACCAGTTAGTTTCTGAACGTGGTTTTGTAGAAAATCTTCTTCAAAGAATGCATACAATTCCATTCACGCTTTTTGTTTTTCAACCTTGTCTTTGAAGCAATCTGCTGTCTTGTCCTACAGACAAGGTTTACTTTCAAAGAGTTCAATTAAGCTGACAACATCGTACTTAAACAATTTACTCATTTTCGAACAATTAAAAATGTACGAAAATTATAAAATGAAAACACGCTCTGATTACTTTGAGGACAATAACAATGCTGAAGTAAAATTAAACAAACAGTTCTACAGCACCGGCACGTTTAGACCTGTGTGGACAAGTGTACATAAGAAAACATTGAAATCGATAAATCGGGAATCGGTCCGGCATCCGGCTTGTCGAGATCAACGCCGGCTGCATTTGTCGGTGTCGGCTGTCGGACCGGGCTATGTGTGAAAGCATTAATTTGATTGCATTGTATCCGGCGCCGGAGTCGTCACCGGCTCCGGTTTTGCGGGTGTGTGTGAAAACGCTCTAATAGTTTGCCCTGGCGCTTATTATAACATCTATAATTCACCCCATCTTCCCTGAGCCTGGCCGGCATAGGACTAAATTACTCCGTACTCAGGTAGGCCTTTTTTAATTGCCCATCGTAAATTGGGTGACAGCGGTAGTAAGTTTCCGAGAAAATATGGCCACTTGACTATAACCGAATATTTATCTATAGTCGAAGCTGTCGTTGTGTCTGCCAGAAGTTTTTAAACGGCCGTTTTGCGATAAATGGCAGAAATAAAATAGAATTTAAGACGAGTCTTCGTCTTATATTATAGCAGTTTCTGGTAATTTCTTTTTATAACTAGTTTGGATTGGAACGGATATATCATTGTTAAAGGCGACGGATCCCATTGTTGATAGATATGTTTGCATCGAAGACGGGGGATTTTACGCTTTCTGTTTTTCTATAACGAACGAATTGGTGGCCTCCAATTCGTTGTAATGAATATTATTGTCGGAATTTTGTCTTTATGTTACGAAGAAAAAAAATCGCTTATATAGAGTGCTAATAATGAGCTTATACATATAGAGTGCGAATAACACTCGGAAAGGGGTTATTTTCTCTTCATCTAACAGCGTTCAGAATTTCTTTTGAATCTTTTCAATCGTTCGTATTACGAATCGTTCATTTTGAACGACATTTGAAGGACACCCGGTATATATTTTTTGTTTTATTAGTTTATTTCCAGTATTAACAGTAAAATTATTTATTTCGTAAGCAAATGTAAGTATTTCAAATTAGAGTTGTATCGTTCACGAACGAATCGTTCAAAATGAACGAATCGTTCATTTAATGATACTAATAAAACAAAAAATATATACCGGGTGTCCTTCTGACAAGACCTCGGGATTTAACATGGAAAAACAGAAATTGCTTTATATTAGCTGCCTGAGTAAATTTTTATGAAATTGTAGGTTATAGCCGGAAAGATTATGGCGTTTAAAGTGTCTTGATAACGGTTATTTTCGTAAATTCTTCGAACCATGATTTGCATTGGATTTAAATTCGGCGAGGAAGTCAGCCATTCCAATAAATTTATTGCATTACCTGTAAACCGCTGTTTTGTGTGTCGACTGATATGCACTTTTGCGTTGTCCTGTTGAAACAACCATTCATCTAAAATGATTAATCCGCCGCGCCGTTCTGATGTTGTGATGTTAAAGTAATTCACTATTTTAACAGTTTTATTTACAACTTTCGAAGTGAACATACATTATGTTAAAAGTGGGTGATACCTTCAATTCTTTTAAAGAATTTAGCAAGTATTTGAAATTGTATAGCGATGGAAAACGAGTTTGCCTCTTGTATAAAAGAGAAGCAAGAACAATGGACTCATTTGCCATTTTTGTTTTATATCAAATTTTCAAACTTTATCATGTATTTAACGACCCTGTTGCTGCCGCTAAAAGTAAAACATTAATGCCCGGTTGCACCAAATTTTTAAGCAGGGCTTAAATTTAAGTTATGTTTAGAATGTGACAATTACGTATGGTCAGTGTAATGTCAAATACATTCTGATGACATTTAAACTTCAATTTAAGTATCAATTAGAATGTAACTAACATTTTGTTAAATCTATCAATAATGTCATCGTTCAAACACCACTTAAATTTAAGCTCTGCTTAAAATGTTGGTGCAACCGGGCATTAGATCTTTAAAGGCAGATCTGAAATATTTTCAATTAAGATACACGTGTATCAAAGACGATAAAGAATTTGAAACAAATTCAAAGGGAAAAAGAAATTGCAAGTACAGTCGCGAGCATAGAAGACGGGCCATATCTTGAAGCTAAAATGGCCAAAAACTAGCTGTGTAATCAAGTAATCATACTTTTCGATTTCAAAAAAATTTAATCATCCTTGAAATGAAATGATTATATTATTAAGTTCTTGGACCAAATAAGAGCAGACGAACAAACGCACTAACTTTATAGGATTTTACAGGAAAATAGCGCACTACTGCCTATGCCTAGTACTAAAACGCTGTACTTAATACACTTCACTCTGTGAATAGCTAACCATAACCAGGATTCATTCATGCCATTCTTTCTTTCGACAATCTTTCTCTTCAGGAAATTGAAACGAAACAAATCCTGTTCGAACCCATTAACACAAACTGAATCTTGGAAATAGTAGAAGTATAAACAAGTCTACAGGAAACTGAGTATTTATCGTGTCGGTCAGGAATGTCGGAACATCCCTAACATGATTCCCGAAGGAAGTAAAGAATGTTGGCTAGTCATGTCATACTTCACTAACACACGTTCTTTCCTTCACGATTGCACTTTCCGGCGGGAATAAATGCTCGTGTATGGTTAGCTAATGCTCAGAATAAAGGCTAGTTTACATTAGTTAAGTAACTCGGCCTAGTAAACTGAGCCCAGTGCTCGGTCCAGTACTCGACTCGCTCTGGATTATTGGACAGAATACACTTTAATATTATAGACAGCGTTAGACTAAAAAAAACATAGTTGTTGATACAATGTTTGACATAAGAACGAAATAAAATTATAATTACGAAAGATACTTTCTAGTATTTTTCAATGTAATCGATCGCAAAATACAACGAATTCAACATTTTGGTCCTTCGAGCATCGGATATAAAGAAGAATTTGAAGTTACTCAAAATTTTGAGTAACATATCTACCCGACACGCACTGCCCCATTTCGACGATTGATTGGAGGTACAACATACAAGCATAAATAAACGCCATCATCTCTTGCAAAAAATCTCCAAAAATGTTCATTTTTTCAAAAAACATTTTAAGAATTGCCCAGTAAGTTAACGCGTATTTTCATCATTTCAATATTAGCTTCTATTTGTATCAATATTGAATTGTCAAATTTGTTTTATTATGGCCGATTCGCAAATAAAAAAAAATAATTTCAAAACGTAGTCAAATAGAAAGACAATTAAAGCGCTTTGAAAAATTTGTAGCAGATAATTCGACAAAGAACAAAATTAGTGAACTTAATGTTAGATTAGACAAAGCAGAGCAATTATGGTCAGATTGATTCAGAAACACAAATAAAACACAAATAAAAGCACACGAAGAATTTGAAAATCCATTTTTTCTATTATAACAACAGCAAAAGGTATTTTGGCCTCAAATACACCCGTGACACCTGTCATTATACAAAATAATACCGAATCAGAATCAATATCCAATTTTCAAAACAGCATTAAGCTTCCTGTGTAATAAATATTTTTATACAAATTTATTCGTAATTGTTTAATATTATCAGGCAGTAGATTAAAGAATTTGACTGCATAATAATTTACGCCACACTTGCTTTTGTCGATACGATAAAAAATTATCTTTGTTACGCGTGCTATATTCATGAGAAAACTTTAAATAACTTTGTTCATTATATTTAGTAGGGTGGGTCAAAATACCAAACTTTGAGATAATCTTACCTAACAGCAAAATTATGTTGTCTTTTAGTGATATTATGACACCTACGAAATATTTTTGAATTTAATTAATATTTAGAGGGTGCGCCTTACGTTTGAATTTTTGAAATTATACAAGAAAGGCCATATAGTATGCCATGAAAAGTTCGTATTTTTAATAATAATAATAATAATAACAGAGTTATCATCAAAACCGTATACAAAAAGGGCAAGAGAAGGTGGATAAAATTAAAACTCGAATCTCGCAACAATCCCTAAATTCGATAGCAAGAAAGATTTCAATATTGAATGTTTTTCATTAATTTTTCTGTTGTATTAATTATTAATAAATAATTATTTTATTCTAAAAACCCTATTTTCCTTGAGCCATTTATGTTATATTGTAACTAGGAGAACCAGAAAACATGTACAGCTGAAAATCAGTCGAGCGTAACATAAACATAAGAATAACTCCTTTGCAATTATGTAACGTGTGACTCACAGCGATGATTCATTCGTGTGCAGTAAACTCATGACTCATCTACGTGCATGGATCTAACGCAGAGCCGTGTACAAAATGTCAAGGCAATAATTGACGTCACACCCCGGAAACGAAACCCCTATAAAAAGGCGACAAAGCTAACGCTAGCGCATAACTAGAACAATACTAGTCAAAGTGTCATCGAGTCTAGTTGTCCCTGAGTACCCCAAATGATATGTGAATATTAGTTGTAAATTGTTGATAATAAATGTTTTGTTATATTAAGCTACGTCCCTTATTTCATGTTACTTAAATAATTACCGTAACATTTTTGGTGGAGGCGCCTAAAATCCAAAATATAGTCACTAATTTATTTCCCAAAAAATAAATTTTTTTTGGGGAAAAGTTTTCTTTAATAATTTTTTTTTGGGTAAACGTAATAATTTTATTTTAAAATAATTTAACGATATAATAAGAGGCAATGTTAAAATTAACTGTTTTTTTTAAACCTACCTTTTTTTACCTACTCTTTGTTAAATAATTGTTAAAAGATTTTCATGATAATTACATATCTGTTTAATGTCAATAATTTGTTAAAATCTACAAGTACAAGTAACTTTTTATATTAACAGATCGGAAATTTAAATTAAAACAAAATTCGTTTACGTATCACGATCGCCCGTAATTATGATTGAAAATCGCTCGCGCTCCTGTCACAATCGCTCTGGCGCGAAAGACAAATAATACTCCACGGTTTCCTAAATTCGTTAGTCCTGAAATATTTATACCAGCAACGACAAATGTAATTGAATTTATAAAAAATTATGAAAAATGTGCTAATAGTAGGTCTGTTCCAGCAATAGTTCGTAACTAGTTCGAAACCGTCAAAAGCATGCAGTCATCAAAAGTGTACATTTGACGGCGCCGTTAAAACCGGTCATTACTTCGGTGGGCAACTGTTTTTAACGGTTCCGAACTAGTTACGAACTCTTGCTGGAACAGACCTAATAATAACTGGTCAAATGTACATAAAATAAATTTTTTCGGTTCATTTCTTCATGGAGCTGCAAATATCTGGTATAAAAATTATCTTTCGGCAGTAGAAAATAGTAATAAAACTTGGAACGATGCTGTCCGTGATTTTAAAAAAGAATTCGGATTTACATGTTGTATTCGAGAACTTAAAAATCAATTAAGGAAACGAAGTCAAAAAGAAGACGAAGATATACTAAAGTATATGTACGATATTTTAGAAATGTGTAATGATTTAAATACAAGTATGCCTTTTGAACAAATTTTAGATAATTTTGAAAATGGACTACATCAAAGCCGTCTCTATCTAACAAGCCGTGCTGTTACGCTTGGCAACGTCGCATTGATACCAGAAAGTAGTCCTAATCGAACTTGGCATCTACAACATAAACCTAATTAATAATTCAGAAAGAATAGTTATTTATTTACCTACAACGAAAAGTCAAGTTTTAAAGTAATTAGGAGCAAGTTTTTTAGCCGAGGTTGTAATTACTTCCAAGTATATATATTTAAAGTCAATTTTCGTTCGAGGTAAATATGAAATTTTCTTTCAAATTAGACGTTTAACGAGTTTAAAATTAAGTACTAGGACTTTAAAGTTCCACTTTTTGTACCATTGAAAATCCGAAAAATGTCACATTGGTATGAAATAAAAGCAAATAAAGGAAAACCAAAAAGTTTGGTTATCTAGCAGAATTAGGCTTTGTGGACTTACCTTGATTGTTAATATAACATTTAAAACGTTATTTTAGTCACCAATACTATAATAAACAATAATAAACAATAAAATTTGATTGATAAGTACAGAATTACATTACAGCATTATCTCGTACAACTTACGTCAAACTGGTGAAACTCGTGATCGGACTACTTGCTCTGTTGCCACGGCCAGTGCACGGCTTGTTAGATAGAGACGGCTTTGACTACATCCTATCTACATTACTCAATTTTCGTTACTATCAACCCCTGATATGTCATTAAAAGATTTCAAGAGTCTCAGTTAAGAAACCCCGAGTTATTTCTTCAAGGTACGCCCGCACAAAATGCAACGTTTGCAGATAAACAATTTGCATTCGCGTCTCGGTCTAATCTAAATAACCGCGCGCGCAAAATCAAGGCCACCTGTTTCATTTGTAAAAAAACAGGTCATCTTTCTTATATGTGTATTATAAATAATCGAATGAGATAAATAATAATTCACGGAAATTCAATCATAACCGGGAGCAACCTAAACAGTTTGTTAGGGAACAAATTTTGTCCCCGCGACACTTTCGAGCTAACAAAAAACCAAATCAAAATACGTCGTCACTAAAATCAAATCAACGTATTACAGTAAAATCTAAACTCGCTTCGAAAAATAAAGAAAATAATTTGTACTCTTTCTCTTCGTCTGGAATAGTCACAATCCCAGCAACCTTAGAAAACCAATTCTTAAAAGTTATAATTGATACTGGCGCTCTACGTAATGTAATTAATTCTCAATACATTTCCAAATATATTCCTTTACAAAGACCCTTAAATATAATTTAACTTGAAGGCTTCCGCGGCCGTCGTCCATGTTTGAATTGGCTTCCGGTTGGAACCGCGTCACGTTGACTTCTACTGCCGACATTCTTCATTGCAGAAGAACTTCTTCAGGGCTGCTGCTGCTGGTAGTGTTGCTGCTGCTTCTGGTTAGTCGTTGAGACTGAGTAGGTACGTCTGTTGTCGTGGTATTTATACAGGGATATCCACATAAACCGTTCGTTAAAAGTTTTCAAGGTTCCAGTTCACGTAGATATTTGAAATTTAAGGAGCAAGGGTTTTCCGTAGAGATCTCTTTAAATAAAATAAAATTGTCTTTGTACCACTTCCGGTTGTACCAGAAGTCGCTATCAACTCGCTTATTTTAAATGGAATGCTATATTTTTTATCACGTTTTTGAATTCTACATGTAAAAATATGTTAAGTTGCAATACATTTCCCTATCTCTAAAATGCATCATCTTTGAGATATTTTGAAATTTCTTAAAAATTTGTATTCTGCAATCTGATTTTCAAAAAATTATAACACAGCTATGATTGAAGCAATTTTATTTGTAATAGCTGATATTGTAGTTGAAGCTTTAAGGTTCTTAGAAATTCCATAAGCATAATCTATTAAGCTACAGGGTGTCTAAAACGCACCGCTCCCCTCGAAGATATTCAAACACAGAAAAATACTTTTTTTCAAATGGAACGACCAATATTTTAATACACCATCGTATGTGGAATTAAATGCTGTGTCGAACTATACTAGCATTCCCTATACCTAACTTTAACAGTTTTTCAGTTATAAGATATTTTTGGTTTAATACATAAAAATTTACATTTATTAGGTTAAAGACAAGATGCAAGTAAATTCATGCATTGGATTTATTTAGCAAACTTGAGATAAGAGAAAATGCATCTCGGCGGCGCTAACAGATATGACCTCGACACACGACGCAGGTGGTAAACCTTGAAGCGTGGGAACGGATTTGAATCATCTCGTAATCTGTCGTGCCTTTTCGGTTTCGTTAGAACTCGGAATTGATCGACTTACGCTTTGTATAAAAACCCCGCGATCTGCATATAAAGATAAGATCATAATCAGTTGTCATAACAGTATGTAATTTCTTGTAAAATGAAAAGATCTTAAACTAGTTGTTATCAGAGCATGATGTAGGCTCTATTTTGTTAAAGTGTGCTGTTAGGGTAAGTTGAACTTTGTACAATTATGTTTCTTTGTATTTATTTATGTTTAATATAATATTTAAGCTTCGCTATGCCCCTTGTTTCGATTAATACCGTAACAATATTTTTAATTTTATTGATATAGTTATGAAAACAACAAACAATTGCATTTAACGTTTCCTGTTACTACAAATTTTAAGCAAAAGCAAAAAAAAGTTGAGAATCAAAATTATTCAAACGCTGATATTTTAAATCTATTTTTTTAATTTATAAAGAATGATCTAAAATTGTTCAGAGCAGAGAATGTGTGTTCAATCAAATTTACCCCTCTTGTCTCCTATGAATAAAACACAGTTTGGAAAGTTTGAACCTAACTTTATACAATTTGGAAAAATAAAACGTAAAGATCAGTAACAAATAACGAAGATAATTAGACAATGGTTTTAAAATACTTTCACGGTAATCCAGAGAATTGCAAACTAGCAGCTATTTTATTCTTCAATTTAAAGTAATGAAATTCATACTTTTTCGTTTTATAAGATCACAAGCGTCCTAAGAGAAGGATGATTAAAGAACTATTAAAATTTGTGAATTTCCACTTGCCAAATTCTATTTTCTTTGGTTGACTACAAAATTTGTAGTAACAGTAATCGTTGTTATAATTTCCATGCTATATTAATAAAATTAAAAATATTTGACCTATTAAAATTGTAATTTTCTATGAATTAAATCGAAAATGTTTCATAACTCAAAAACTGTTAAAGTTAGGTATAGGGAATGCTAGTACAGTTCGACGCAGCATTTGATTCCACATACAATGTTGCATTAAAATATCGGTCATTCCATTTGAAAAAAAGTATTTTCTGTGTTTGAAGATATTCGAGTGGAGCGGTGCGTTTTAGACACCCTGTAGCTTAATAGATTATGCTGATGGAATTTTTAAGAACCTTAAAGCTTCAACTACAATATTAGCTATTACAAATAAAATTGCTTCAATAACAGCTGTGTTATAATTTTTTGAAAATCAGATTGCAGAATCGAAATTTCTAAGAAAATTCAAAATATCTCAAAATTTATCTCAATTTAACATATTTTTACATGTAGAATTCAAAAACGTGATAAAAAATATAGCATTCCATTTAAAATAAGCGAGTTGATAGCGACTTCCGGTACAACCGGAAGTTTATTTTATTTAAAGAGATCTCTACGGAGAACCCTTGCTCCTTAAATTTCAAATATCTACGTGAACTGCAACCTTGAAAACTTTTAACGAACGGTTTATGTGGATATCCCTGTAATGATCGGTGGGGGTAGTGAGTCGGAACGGTGACCGGGGATTGGTCTGTTGGGGCGTGACGGATCGTTAATGAGGATGTTTCCAGGCATTGTGGAGGTAAAAGCCAGTATCACGGTTCAGATTATTGGGATGTTTGAGGATTTCTATAGATTCACGGATTTTACGATTGAAAAAATGAGATGAGCGGGCTAGAAGTTTTGTGTCGGAGAATAGGATTTGGTGACCGGTTTCTAGTTTGTGTTCAGCTAGGGCCGAGCCAGTTGTTTGTAGTAGTCTAGTACAGCGTTCATGTTCAGAAACACGAGTACTAACAGACCGTTTTGTTTCACCGATGTATACACGCCCACAGGAACAAGGAATTCGATACACACCTTCGGATTGTAAGGGGATGTGATCTTTTGTGGAGGGTAGGCAATCTGAAAGTTTCGTCATGGGTAAGTAAATTGATTTGATGTTCTGTTGTTTGAGTATTTTGCCGATTCGATCTGTTATGGTGTGAATGTAAGGTAGCTGGTCAGCTTCGATGTAGAATCTCTTTTCACCAAAGTGCCAATTCCCGACACCATCACAATCATCCAACAACTGTTCACAGCCCATAACCAACCCGAAGACTTAATTCCATTAATAGAATGTTGCTTAACCTCAACCTATTTCATGTTCCGTGATCAATATTACGAACAAGTCTCAGGCACAGCCATGGGCTCTCCTCTCTCCCCAATAGTAGCCAACATTTTTATGGAAGCATTCGAACAACAAGCCCTTACTTCTTTCCCACTTAAACCCAAGTGTTGGTTCAGATATGCAGACGATGTCTTTGCTATTTGGCCACACGGTAAGGAATCCCTAAACAACTTCTTTGAACACCTAAATTCTCAACATCCTGACATTCGCTTCACTTTGGAATATGAAACTGACGGCCACTTACCTTTCCTTGATATCTTAGTAAGCCGCCTCCCTAACGGTAGATTAGGACACTCTGTGTATCGCAAACCAACCCATACTGATCGCTATCTGAATGCACATTCACACCATCATCCTTGTCAAAAACAGTCAGTCATTAAGCCAATTCAAACGCGCTTAAATATACTTACAGCTGGAAATTTATTTTTACTAAATTTACTAAACATAAAGTGTTTAAATTTTTTTAAATCCGTCATCTTGCTGGTCATGCAACATTACTTATCGTTATGGCACATTTATTTAATTTTGAGAATGTATCTCATTTCTACTAAGATTTTGTATTATTTTTAAGATTATTAAGACTTTACAGTCTCAAAGCACATTATTCAAAGAGATCGCGAAAAATCGCCTCAATCTCGGAAGCAAGCGGCAAATCCTCTAATTTGAGCCGCTCAAGATCCTGCCGACAATCGTTCAACCCCTGGGCCCCGGAAGATCTTGCCTGAGGTGACCCCGAACGATCCACTATTGGCATCGGAATCGGCACTTCCGCCCGTGGACGGCCACCTCCTGCCGACCTTCTGCGGTTGTGTCTGGTCACTTGAGCCAACCCGATGCGTCGCCTTGCTGTTGGGCCGCAAATTGACGAATCCAAAATATTCCCTCCGCAATTTATTAATTTCAACTTGTGCTCTTCTTTTATAAGTTGATAAATTTCAAACATTCCGTCTGACATGCCAATAGCAAGCATATCATTTTTTATCACTGACGTAATAACAACGAAATTATTCAATGTCATTTTTTCGCGCTTCAAAACTTGAACGAGCGAATTGGACTGCCTCTGCTACGGCTGCCCAAAGACTCCAACGATATTCTCCATACCATCTGTAATACAAAGTCCAATGCACATCTTGCCAGTACCCTGTTCGACATTCGTCGACCATACGAAGTCCAAAGAACACCGTACCAAACGATGAAACAACGAATAACCTACAGAAGAAGTCAATCAAGCACCAGGTCAACCGCAAGACTAACCCAATATGTAATTAATCCGGTATACATTTTTCCCTTAAGTTTACATTTGCTGCGTCTTCCATAACAAACTTTATCTTGGACAAGATACTTGTTTATATTACCTCTATACGATAGAATAACTTTATTGATTTCCTTAAGATAAATTGCCTTACTCATTCCAAATGTAAATAATTTTTTTTTGCGAGGGGGGAAAATGTTACTAGGATAAGAGAACCAGCAAACATGTACAGCTGAAAATCAGTCGAGCGTAACATAAACACAAGACGATAACATAAACATAAGAATGACTCCTTTGCAATTATGTAACGTATGACTCACAGCGATGATTCATTCGTGTGCAGTAAAATCTTATGACTCATCTACGTGCATGGATCTAACGCAGAGCCGTGTACAAAATGTCAAGGCAATAATTGACGTCACACCCCGGAAACGAAACCCCTATAAAAAGGCAACAAAGCGAACGCTAGCGCATAACTAGAACAATACTAGTCAAAGTGTCATCGAGTCTAGTTGTCCGTGAGTGCCCCAAATGATATGTGAGTATTAGTTGTAAATTGTTGATAATAAATGTTTTGTTATATTAAGCTACGTCCCTTATTTCATGTTACTTAAATAATTACGGTAACAATATGACTACCAGAATATATTCAAGTTATTCGTATTTACAAGGGAAAGCGCAACCTGAAGAAGAGGTGCTATTTACTTTAAATTCTAGCATTATACTGTTTTCATGTAAAGACAACATAATTTTGCTATTAAAAATCAAAAGCGCAATATTCGTTTTTTTCCATACAAAAATGACCCACCCTACTGTACGTCAAATATAATAATAATAATAATAATATTTATTGTCTTTTTCGAGCTACAATAAGAGCTATAAGACTAGTCACAGATTTTACTTTGGCGCCTTAAGTAAAACAGAAACAGATTAAAACTGCTTATCAATAAATAAACATTTAGTCAATGTTGAAATGAATAAAACATAAATCACAATGTAAAACACGCAACATAAACACCATTAAAATTACATGCTCGATGCCACAGGTCAGAGAGCCGCAAAACAAATTTCCTTCAAACTATATGGACATAGATTTATAAGAATTGATTTAATGCGCTTTTTAAAGTGTTTGACAAATTTGATGTTTTTTACATCTTCAGGTAGTGAATTAAATATCTTCAAGCCATAGACCATGATACTGTTATTAAAACAAGCAGATTTATGTATTGGAATATTAAAATCTTCCTTATATCTTGTATTATATCCATGAAATTCACTATTTTTGTTAAATTTATTTTGGCTTGTGAAAATATACTCCAAGAGCCTGAAGATATATAATCCGTACAAAGTCAATATTCCATAACGTTGAAAATATGGTTTACATGATGTTCTATTGTCTATGCCAGCGATCACTCGAATCACCCTCTTTTGAGCGATGAAAACGCTTTTAAAACACGCTGAAGGTCCCCAAAAACAAATTCCATACGCTAACCTGCTTTCAATTTGTGCATAATAAAATGCTAAGATGACATCAATGTCCAAGACCTGTTTTATGATTCTTAATTGGAAAGCTAAGGAATTTATTTTTGATATCAGATTATTACAATGCACCTCCCATGACAGGTTCTGATCAATGACTACGCCTAAAAACTTTATAGAATTAAATCTAGCTAGTTTAGTATCATTAATGGTAATATCTAAGTCCATATCCTTTTTATTTATTTTATGATGAAAGTGTATGTAACCAGTTTTAGTTGCATTCAAGAATAATTTCTTTTGAGTAAACCAATGCTGTAATCTCCTCAACACATTATCGCAGTCCTTACTTTTAACAATCACAGAAGTATCATCTGCATACATCAATGAGAAATGATCACCCAAATAATTTGGAAGATTATTTATGTAAAGGAGGAACAGCATAGGTCCCAACACTGAACCCTGTGGTACACCCAAGTCAATATTTAATTTTTCAGAAACATATTTTTGACGTACGTTATCATAGTTACATAATATTTCGACATATTGGGCCCTGCTATGAAGAAAAGAAGCGAACCATTTCCCTACGACTCCGCGGATACCATAACTCTCCAAACTTTCTAATAGCAGCTCGTGATCGACGCAGTCGAAAGCCCTGCTGAGGTCACAAAAGAACCCAACAGGACACTCGCCCGCATCAATCAAAGCAGCTACCTCATTTACAAATTCGGCAATTTGTCACCCAAGTTTAAATTAAATTTACTTGTCTCTACTTACCACGACTCCTGGTGACAAGTCTGCCGATTCTAAATCAGCTGTGCCCCAGCTAGCAACAGTGAAAAATGGGGCAGGTTATCTCAACGATTGGTAAGTTATAACGGGCGCCAGAAGACGATTTAAAAACAACTAATCGAAATTCGACTGGCCGACGTCTCCAATCGACCAAGTCGTGCAGAAATGAAACTAAATAGAGACTAGACTTATTACTCACTGTATGTATGAAAGTAGTTAAAATTAAAATCGTACTCAAGTTAATACAATTTATTAATCAATTAAACTAATAGAAATAAGAGAAACAGTATTACAGTTACACTAATACATTTACTTTCTAGCGTACCGTTTCTTTAAATTAGATCCGCACGAAGAATGCATGCGCAACAAACAAAAAAAAAGAAGGTTACCTCGCGACCGATGTCATATACCGTCTGAAGTTGGCTGTCACTACGCCATCTAGTGGTCTTGTCAGAGTCGATGACTTCACAATGGCGTACTCACACGACGGGGGAAACAACAGACGGGCAATAAGAATTGTCGGGGCACCAACACGCGATGTACTGGGAAATCCCTCGCGTATACGCTTGCGGGGATGACCTGGGCCTGCGCTGTAACTTGCGAAAAGCCAAGCAGCAAAGGAACAAGCCCGAACTAAAAAGCCTACGTGGAAAAACGATATGCGTTAGCGGCCATTTTGATGGTGATATGCGTCGTTACATATTACCTGAGCGAACAGGAGCTCCAGGCTTGGCACGGAGATTAAAAATTACCTCCGCTCGGTGTTCGGCAGTGTCGAATGAATTTCCAGCCAAGCTGCGATTGATTTCTTCTCCAAAAGAGCAAGGAATCCGACAATTTTATCACACGCGAAAGATACGTCCTTACGGCACAATGCACGAACAACAAGAGAACGACTAAGCCGCTAGATTACGCAGATCGCCTTGAGGCAGGGGAATTACCAATGGTAGGCGGTCTGAAAGTCACATGGACCCCCAGAACCTATCAGAAATCAATGATCGCAGCGTGCAGGCTTTCCCCCATAGCGCTGTAAAGGAGGGGTACCAGGGTTGCCACGGCGCGAAAACGAAATTATTAGTTGCTACTTTTTAGCGCCAAATTTAAAACGTAACAAATTGCTGTGTTTGTTGACCTAAATGGCCTGAAACCGTGTTGGTTATCCACAAGAATGTCAAACTTATCTAGATAGCCTAGTAATCTTTTTAGCATACAGTGCTCAAATATTTTTGAAAGACAGGGAGCTAGAGCTACTGGCCTGTAATTGGCAAGATTCCGCCTATCTGATTTCTTGTGGATGGGCACAATTTTACAAAGTTTTAACGCACTGGGAAATTTTCCTTCAGTAAACGACAAGTTGATCAAGTAAACAAGAGGCTCGATGATATGCTTAGCACAATTCTTAAATAATTTGATGGGAATATCATCGGGACCTGACGAACTTTTATTCTTAAATTTTAAGGATATTAATTCAAGGACTTCCGACACTGAAAAGTCCATTAGATACATTGATTCGGTCATTTTACTTTCAACTATTGATTTCTCGCGTACAGCATCCAAACCTGATATCACTCTTAAGGGTTCATTTTAAAAAAAAAGTATTAAATTCATTAGCCACTTCGATTGGATCTCGTACTATATTATCGTTAATTTGGAGTTCAATATTCGCATGGGTGGTTGATTTGTTTGTCAGGTCCGATACTATTTTCCATGAAGTTTTAACTTTATTAGAAGAATTTAAAATCATCTTGCCGAAATATTTTTTCTTTTCAGTTGTACAAAGCCTTTTATGATTACATTTGGCTGTGTTATATGCTTCTTTTAAATTAGGATTAAGCTTCGAAAAGGAATGTAGATTTTTTAATTCAGTACTCGATTTGCGAACCTCGTCATTAACCCACGATTTTTTATTGCGAAGTACATATTTTGATTCGGGGAAACAGATATGAAAATAATACAAAATTGTTTCATAGAAATACTTAAATTTCTCGTCGAAATCCGCATTCGCATACACGCCGTCCCAAGTTTCATTGTCTAGCAGAGTAATGAATTGATTAATCTTATCAACACTGTAAATTCTTCTAACGCCCGAGGGTGCGGGTTCATTAATTCTACCATTCGCTAACAAACCAATTTCAAACAACAATGACCGATGATCAGACACCGTATTATCCACCACACAACAGGTGTTATTTTTTACAAAATTAATAAAAATGTTATCAATATTAGAACAAGTTGAATCCGTTACACGCGTTGGCCATTTATTAATAAATCGAAGGCCAAATTCCGCCATTCCGTCACAAAGATCATTGACGTTTTTACAGTTGGGATTATTAAAATTAAAATTAAAGTCACCACATATTATAATTTTAAGGCTCGGCCTAAATATGAAATTGACAATATTCGTGATACCTTCAATAAATAAGTGGGCATCTCCACAGGGCGACCTATAACAAGTTATGACAACGTAAGCACTTTCCGCTGTGGTAATTTTTACTGCACACGCTTCTAGATGTTTATCTTGACAAAACTGTGTCAAATTAATACCTGACACTTTGAGACTCTGCCTTGTCCAAATACCGACGCCGCCGCGTGCAAACGTATCGCGACAGTAGCTACTGCTAAGAACGAAATTGTTAAACTTTAAACTGCTAATGCAGTCCGCATTTAGCCAAGTTTCCGTGAGGCATATCACTTGAATACCGTAATCATGTAAATAGTCTATTTCCATGGCATCAATTTTTTCACTGCTTAAACCTTGTACATTCAGGAGCAATAGATCAGGATCAAGAGATACTCTTGACGTTCCCGACCGCGACGCTTGTAAAAAAACTTCCCGACACATGTCCCCATGGGCCACATTTCGGAGTCCATTGCCTTATTGAAATTGTTATTAAAAACACTCACTTTGAAGGATGCATACTTGTCCTGATTTCTTGACGGAATCTTTTCACAAATCACTTCGGGAAAATTGCTTTTCAAAAATCCGGTCAATTCAGCAGCGGTTATACTTGGATCAAGTCTATATACATGTATATCAGTGAATCTGGGAACGGATTTTAAATCGCTTTGTTTATTCCCTACTATTTTGAGTCTATTACTAGTACGTTTATTCCGTTCGACCGTTGACCAATCGTTACGACTCGTCTCCTTTTGAACCTTTTCAGATGGTTTGCAAGATTCCGGTGACAATATTGATTTTTCTGATAATTCCTTGCCTTGATTCGACGTGTGTGTCGACAGGTTCCCGGACTTGTTTACGTTTTGGACATGTGTAAACGTACGCTCCGCATTCTTCACGGCTTTCATCTCTGGCTGCTGCATGCGTTGATTTTTATCCTCGACACAATTTAGCTGCTGAAAGTTGGATACTTTATCTTCAAGATAGTGTATTTTAGCGTATAGTTCTTTGATAAGATCGCACTTCGATTTTATGATAATTTTTAGGTAATCCATCTCGCTTAATTTCGCGCTCGGGTCAAATTCCAAAGAGTCTTCTAACCTCTCCGAATCACAACAACTAATTGTGACTTTGTCAATATGAGATATATCGCTTCTAATTTTGCTTGTGCAACTATTATGGTAATATTTTTTGCAGTTGTGACACTGAACTCGTTTACTGACTGCATTGTTTCCACACACACCACACTTTTGATCGGAGCGATCTTCATGCGCAACATTACTCGGCGCCATGCTGCCACACACTCTATACTGGCCTTTTAATGGAAGAAATTTGGCATGAAAAACTGTCCATGAATATGTAAGATGTAATCGATTTAATGCATCAAATGTACAACCTGTGATGGGAAATCTACCCAAGGATAGAGTCACCATTAACTATCCGTTTGAAATTTGCGGCGTAGATTACGCTGGACCATTCCAATTAAAAGATAGACAAGGATGTTAAGTAGTGAATGTGCAACACGATATATTTTAGTAAGCTTGCCGGAAAAGTTGGTTGAGCGTGCGCGGGTAAAAACATTGGAAGTAGAATTTATTCATAGTTACAAATAATCAATGTGTCATCATCAGACTTAAGTAAGTCGTACATATTTCTCCAATGGCGCAACTAAAGTTCTTAATAGTAACGCGTATAACCAATTCCATTAAAACACTGGACAACTGAACTGTTCCCCTTCTTTCGCAGTAGGGTGGCCGATCTCGGAGGGGAAATAAAATATTCGGAAACTTCGCATGTGTAGCGGCGAATTATTCTACAGTCG
This sequence comes from Dorcus parallelipipedus, assembly GCA_958336345.1. Taxonomy (NCBI): domain Eukaryota; kingdom Metazoa; phylum Arthropoda; class Insecta; order Coleoptera; family Lucanidae; genus Dorcus; species Dorcus parallelipipedus. The sequence continues at coordinate 36,507,797 of OY284475.1, forward strand.
TGGAACGATTTACATAGGCGTTTACAATTACATATTTTTCTAATTTTCTTCCGTAAACCTCGCCCGTTTTGATTTTAAAATATCTTTAAAGACAGAAAAGCTGCGTTCAACATCGCAACTGGTCACCGGTGCGTCCCCCACACCAATACGCGTAGCTCATGACGCAAAAATGTATGAAGGCCGTAACCGCCCATCCCGACTGCTCCCTTCCACTCATCATCTGTACGACTTACTTATGTCTAGTCATCATGTAAAATATGTAAAAGAAATATACATCAAATTTGGTCCAATCGAGCCGGATTCAGCCGGATTTGTTACAAGTAAAGAAGAAAAAGTCGCCGGATAGTCGCAACAACGCAGTCGCAAGAAAGGGGCACATTTGCACAGTCGCAGTACAAAGCACGTCGCTATTTTGATATCAGACACAACTATTGAAAAACGACACAGTGACACACTCTCTTTTTTCCTTGTTCAATTTTTTTTTCATAAGCACAAGCAGTTGTATAGAATGTCTGAAGAAGATGAAAAAATCCTTCATCGCTTAAGAGGTTCCATAAAATCGCGTTTGACACATTTTAAGGGGTATTTGCATAAAATATAACATTCAAATGACCGAACTCGAATCTCGAACAATCAAAATTAACTCGTTGTTAGATGAATTCAATGACAAAAATAGAGTGTCTTGCAGATAATCCTACAAATCAGTTCCTCGCTCGAGAAACATTCGAAAATGATTATTACGAAACTATATCTTTAGCAAGAAGGTTAGCAATGAATTTACAATCGGTGAATGAACTAAAAGGAGAAAACTCTGTTGCATCAGCCAACATCCAACAAGCTAACTCATTTAATGCTGTTTGTTTGCCGACAATACAACTCCCAAAATTTAACGGATGTTATAATGCTTGATTAGAATTTCGTGATACTTTCGAATCATTAATACACAAAAATGAAACAATATTCAAAAATTTCATTATTTGCATGCAGCATTAGATGGTGATGCTTCAGAGGTCATCAAATCATTTGAATTCTCGACTGTAAATTACGATTCAGCCTGGAATATTTTATGTGAGCGTTTTAGCTAAAGCTACTTATTCACAGTCACGTAAAAGCGTTATTTAATCTCGAACTCATGCAAGTCGAATCTTCGGTAAAATTGCGACAAATGAATGATAACATTGCGAAACACTTACGTTGTTTAAACACATTAAATCAGCCAACAAAACATTGGGATGCATTATTAATTTACATTGTCACCCAAAAATTAGACAACTACAGCACGAGAATGGGAAGAAGCTAAAGCAGTTTTTGAAATTCCAACGTGAAAAGGGGCGCTAAATTGTTTGTAAATTAAAATGAGAATTGTTTACGATTAAAGCAGTTTTGTTACATGTATGATTTCAATAACAAATGTAGGTCCGTATCCTGTGTAAATTTTTTCTTCCTTTCAAGCGAAAAGCGACATGTGGCGTGCATTCCTCCGACTAATCGTAGACCACACAAACAACAGTAAATCTGTTCGAAAACGTACTGATCTGGACACCCAGGAAATTGCAGATGCATAAGTGCTAATAGTAAAGCTATGTCCTTACGCGTCATTTGGAGCCTTATTTATAGGTGCAGCCTCAGAACCTGCAATGTTAGAAAGTCAGGTTACTATGCCAAGGCCAAAGTTGCACCACTAAAGGTTATAACAATACCTAGGTTAGAGCTGTGCGGAGCATTGGTTTTAGCAAGATTGGTGAAAAGATTTGTGCAATCTTTCAACATCCAGTTTGATAATATTTAGCTTTGGTGTGATTCAACTGTTGTTTTAGGCTAGATAAAAACTTCTTCCAATACTCTAAAAACCTTTGTAGCGAACAGAGTAACGGAAATTCAAGACCTAACAAAAAATTGTATCTGGCAACATGTGTCAACAAAAGACAATCCCGCAGATTACTTATCAAGAGGTGTTAAGCCGGAATGTTAAAGGAGTTACATGCATGGTGGCATGGACCCGATTGGCTTTTAGGACAAAAGGTCGCCTGGCCAATTAAAGCATATGAAAACGTAGATTTACCAGAAAGAAAAAATGCGTTAAGTTGTTTCACCAATTCATCATATCATTCTTTAATTCCATTTAATAGGTTTTCAAACTTAACAAAATTGAAGCGTTGCTTAGGTTATTGCATTCGGTTTAAAGCAAATTGCTTAAAATCCAAACAGCAACGTAAATACGGAACGTTAAGTGTAATGGAATTACAAGAAGCCATGACAATTTTAGTTAAGGCTGCTCAACGAGAAACATTTTCGTTTGAAATTGAAAATTTATTACAAAACAAACATGTCAATTCCAAAAATAAATTACTAAATCTAAATCCATTTGTTGATAATGATAGAATTTTAAGGGTGGATGGAAGAATAAGTTTGTCTAATTTTCATTATGGCAAAAAAACATCCTATCATTCTTTACTGTAAACATCATTTGACAAAATTAATAATGACTAACATGCATGTCGGTCCTCAAGGATTGCTTGCATCAGTTCGAGAGACATTTTGGCCAATTGGCGGATGTAATTTGTCTAAAACAATTGTTCATGATTGTGTTACATGCTTCAAAGTCAAACCGAAATGTGCAAAACATTTGATGGGTAACTTGCCCACTGTATGTATACAACTCTCACCGCCGTTTCATAACGTAGGAATTGACTATGCCGGTGAATTTTTAATAAAAGATAAAAAAGGTCGAGGCTGTAAGATGACAAAATGCTACATATGCTTATTTATTTGCTTTTCAACTAAAGCATTACATCTTGAATTAGTCTCTCAACTTACCACGGAAGCATTTATCGCTTCTTTTAGAAGATTTATTTCACGTCGCGGTAAACCACTAAATGTTTATTCTGATAACGGTACTAATTGGTTGTGCTAACAATGAATTGAAAAAATTAGAGGAATTTATCATGAACTCAGGAGAGGGCATTGCTGTTTCAATGTCTGCTGAGAATATAAATTGGCATTTTATTACTGCACATTCTCCTCATTTCGGGGGGATTTGGGAAGCAGGTGTAAAATCTGTGAAACATCACTTAAAACGTGTCATGAGTAATTCGTTTTTAACGTTTGAAGAATTCTATACTTTGCTTGTACAAATAGAGTCAATATTGAATTCACAACCACTGTGTCCTTTATCTTCCAACCATGATGATTTTACCTCACTTACCTCGGCTCATTTTCTCATCGGACGTACATTAACTTCACTTCCCGATCAAAATTTGACGGAAATCCCTGAAGCAAGACTTTCAAGATACCAGCGGCTTCAACAGTTAAGTCAACACTTCTGGGCAAGATGGCAAAAGGAATACATCGCTGAATTGCAAACAAGAACCAAATGGAAAAAACATCAGCAACAAGTGGTACCTGGATCTTTGGTCATCATAAAGGAAGACAACCTACCGCCTTCAAGATGGAAGCTGGGGAGAGTCGTTACCCTACCTCCAGGGCAAGACCAAATAGCAAGAGTGGCATTCATAAAAACATCAAATGGAATAATTCGTCGGGCGCTTGTAAAAATTTGTCCGCTTCCAATTTAAACTATTGAAAGCCCGAGTGCTTTCAAGGCGGGCGGTATGTTAAGTAGTGAATGTGCAACACGATATATTTTAGTAAACTTGCTGGAAAAGTTGGTTGAGCGTGCGCGGGTAAAAACATTAGAAGTAGAATTTATTCATAGTTACAAATAATCAATGTGTCATCATGTAAAACTTATGTAAAAGAAATATACACAAGGAAGAGGGTGTAAAATAACAAAAGCATACATGTGTCTATTCGTCTGCTTTCCAACTCGAGCTCTACACCTAGAAGTAGTATCTGACTTGCGAACAGAAACGTTCATTGCAGCACTTAGACGATTTACATCGCGTCGCCGTCGTGGAAAACCAAATACTATCTATTCAGACAATGGTACGAATTTTATTGGAACGCGAAACGAGTTACAGACATTAAAAAGTTTTGTCTCTGATGTCAACACAAATGTAGTTAACATTTTGGCAAATGAACATATCGAATGGAAATTAATTCCAGCATATGCACCACACATGGAAGGTCTTTGGGAGGCTGGAGTCAAGAGTGTAAAAATATGCTTGAGAAAGGTTATTGGAAATACAATTTTGACTTACGAGGAAATGTTGACTATACTTACACAAATAGAGATAACATTAAACTCGCGTCCTTTGTATCCTTTAAGCTCCGATCCTAATGATCTCAACCCGTTAACCCCAGCTCACTTTTTAATAGGCAGATCTTTATGTGCACTACCAGACATCAATTTGCAAGAAGCAAAATTAAACTCTGAGCCGTTTTCAACTTATTCAGCGGCTCCATCAACACTTCTGGGTCTCGATGGAATCGAGAATACGTTACTGAACTGCAACATAAGACAAAGTGGAAAAAATCAATTAAAACGATCGATGTTGGTAATCTCGTTCTCAAACGTGAAGATAACTTACCTCCGCAACGCTGGTTGATGGGACGTGTACTCGATCTCCACTAAGGCAAGGACAAAGTTCCAAGGGTCGCTATTCTGAAAATTCAACATGGCAAGCAGTAAACAAACTTTGTGTCTTACCAGTGCCTACAAAGGAAACAAATTAATACGTACCTTGCGTTACTCACTTATTTAATGTATTTATTTATATTGTTGGAAAGTCTCTTCCCAACAGGGGGGAATATTTTAAGGCTTAGATTACTTTCAATATTAAAAAATGGGGAACGATCAATGTGCCCAATTAAAAAAAAAAAAACAAAAAAGTGTCAGTGTCACATGCTATCTATAGTCTGTTTTTTTTTTATTTACCATCAAGTAGGTTGTGATTTTATTTTATTAGGTTGGCTATTATAGTAAAATTAGACAAATTAATTTCATGTCATTATAACGATTCCATGAAAAAAGCGTACACGAAAAAAGCGCACATGAAAATTGCGCAAAAAAAAAGCCCACAGCGAAAAATGCGGACAAGAAAAAAGCGCACAACGAAAATTGCGCACACCGAAAAATGCCCACACATGGAAAAATGCGTACACGGAAAACTGCTCACATCGAAAAATGCTCACATAGAAAAATGCGCACATGGAAAATTACCCACACTGAAAAATGCCCACAGAGAAAATTGCGCACACAGAAAATTGCTCACACCGAAAAATGCTCACCCAGAAAAATGCCCACATAGAAAAATACGCACATTGTATTTTATTTTCACATAAAAATGAAATTTATGCGCATTTCCATTACCGTACATGGTGTGTTAAATAACGTGACTTTTTTAACATTTCTCCTCGTAATTCTAGACGGACTATACCTTTTTGAGGGTTGTACCTATAAGAAAAATTTCAAGGAAGATCTGAGACTGTTATTTGGAGCAGTTCAAACAGTTAATAGGGAACAATTTGAATATCTTTTATAATCAGTTAGTGTTAATATTAATCAGTTAGTGCATCGTTTCTCAACCTGGGTGTCGCGACCCCTAAGGGGGTCGCGGTGATATTAACGGAGGGTCGCGAAAATAGAATAAACAATAATGAAATCATTTTATGACGTCATATATGTATGTTCGTACCCGCAGCGACATAAAATTATAGGATGGGGGGTCGCGAAATATTAATTTTATTTATATTTACTATTTGGGGGGTCGCGGAGCTAAGAAGGTTGAGAATCGCTGAGTTAGTGTTAATATTGTTTGTAGTTGTTTTAATAATTTGTTAATTTTTTATAATAAAAGCATAAGCATTTAAAGCTCTCCAAATAGTGGACTCAGAAAATTAGATCCAACGTAATCGTTGGATCGTTACGTGGATGTGGTAACTAAAGCTAAGGGAAGCGAAGTTAGGATGACAAAGATATAAAACAATGTTTATCTTGGCTCGGTTGCCTCGTCCGCGTAAGATTACGTTGGATCTAATTTTCAAAAAGTTTCGCTCAACTTAGGTTCGCTTAGCGCAGTGGCCCTTCGACTTAATAGTTATTTTTACAATAAAAATAAATTTGAATTTTGTCATCTTGTATAAAAAATAACTGTTACATATTTCTGAGTCCGTATTTGGAGAGTTTTAAACGCTCATGCTTTTATAAAAATTAACAAATTATTAAAACAACTACAAACAATATTAACACCAACTGATTATAAAAGATGTTCAAATTTTCCCCCATTAATTGTTTGAACTGCTTCAAACAGTCTCAGATCTTCCTTGACATTTTTCTTATAGGTACAACTCAAGGTGAATTAAATACTAACGGTGGCAGCATTCCCGCAAGTGAGATAGGGAACCGTTACGTCATCGCATACCCGCTTCTCCCTCTAATACAACTGTAAACCGTGACAGTTAATATTGGTTAATAATTGTGTAAAAGGAGAAGCGGGTATGCTGTGACGTAATGGTTCGCTATCTCACTTGCGGGAATGCTGCCACCGTTAGTATTCAATTCACCGTGGGTACAACCCTCAAATATAGTCCGCCTAGAAAGTATCCGGAAAAAAGAAAATAACACTGCCACTTCCAATTCCAATTTATGAATGAAACAATAACAGTAGAGGACAATGATTCTAGTTATTTGTTTATGTAATTTTTTTTAATTCTGAGAATTATATTAAACGTTCAGGAAAGCTGAAATCAAATCAACTGCATCCTGAGTAGACTTGACGTTTCGTGGATATAAAATTGATGCTATTATTTTTTTTACATTTCTTAGTTGAAATGATTTTAAAAAACCTTTTTTTTTAAAATTATGAATCTTCTCTGTTGAAAATATGTTCCATCTGTTTTCTCTTTTCTTAAATTTTTCAAACTATTACTCAAATTTTTCTGTTAACATCGGTGGTCACTTTCTTTGTTAGATTGCGCTCCTAAGATATCGAGAGTATAATGTACATATATAATACACAATAAACAATATATTGATAGAAATTGCAAAATTCCCACCATTCGACTACCCTTTTTTTTGTAACTCATAACGACGTCGTTACACAACGATAATCGTTAAGTGACATATTTTTGACCAATCAGTACATAGAAATGCGTTGTATCTAAGCACTGATTGGTAAAAATATGCCAGTTAACGATTATCGTTATAATAACGATGTCGTTATGAGTTACAAAATAAAGGGGTTAAACTAATAAAACGTTTACAGTTTGTAAAATGGATCTTTTTACGCACGTTGATAAAAGGCACTATCAACTACGAGAAGTAATTTTAATTTTGCCCGTCAAAAACTGTTACTCCTCCTAGTTTAAATATAGGCTATAATAAAGCTTGATTCACATATCAGGCAATCAATGTTCGTTTCACGCAGGTTACGTTTCGGTCTTGGACAAATATTTTCTTATGTGTTACAATAATAATTGTACCGAGTGATTTTTTAAATTTTTTATCAACTCTTGCCATGAAATCTGGTCGGCATGTCTTAGCTTAAGTGAAAAGTACTTCATTGTACTCCTTGATGCTGTTTTACAGTAAAGCTAAGACATGCTGACCAAATTTCATGACAAGAGTTGATAAAAAATTTTAAAAATCACCCAGTAGGATATTCATATCTAGCGTTTATGCGGCACTCAATAAGTGTGAAAAAAAATTGCCAGAACGAAACGTAAAGCTCATTGCCCGGATAATGTGAATCCAGTTGAAAATCAATTTTTAGTAGTTATGTAGTTATTGTATCTATGTATCGCCGGCACTAAAAGCAAAACGAAAAGCAATAAACTCGTTCGAAAATGAACCTTACACAGTTCTACTTACGGCCGTGGCCTTGGTATTGCGTTTCGTTTTAAGTGGCGGCTAGTATATATCACTCTTTCAGAGTGAAAAAGGAACATCTTTATACGAATGTTTGTAAAGCAGGGTTGCCAACCGTACGGAAATTTCCGTACATGTACGGATTTCATGCGGAGTCAAAGATCATTCCGTACGGATTTTTCTTATATTTACATTTTAATGGAAAAAGTCATATTTTTTGTGTTTCTAATATATTATTTAGTAACTTTGGCTGTTCGGCAGTAATAAATTATTATTTTTTTAAGATAGGAGTAGAAGTATTGTCTGTTTCAAAATCAAAAAACCACCAACCTCGTAATTTACCCCGTGGATACAACCGGCAACGCTGCTGCATGTACCATTGCGAGATAAATATTTGGTACGGCAGATTTTCCCTATTTAAATAGGACTTTCTGGCTTATGCGATTTCGTACTGAAAATATAAAATTATAAAATGTCGGTGTAAGTTATTAAGATGCATTACAAGATTCTTTCGGAGGCTGAAAAATCAACCATCATTGCTAATTCTAGAATTTAAGAGCACTTCAATATGCAAAAATTTTGAAAATTCAGCTTACTTTACAAAGCAACCGTACCAATTATTTATCTCGCAATAGTGTACCTGCTAGTGACAAATTTAGGGGGAATAAAATTTCAACTCCACAATTTAAAAAATTTCTGTGTTTTTGCGACATCATAAGATTTAGGGCAAATTAAATATATTAATATGACGCTAAATTACTGACGCTCATAAACTATAACGACAATACCAACTAAAATATATCTGGGAATTTTGCTTTTTAGCAACATAATTCAACGTGAATTCAACACAACATTCAACAGGTTGTGGTTTTTAAATTTAGAAACGGATAATAGAGTAGTGGAATGGCAACACTGTGCGTAAAAGATTCATTTAACAAACTGTATTTTATGTTCGGCAAATCACGTGATGCAAGCACGGAGTAAAAAGTAGAATTACCGAATTCGGCAATTTCTTTTAATAAAAAACATGAGGTTGTGATGTACCATCGTGATCATAAAAATCAACTACAACGAAGTAAAATCGACACTTCCATTTTCCAAAAATTTAGTTATGTAACATTAAGGTGCGTTTAGACTTGAGCACGCACGCACTGAGCATACGCGCATGGTATTCGTTCGCGCTCGCGAAGAGCGTTTAAATTAAAATTCATTTTCCAACGAATGGGCTGATCCAGTTGTTCGCAGACGTGCGTTGAAAATCAACGACAAAATAGCCGCGTTTATTGTGATGTATACTTTCACAAAAAAAGGAAGTTCGAAAACGTAGACGTCGTCGTTGGTGGCAAACGCCAATTTTTTGTAACAGACAAAATAATTTATTAACCAATTTAGTGTCAGAGTGTCGTTATGACCAATTCAGAGACTTTACAAGAATGACCAAAACCGATTTCGAATATTTGCTCAGCTTGATAGCACCAAAGATTATCAAAAAACATACAAGATACCTCGAACATACGCTGCAAATTCAGTGTGGTACAAATTGAGCATTCGCGAACCAATTAATTCTTTTGAGCGTGTACCCGAGACCGACACCAAGCGGATCGCGCTCGCTGCTGTTCGCACATAGAAAAACACATAGTGAGCGTGCGCGCATAACCATTTACACTTGAGCATTCGCGGCGGATCAGTGCGTGCGTGCTCAAGTCTAAACGCACCTTCAAGTTTGACATCATGTATTTGTCAACCTATAAAATCTCATCCATCTCATTCGATTCCAAAGAAATAAATATTCTCTATGATTACTAATACTAACAGCAAATTCAGTTGCAATTGCTCGAATACTGATTTCGTCTTGCAATCGAGTTTGAATTATTGCCTTCTGAATTGCTTTTAATTGGGGTATTTTTATTTAATTTGTCAAAATAATATTAATGTCAAAATGACAGAAGTTCATTTTAAAGCACGCTTCAATTAATTAAAATTTAAATTAAAATTAAAATTAAAATTAATTGCAACAAGGAACGCCGCGTGAAGACGTTTTTATTTAGAATCCTGGCGAAAATTTTTTGCGAAGGACAAGCATGACCTACCGCAACAGACACATCTGGGCATTTATTAGTTTATGGCCACAAAAAACACCAATTCTGTGCAGCTGACACATTTAAAAATCACAAATATGCATGTATATACGTTTTCAAGTTGAAATGAAACACGGTACATTTTTTCTCAATGAGAAAAAACAAGACGTTTATTAAGAATTAAAAAAAAACAAATGTGTTCTTTGTTAACAAAGTCAAGATTGAAATTAAATTATTTGAAGCAGTTAACTGGAATAGATATTTTAAACCGGAGAGATAAAAGCGACGTGGACTTTCTTTTGCAACATATTTTATAATTATATTCCGTAAACATTTCGAGTGTTCAGAATCATGAAGCGAATTATCGTGTTTAATGCTACTTGCAGGCTGCACTGAAAACCCGTTTCTTGAAAATAAAACAAAGACTTACGGTGCTTCCGTTAAGCATTCAGAAGTGTAGCAGAAATGGAATCCTAGCTTTTATAATTCAGTCTAAAAACCGCGTGAAAAAGGATTTTAAACTGGTGTTGAAAACAGGAAGGTAAAACTTCTTCGCTATAAAGCGTATATTTTAACGTCAACCGAGTAAAGCACCTACTCGGTTGGACTTGTTTGCACGTATTCTTGTTGCAACTTTTTATAAGCGTCTCGCCTCAGTGACAGTTTTATATTAACACTAACACTAACTTACAACTGCATTATGATACTAAAATTAAATATAGCGATCAAAACTTCTTGCCGGCACGCAATTAATAAAATTCATTCAGATTCCTGCGCCGAATTACGGTTTGGGAGCATGTAAGTAAGCCGAAAAATAAATAGTAGTTAGTTACGAACAATAGAGATGTCAAAAGTTTTGGTTCAAGAAAAAAATTAAAAGAAAACCAAAAACTACATTTCGTTTAAGTATCATTGCGGATCCAGTAACATTTGGCGCCCATCAAAGTAGAGCGCATAAGGCGAAGTTTCTTCCTAACGAACCCATATATAAAACAAGAAAATAAAATTCTGAGGACGTTTCTCAGTGGCATCCAACGACAATACTAGGTATAGATAAAATCTCCACTGCTGGTCCAGGTAACACAATAGCGTCAACTGCAGAACCTGTTAATGTTTGTTGTCAGGCCACCTAAACAGAGGATTTTTCTGCATTTCACGGTGCAGATTTCGAAATTCCGTGCGAATTCTTAGTAAATGTGCAGTACTACTTTCTCTCGACGGATGTGGCTCCAGATTACATCTAAATTCGTTTTCGGAAAATAACTCTGATTGGAAAGATTAATCCTAGCAGGTAAGTAGTCAGGTTGGTGAATTTTCGAACGCGAATGTGGTAGTCAGGTCAATATCATAATAACACATCTGATCAAATTTGGCAAACCCGTCATTTTGTGCAAAATAATTCACAAATAATTAAACACTTTAATTAGAACAGATATTATATTCGTTAGTACATATCAAACATTTCAAATTACCGAAACTTCAAAAAAGGAAACATATGAACATAACCTCACATAACAGAACCTATGCAACCCTACTCAATGATTAGAGTTACTTGGATCGCGTACTTGTACTTGTTTTCGAATGCAGAACAAGTAATCAGGTTTAATGTACGAACGCTTTTCCAAGAACCTGACTGCTCCGACTTAATTTCCGAAAACACCTTATCAGACTCACTGGTCCAGCAAAAGATTGGTGCGTCAGATATGAGTCCATCCATATTACCTGGTCAAAATTTAAATCTCGCTTCATAGATGCATTCGATGACACCCATGTCCGTATGAAATTGAATGTAAAGCTCTGAGAAACAACAACCGATAGAGTACACTGTTTCCTTTGTCTTCCGAAAGTGGAAGTTATTGGACAGAATATTTCCAACGACCACGGAAGAAGGCATAATTGTGATGATCGTAGACTCGGTCCGTCAAGATAAAGGCGGGCGGCCACTGAACGTGAAACTAAGCTAAGCTGAGCGAAACTAAGTTTTTTGAAAATTAGCTCCAACGTAATCTTACGCGGATGAGGCAACCGAGCAAAGATAAGCAATGTCTTATATCTTTGCTATCCTAACTTCGCTTCGCATAGCTTTAGTTGCCACGTCCGCGTAAGATTACGTTGAAGCTAATTTTCAAAAAACTTAGTTTCGCTCAGCTTAGCTTAGTTTCGCGTTCAGTAGCCGCCCGCCCTTATGTACAGCAATAACCAGTCCACTGCTTTCGAGCCTAGACGAATTAATACGTAGAAGTGTCAGACTGGACAGGACTGCATCAATAAGTCTACCATTGTCGTTTCAATCCAAGAAGGAAATAAAACAAATGACAAAGTTGCCAGATTGCCATTACTGTCCGGGCGTGTGTTTGTATAGTGGACTGTCGACTGAACTGAAGACTTGCGGCACTTTAGCCGTATAATTCCACATTGACAAGCAGGCACTCGAAACTGACTTCAACATCTCATCCAACCTTCGTGAATCTATCATCTTCGGCCAACTCTGGTTAAAACAACGGAAAGCAATGCTTGACATGCACAGAAGATACATTCGCCTCGGTACCGACAGTCGCCGAACGAAATCTCCTGCCGACCGAACCACGAAAGAAATCCGAAGAGAATCTGCAAAACCGTCAAAAACAGCGTACCCACTGAGCTTCAGACCGAATTCCATGACCTTTTCTTTCAGTTCAACAATGTGTTCGCTAGTAAGGGACCGTATTCGCGAACAGGCGAGCACCTATTACAGAATTCGCCATTACCATTACCATTACCCCAACACCAATGTTCTCCGGAAAGGAAAAAGATCACACCGGAACAGAGAAGGAAAGAGAAAATGCTGACCGCTGCAGCTGGTGTGATCCGCCCCAACACGTCTCCATATAATTTTCCCTTCGTACTCGTCGAAAAGAGAAATGGCAAACAACGCGTCTATGTCGACCATCGCAGACTCAATACTATCACTGAAGATGAAGCTTCGAGTTTGCCACGGATCATGAGGCTGTCCTGACCTCAGCCAGTATCTTTATCACCCTGGACATGACGTCTGGTCTGGTAAATCCCTCTACACAAATGTGGTCCATCTCTCGCATATCCTCTTAGCTTGATCGTCGTAAGCATCGTGATAATATTGAAAAATTACAGGCCCACATCAGTATTATGTATTGCCAGCTTTTATTATTTTTATATTAAGTGCGCAAAGCAAAGGTTTTTTGCGCTTGATAATGTTAGGTTTTTTGTCGAGACCGTTAGGTCGAGACACAAAATACATTCGACAACTTTTTTTCTACAACTGCACAGCTTTAAACAGCAAGTTTATTATTAAAAAATATTGAATTCATAAAAAACGGCAGAATTATTTTTTTTAAGTTACCGTTGCACGGGTTTCCATAGTTACTAATGTAAATAAAAATTGAAAATAAATTCTGTGGTCTGGTGTCGCTTTCCTAGTGTTTTATATTTATAGCGTTTTTCACTGGGACTAAATTGTGTACTGAGTGCGCACTCAGAATATTCTCATCTTATTTTAACCTCATGTAATGAAACGGGATGGAGATATTCTGAGTGCGCACTCAGTGCATAATTTAGTTCCAGTAAAAAACGCTATTAGTTTTCTATAAATTTTCTGAAAATGGACGTCAGCAGACTCATAGAAGATTCCGGAGATTCTGAATATGATGTAGAAATAGTAGCTAACGAAGCGATTGCGAGTATTTTGCCGAAGAAGTCAAACCGCAGTATTTAGAATTTTAGAAATGTCAATTTTAGAAATGTCAGAAATTCTTTTTTTACAGTGCGCCAAAATTTTTTTTAACGGTGAAAAAAACGCGTGTTTTGCGCACTGAAATTAATGCGTAAACACCCATTTTATGAACAATTGTAGAAAAAAATAATTTTACAACTATCAATGCTACAAACCTTTAGGAGAAATGAAATCAGAGCCTACTTTAATTTGGATTTAATTGAATGCACGGCATCTAAAATCTTATAATTATAATCACTCAGGCAAGTTTAATTTGCTAATTTCTATGCTATGTGAATTTACTTATTTTCATTGATATTAATTTATTTATTTATTATTTTATTTTCTATTTTCTTTCATGTAGATTAATTAATTTGTAGTAGTCGTAGCTGCATCTTTGTTACATGCACTTCTGTATACTTTTGTACCATTTGGAATTTCCCGTAGAATAGAATAAATAAATAAATAGACGATATCGTCGATAGCCTTTATTACGCTGGATAGTGCAGCGTACTAGTTTACTGTCACGCCCTTCGGCTTAAAGCACGCACCGATGACTTTCCAATAACTCATGACGCAAGAAGTACTAACGGGTAGGTATATTAGATATTTTATCATGGCTACCTGAATGATGTCGTTATCTATTCGAAGAATTGGAGCGATCATAGTGTAACAAGAACAAGGACAACACCACCAATGCAAGAATCCGCAGCTGCAAAAATCGGTCAGCCAAAGCTTTTTTGGTTAAATTAGGGCAAAGTTGCGCATTTTCGAGCTGAAAAAAAAATTGTAATATCTTCAATAGTTTTGAAAATATCACAAAAAACGAAAATTTCTGATTTTAGTTTTTAATTTTTTCACGATAAACTAATCGTACTAGACAATTCTAACTAGGACATTATTCAGACACTTTTTTATGGAGAATTCGAATATAGCATCCCCTTTTCAATAATTTTCAAGATGACGGAGAAACACCTGGCAAATTCATTTTTTCTTATGGACGCCATTTTGGATTTTAAGATTTTGAGATGAGACTTTTTTCTTTCTCTTTACAACGATGTATCACACATGGTGGTCCAATATCACTTTTTTGCCAAAAATCCAATTTTTCATTTTTTGCCAAGAGTGCTTTGAAAAAAAAACAAAATGTTCTTTTGTTGTGAACAAAAGTTTGATAGTTTGATCCTATTTCAAGTCTTGTCATTTACGTTTGTGTTAAACTAATCGTACTAGACATTTCTAACCAAGACATTATTCAGACACTTTTTTATTGAGAATTCGAATATGGCATCCCGAAATACATAATAAGAATAGATAATTATTAACGCACTTAATATCACAACATGTGTTCAAATTGCTCACCTCCTAATTCTAATCACAGTGCCACTCTCTTCCTAAGATTTGCTGTAGCTCTTGACATATCCCTTCTTCTAATCTTGTGCCTGAGAGTGGTGACAATTCTTTGACGAAGTTCATTAAGATTGGCTGGCATAGTTTGTAAATATCATTTTTCATTGACCGCGCCGGCGAGGGTACGTCGCCATTATTAGCAACAAAATGGTTGAGGAACATTTCCGACAAGCATTCCCTAACCCTCCTAGCATTATGGGGCGGTGCGGCATCTTGCTGGAACCAGATGTCTGAATAATGTCTTGGTTAGAAATGTCTAGTACGATTAGTTTAGCACAAGACTTGAAATAGGATCAAACTGTCAAACTTTTTTTCACAACAAAAGAACGTTTTGTTTTTCCAAAGTACTCTTCGCAAAAAATGAAAAATTGAATTTTTAGCAAAAATGTGATATTAGGTCACCATGTGTGATACATCTATGTACAGAGAAAAAAAAAAACGTAATCTCAGAATGTTAAAATCCAAAATGACGTCCATAAGAAAAAATGAAGTTGTCAGGTGTTTCTCCGTCATCTTGAAAATTATTGAAAAGGGGACCCCAGGAAAAACGTCCTCGGACGAAATCCCTTTAAATAATCGACGAGCTGATCATGAGATTCGTTAGTGTGATAGCTACCCAGAGTGACAACTAGTCAGGGTTGTTGTATAAGTGACCAAACAGTTCATGTAAGTAATTGTAATTGTAACTGTATGTAAATAAATGTTTCGTTATATTGAGCTACGACCCTTATTTCGTGTTATATAAATTATTACCATAACATTTTAAGATAACTCCACCTTGTGCTCGAGGGTTTCCAACAACACAGCTGAGTCGGTGTTCCTCGGAGAAATGTCACTTCGGTACAACTGAACCTCGGATACCGAATCACTCCAACAGGCCTTGAATTAAGGACGGTTTATCTACAACAGCTTGAAGAATATCTCCGGACAGTAATCAGAAGCATTTATGTAAGTTCCATGGACTCGTCGGATGACTTTGAAATTACATACCTATCGGGCGTACCACGTTGTGGATTACCGTGAATATTTTAGGGATACCTCCTAATGACTGCTTTCCGGAATCCTTGATAGAGCAGCCGTTGGGGCGTGGTCCCGACCTGTTGGATGAGGTGGCTTTGGCTGTTATTGTTGGATGACTTGCCGCTTGTAGAAGAAACAGAAATTATCTTGAGAAACTTCGGTGGATATTGTGGTAAACTACAAAATAAACAAAGGTTTTCCCATAAAAAGTTTCAG
This sequence comes from Dorcus parallelipipedus, assembly GCA_958336345.1. Classification (NCBI taxonomy): domain Eukaryota; kingdom Metazoa; phylum Arthropoda; class Insecta; order Coleoptera; family Lucanidae; genus Dorcus; species Dorcus parallelipipedus. The sequence continues at coordinate 36,524,016 of OY284475.1, forward strand.
TTACAATCATTGGATGAGTATTTTTTATACTATCTTATATTAGTAGAAAGTGTGAATTTAACAATTAATATAAAAAAAACCTACATTTTTTACAAAAACAATTCGCCTAAATATTTAATTATAACTTTCATGTTTGTTATGCAATGTGATAACTATTAAATACTGAATGTAAAACACAATCAAAATTTGCGGGCTAGCAAGAAGTTAAATAATTTTAGCAATCATCTTATCTTAATTATATGTTTACTAAAATAATTTTGTCGACTGAGTTTCAATGATGGTGGTCTCTGCGCAGAGTGTGAAACGTTTTGTTTAATAACAGTAACACGAGATTATCCCAATACGCGGCATATAAGGCCTATTTGACACCCGTAGTGAGATAAAAAGGTGTATATGTTTATTAATATACTATTTAATGTTTAATTATCTTAAATGCCTTATTAAATATTAATTTACATCAAATTAATATTTTTGTAAATATGTGTTACTTAGTAACTCTTCATATCGACAATTAGTTTGTCGAATGTTTACTTCTCGGAAATTTCAATGCTAGTAAACTCACTGGAGAGTTCAAGATTTCATCATACGTGGATTACTCATATATTTTATAAATAAGTTTATTTGAAAATAGAATTGGGGAGAAAGAAAAAAAAATTTGGTGGCCATATGCATACGTAGTACTTCGCGAAGTAATTGTTATTTGTGCACAGGGTGATCTGAATTCATCAACATAAAAAAAAATTCAAATAAACGTAGGCCGGGTCTGCATAACTGCAACAATAAACCAATGAGTACACGGAAATTTCTGAAACAGAAATAATATTTAATATATGTATTTATCTATTTATACATAAACTTAAAAATAAATAGTTTTAATTTTGTGGAGGCTGCCAGGCTTCATAATATGGTCTTATTCTGCTTACATGAACTACATCGATTTTGAATTTTTGTTTGGACCTTTCTGAACAATATAATCTACGTCCGTATGTTTTTTAACAATATAATACGGTCCAAACCAACGTAAAAGTAATTCTTCACTTTTACCAACTTTGCGTATAGGGGTGAAAACTTTTACTTTATCACCTTCTTGAAATTCGATATGACGATGAGAGTCATCGTATCGTATTTTCGCCCTATTTTGAGATTGTTTAATATTTTTGGTAGCAGTGTTCCGAATAGCTAAGATACGATCACGTAAATTCTTAATATCTGTCGCTTCAACGTCTTGTGTTAATGCAGCTTCAGATGGAAACCTAGGCTCACGGCCATAGATAAGACTGAAAGGCGACATTCTCGTGGTCTCTTGGACTGCAGTATTGTAGGCAAACGTTACATGTGGCAGATAAAAATCCCAATCAGTTTGTTGAGAATTAGTATACAAACTGAGCATATCAGCTAGGGTTTTATTAAATCTTTCTGTCAGTCCGTTACATTGTGGTCGATAGCTTGTTGTAAATTGACTATTTACTCCCATAATTTTCAACAACTCTGCTATAAATTGTGACTGAAAAACTTTACCGCGGTCACTTAAAATTTCCTTCGGGCAACCATGCCTACTTATAATATTTTCAAATAAAAATTTAGCGACTGAATTAGCTTTACCGTCACGTAAAGCTCGTGTTTGGACCCATCGCGTGGCGTAATCAGTAGCTACTATTATCATTGTATTACCTTTAGAACTTCGGTGAAAGGGGCCCAATAAATCAATCCCGATTTTTTGGAAAGGGAGTCCTACTTGAATTGGTTGCAATAATCCAGTAGGAGGTTTATTAGTATAATCTTTGCGTGCTTGGCAATCCGGACATCCACGAACATAAGTTTGAATGTCTTTTAACATCCCGATCCAAAAATAACGATCTTTAATACGATGGTAAGTTTTAGCGAATCCTAAATGACCTGCTAAGGGTTCGTTATGATTGGCAAATAATATTTCCTCTTTTAAGGTGTCGGGAATTACTAATAAATTTTCAGAATCTGTTGCATTAGGATTTTTCTTATATAAAATGTTATCTATTAAAACAAAATGTTTTATTTTTCTTCGCATAATAGCGGTTAAATTTTCTTCTGGGCTCAATAAGGCGTTTTTAATTTCACTAATAAAGGTGTCAGACTCTTGGGAAGTAATGAAATTGTCAGGGATGGAAACAAAAATAGGTAAATCTTGGTCTACTTGCTCATCTTCTAATGAGGCTTCATTTACGGGACAACGGCTAGGCAATCACTGTCTTGATTTAACTTTCCTTTTTTATGAATTATTTTATAATCATATTCGGATAATATGAGTATCCACCCTGCGGTTCTTCCTTTGGGATTTTTTAGTGTTTTTAAGAAACATAACGCGTGATGATCAGTTATAATTTATACTGGTTTACCGTAAATTAGATGTCTGAGTGTTTTTAGACTCCACATAATGGCTAATCCTTCTAAATGTAATACCGAATAATTTTTTTCTGCTTTTGTCAAAGTTCGAGAGAGATATAGGCAATAGGATGTGATTCTCCGTTAAAATTTTGTAATAAAACAGCTCCAATCTTTGCGATGAAGCATCTACTCTGAGTTCAGTTTTTAATTTTGGATCGTAATGAGCTAAAACGGGAGCTTCAATAAGTTTTTGTTTTAATAAATCAAATGATTGTTGTTTTTCCTCATTCCAAGTAAATTTTTCATCTTTCTTTAATAAATTATAAAGTGGAAAAGCAATTTTTGCAAAATTTGGATCAAATTTTCTATAAAAATTACAGAGTCCTAGAAAACGTTGGAGTTGTTTTACGGTTTTAGGTTCTTTAAAATTTTGTACTGCTTTTATTTTTGACTCATTAGGACGTATGCCTTTCTCATCTATTTCATAACCAAGCATTTTTATATTTGTTTGTAAAAATTTACATTTATCAGGATTTAAGGTCAGACCGGCTTGGCGGAATCTTTGAAATACTTTTTGTAAACGTTTCATGTGTTCTTCAAGGGTGTCCGAAAAAATAATAATGTCATCTAAATAAATCAAAACTTCTTTCCATTTCATTCCTTCAAAAACTTTATCAGCTAAATTTTGAAAAGTTGCTGGGGCATTACAAAGACCAAAAGGGAGGACGTTAAATTCGTACAAACCGTCTGTTGTTATGAAAGCGGTTTTTTCTTTACTTTCTTCTGTTAATCCTACTTGATAGTAGCCGCTGAATAAATCTAGGGATGAAAAATATTTAGCTCCTTGCAAACAATTTAGACAATCTTCAATTAAAGGTAGAGGATAAAGATTCTTTTGACGAGTTACATTATTTACTTTCCGATAATCAACACAAAATCGATAAGTGTTATTAGGTTTTCTTACTAAAACAACAGGAGACGACCAAGGAGACTGATTAGGTCTAATAATTTTATTATTCAGCATTTCTTTTACTTGTTCACTGATAATTTCTCTTTCTTTATGTGATACTCTGTATGGTCTACTCGAAACCGGACTCACTTCCCCCACGTCAATGTGATGTTTGAGTACTGTGGTTAAGCCAATTTGGGACATATCTGAGGCAAAAATATCTATAAATTTGGATAACATTGTGTCAAGTTGACGTTCAAATGAAGAAAGTTTTATAATTTTATTTGTAGTTATTTGGTGGAAAAGATCAGATTTATGCGTAGATGGGGCTAATGTTTCAAAATATCTTATAGTCGTATTCGTAAATAATTTCTGAGGAAAGTTTCCCAAATTTGTTATTTCTAACATAAAATAATTTTTTGTTCGGAAGGGGTTTTTTTCTTATTGTTAAATTTCTTGAAAGGAGAAAATTATCACGAGGAATGAAATTATTTTTGATGGTATTTGTGGTACTTAATTTGTTGTTTGAAACCACTTCAATAAATTGAGATTTATTAGGATGGAGGAGAACGTCTGTTTTAAGGGTGATTTTAGCGTCGTTGGTTTCATTTTGAACATTTTTTGTTATTCCTATTTTTCTTAGAATGTAAAAAGAAATTATCGAATTTAGTAACATCTTGGAACTTGTATATTACCACAGAGTTCTAAATAATTTTGAGGGAAATTAATAATTGCTTTTGATTTTCGAAGAAAAGAAGTTCCTAAAATTGAAGGTCTTGGTAGATCGCGTACTACAAGAAATTCTAGTGGAAAAAGTGTATTAGAAATTCGTAGTTTAATAAAAGCTTTGCCGATTACTTTAATAGGTTCGTTTCCAGCTCTAATTATATTTAAAGGTCGTTGTAAAGAAATGTAATTAGCAACGTAGCGAGAATTAATTACATTGTGTAAAGCTCCAGTGTCAACTATAACTTTTAAGGATTGGTTTTCTAAGGTTGCTGGGATAGTGACTATTCCAGATGATGGGAAAGAGTACAGATTATTTTCTTTGTTTTCCCAGATGAATCTTGGTTTTACTGGGAAACGTTGCCTTGGTTTTAGTGACGCAATATTTTGATTTTGTTTTCTATTAACTCGAAATCGTTGCGGAGAAAAAGTTTGTTCCCTAACAAACTGTTTAGGTTGCTCTCGGTTATAATTGAATTTCCGTGAATTATTATTTATTTTAGTTGAGCGTTCATAAGAACACGTAGAAGAAAAATGAGCCGGCTTGTTACAAATAGGACAGATGTCCTTGCATTTGCGCGCGCGGTTATTTAGATTAGACCGAGCCGCGAATGCAAATTGTTTATCTGCAAACGATGCATTCTGTGCGGGCGTACCTTGAAGAAATAACTCGGGATTTCTTAACTGTGACGCTATAGTCCGTTTTCGTGTGTCACTTAATTTTTCTATAAGAGCTTTGAAATCTTTTAATGACATATCAGGGGTTGATAGTAACGAAAATTGAGTAATGTAGATAGGATGTAGTCCATTTTCAAAATAATCTAAAATTTGTTCAAAAGGCATACTTGGATTTAAATCATTACACATTTCTAAAATATCGTACATGTACATATACTTTAGTATATCTTCGTCTTCTTTTTGACTTCGTTTCCTTAATTGATTTTTAAGTTCTCGAATACAATATGTAATTCCGAATTCTTTTTTAAAATCACGGACAACATTGTTCCAAGTTTTATTACTATTTTCTACTGCCGAAAGATAATTTTTATACCAGATATTTGCAGCTCCATGAAGAAATGAACCGAAAAAATTTATTTTATGTACATTTGACCAGTTATTAATATAAGCACATTTTTCATATTTTTTTATAAATTCAATTACATTTGTCGTTGCTGGTATAAATACTTCAGGACTAACGAATTTAGGAAACCGTGGAGTATTATTTGTCTCTCGCGCCAGAGCGATTGTGATAGGAGCGCGAGCGTTTTGATTTTCAATCATAATTACGGGCGATCGTGACACGTAAACGAATTTTGTTTTAATTTAAATTTCCGATCTGTTAATATAAAAAGTTACTTGTACTTGCAGATTACACATTATTGACATTAAATAAATATTTAATTATCATGACAATCTTTTAACAATTATTTAACAAAGAGTGGGTACGCGTCGTATTAAAAAAAAACAGTTAAATTTAACATTGCCTCTTATTACCTCGTTAAATTCTTCTAAAATAAAATCATTGCGTTTACTCAAAATTACAAAAAATTATTAAAGATAATTGAAATTTAGAAAAATTTTCCCCAAAAAAAAATAATTTTTCTGGGAAATAAATTAGTGACTACATTTTGGATCTTTAGGCACCTCCACCAATAAATGTTACGATAATAATTGAATTAAGGTAAATGAGGGACGTAGCTTTATAAAACAACAAATCTATTAATTACTTACATTATCAATATACACCACAAGAGCTGTTCACTCTAAACTCAAAGTCAATCTAATACTAATCTGTGCGATATGAGTTACCATTATATATAGGGGAAGAACTATTTTTAGTTAGTGCGGGTCGCGATATATGATTCATTGACAGATTGTTGAGGCATTGCGCTTATATGGTAACGTCAACGTTGCCTTTCTATATTTATTTTTGTTTTTCGCGGAATCCTGATGAATCGTTTTATGCAAGTTCAATCTCGAAAGTTCTGCACTGGAAGCTTCTTTTGTTACAATATTTCGAATAGTATTTATTCTATTACCTATTCTTGAGGGTCTTCAAGAAGTAAGGCGAACAGTAAACTCAATCCATCATGATCTCAAGCTATAGCATAGAGGCAAGTGCTAGGCAACTTGACGTTACAAAAATAATGTTTTGTAACAGGTGATCTATATATTTTCTAATCAAGTGACCTATGGAAATAAAATCATGTGTCTTTGATTAGTTCACTATTTCAAATTCCACTTGAATTACATATTTATATTGCATTCCTATACAGAACGAAAGGAATGCAATAAAAATAATTCAAATGGCATTTGAAATAATGAACCAAACAAAGACATAATTTTTTTTCCATAGGTCACTTGATCAGAAAAGATATTGATCACGCGTTATTATACATCGTGATTCCACCGTTGACGAGCGTCTCGCGATGAAGCATTTTGTAATCTTTTCAACAAGCCCTTCTGTTGGTACATCTCTTCATGATCTTGACCGACTCGATATTTTCTGTATTTTATAGAAACAAGTACTTTTACTTATTCTCAAGCAATTTCGGAAGGGACACAATATGCTTTCAGGATTTTGTCAATTTTGTTGGGATGAAACGGGATGGGTTTCTCAAAAATTCTAAAACGGCTTATTAGGAGTTACTACTTAGTAGGAGTTTTCAGTAATCCGTCTAACACGTGATGGTCTCTAGTCTGCTTTCTTCCATACGGTTTCATCCTTCGATGACGTGGTTTTCTGGAAAAATGTTATTTTCCAACGCCGCGCCGCGCCGTGCCCAGGCTGCAGTTTCGAAAAACTCCTCCATCTTCTATTCTTCCATTACAATCAATATAAGAAATATATAAAACTTCACTATGAGCAAACGTGGGCTTTATATAACCTTTAAAATAATAGTCATAGTCATTGCCACTAACACAATACTATTTTGGTGTCTGTAATTACAATACAATACAATACAATAACAATTTCCTGTATCACATGGAGCTTTTAGCACAATGTGTTTCCCGTCAATAGCGCCACAGCATCCAGAAAAATTTGTGTTCTTTTAATGCCCAAATAAAAAATTATCTAGCCTTCCAGTACTCGCACCTCTGTCTCACAGTGTGGTCTCACAGACCGTTCTATTACAAATTTATAAATATTTTTCGAATGTCATGTCCCAACGAGCGCCTTCTCTAAGTACCTTTCCATATTGATCCAAGGAATGGTCCCTTCCACGGTTAGTTCAATTGTGGCGCTGTAATTTGAAACATTATAGGTAAACACGGTCTGTGAGACAGGATGCGAGCACTCTCGTTATTTTTGCAATCGCTTTTCGATCGGGAACTCTTACGATTAGTAAAATGTTTTCTGACATTGCAAATTGTGCTAAATTATCTCATTTATTTTACCAAGACTTCATAATGGGCGAATGTAAACGTGAAATTACAAAACTTCAGAAATTATATGATGGAGAGTGGCAATGAGTCTATACAATGACGAAGATGAACATTGGAAAAATGGGAAAAATAACTTTACAAACCTTACCAAAAACTGTAAATATTATCATTTCTTAATAATATTCACATTTATAAATTACAATGCAATTTTTGGGGTTCCGGTCTTGTAGACCGGCGCGAGTACTCATGTTACAAAATTTCGCGAGAGTAGTGGAAGGCTAGAGACGTAAGGTAATATCGGAAATTATAGTGCAGTTATTATTTGGTTGTCAACTTTTTTCTTCTAAATATTGGCGTGTTTGTTGGGTTGTATGCGCAGTCATGTTATCATGTTGAAAATATCCCTGCTGTAACTAATTATCATGAAGCTGAACCACAAATTGGTCTAAAATTTTAATATAATGGTTTACTGTTATAGTTTCTTTAAAAAATATGTAATTTATTATTCTTATTCTTGACATGCATATCCAGACATGAATTTTGACAGCATGTAATGGAGTTTGAAAAAATTCAAGAGTGTGCGTTTTAAAAATGCCGAGCATCCGGCTCAATTCTTGAAAGACGCTTCATTCGAAATTTGTACCTTGATCGAAATTAAGCTCCATTGACACCCCAAATCTTGTTATCCAGTTCTCTATGAGGGCAGTGGCGTCAGTTGTTGCTTCCCGATTAGACAACGCGTAACTTTCTAGTCATTTAAGGCATTTTCGGAAATTCACTCCGAGTAGAAATGTGAGAGAGAACATCTAGAGACTTAATGCACGTAAGAGTGAGAAAAATAGCGCACCAATCAAATTAACGAAATCGCCTTAAGTAAAGTAATCGGTTACCACCATGATGTAATACACCTGGCATACCAATTATCTACATCGGTTCTATCATGCGTCCAACAATTATTGTAGTCCTGGGTGGCTGTGGTATCACACATAAATGCCGATTTTTACTTCGTATCGTTGAATTTAAGTCTCAAATATTCACTGTTAGACAATAAATAAATGTTTATATACGTATTTAATGTTTTAATGCCATTTGAAACAATAATTAGTGAAAAATGTTTGACTCTACAGCTACTCAGGACTACAATAATTGTTGGACACACGTAACATTTCACCCAATAAAACCTTTCTCGGACTTTTGCCAATGCTTTCCAAGTGCCCACCTGACGTACCACCATGTATTTCTTCCAAAACTTCGGCAATTCTAATTTTTGGAAGGACTAACTGCTCTTTAATTTCGCTGCCGTCAGGTGACTCTCATTCTCTTTTAAGAATTCCGTTATCTAACTTTAAAAAATCCCATTGTGCCCAGTAGCTTTTGAAAATTGGGCTTTTGTCCGATATTTCAGCCCACGTTGGACGTTGTCCCTTTTCTTTCCAAGAGATTATATCCCTTATATCTTCCTCTTGGCGTTGCTCTTGCCTTATAATCTCTGGTTGCCATTGGTTGTTTGTGACACGTGTTATTTTGATCGGAATTATACCTTCTTTGTCCTCCAATTTCAAGCAGTGCTGACAATTTTCAGGACGCGGTCTTCTGGAGAGTGCATCTGCCTTATTATGGACCTGGGCGATGTTCAATTGTAAAATCATACCCCTGCAGTCTTTCTATCCATCTAGCAAGCTGGCCTTCTTGTTTTTGAACTGGAACAATCATTTCAATGCTGCATGATCTGATCGAAGATGAAACTGTCGACCATAAAGATACTTGTAAAAATGTTCCAATGTTTCCACTACAGCAAAAAGCTCCTTCCTGGTTTCACAATAGTTTCTTTCAGCTTCGTATAAAACTTTACTGAAGTAACCGATAACACGTTCTTCTCCGTCCTGGACTTGTGATAGCACGCCCCCAATTCCATGATTGCCAGTTCATCGTTGACAGTGTCAACGATGAACTGGCCCTCTAGTCGTGGATAGGACAGTATTGGTGCAGATATTACAAGATTCTTCAGGTTGTCAAAAGCTTCTTGACAATCTTCACTCCAAAAAATGTTGTTTTTCCTTCAGCGAATGCAGAAGTCTTTTATAAATCGTCTGTAATATGTGCATAATCACAAGAAAATTCATGCACATTTTTTGGTGGCGGCCAGTTCTTAGCTCTTCTGAAATTTTGTTTGGATCCGTTGCGACTCCTGCTTCTTTTGGAAGAATTCGCATTTGGCAGGGTTCAGTTTCAATTTCGCCTCTTTTTTTTTTTCTCTCTGGAAGACGTCTGTTAAGTTGCAAGGTGTTCTTTAAAGGTTCTTCTAACAACGATCACATCATCTAAGTATACCAGGCAAGTTTTTCAGCTAAGTTCGCGCAATACCAATTCCATGAGTCGTTCAAAAGAAGCTGGGGTGTTGCAAAGATCAAGAGGCATCACTTGAATTGCCATAAACCATTTTCAGCAGTGAAGGCCGTCTTTTCCTTGTCTTCGGGATGCATACCAACTTGCCAATAGCCACTTTTCAAGTTTAAGGTCGAAAACCATTTCGCACCGGATAAGGTATCTATAGGCGCCATGCACATCTCTGCGTTCAGCGCCGCCTGGCGTGGTGATTTGTGAATTAGTGATATGAAAATATTTCTTGAGACTCATTGCATGGGAATAATATCATTCTTATGACAATTTACGATTGTAGTACATAATACTTGAGTTTCCTGGTATTGAAATACATTACAATATTCAAGTTCAAATGTACACTAATAATTTTAAACAACTCGTATTTTTATACCACTAATGCAGAAAATGGTCATTGGTGGCGCTAGCTTCGCATATGCATGGTCCCTATTGTGTCATCGATTTCGTGACATCATTTAATCGTTTATAGTCCACACAAAAACGCGTGCTGCCATCCTTCTTAGTCACTAGTACAACGGAAGATGCCCAATGGGCAGAACTATCGTAAAGTCCATGGGCAATGCCCAGTTCTATAACGCCTTGGTCCTGCACCTTCTTGAATAAATCGTCGGCTTCTTCTCTTTTTGCCAACGGCAGTCGTCGTGGGGTCGTCGAATTGGATTCGAGTCGCCAGTGTTTCTTCTATGCTGTACAATGTATGTCCGGGTTAAGTTATCATCGGTATAAACAAAGATTTCTTTGAATTTTCGAAACAGCTCTCGTATGTCCTCTGTTTCTTTGGGTTTCAGAAATGTTGATGTACCTGCCAGCAATTTCTCTAGTATGTGGTAGAGTGTCAGACTGATGTCGAGCGGATGCATCGTTCACTTGACTATGGTTTACAGAACCAACTGCTTCACAAATATCCACTTTCTTCCACAAACAGGAGTAAAAGATCTGTTCTTATAACGCACGCATTTGCTGCAGTATCGATTGCGAATTGGAAGGATCTTTTGCCAATTTGTCCATTTGATATCAAAAACTATTTTCATTATTTCTTATTCTAGATATAGAGACAATCTTGGGGTTATCCATAGAATCCGTCAGCATGCGCCTCTTCTGGCTGACTGGAATTAGTTTAACGAATCACTATCATCATAGTGGCGCATTTGCTTGCGCCTACAGTTGGAGCGCAGATGACCTTGCTGACCACAGTTCCAGCAAGTCAATATTCGTTTGACATTGCTTGTGGCCTTTTTTTCTTCCTACTGTTTTAGTCTTTCCAAAATTTCGGTCAGTGCATTGTCGTCGGCAGCTTTCACCTCTCGCACTCGCACTAGGGTTCTAGAGGCTTGCCTGGGAGCCTCGAATTTCAGAACACGGGCCAGTACATCTGTGCACTTGGAGAAGTTACCTAGTCGCAACACTTGCTGCATCTCTTTGTCTTTAATACAGTCGATGAATGCCAGTGGAAAACAGGTTCAGGCAGGAAGTCATTCGGACCAATCTCTCAACATCGAGTTCAAATTCCTGTAATGACTCACTATTCTTCTGGGTACGAGTTTTCAGTTGAATAGATCGAGTTGCATCATGTGTGCATCGCCAAAACACATGTTCAAGTGTTCTGCCAGTTGATCAAAGTTGTTCTGAATTTCTTCGGGAATGGATTGTAACGCATTCAGCGCTGGTCCCCGTAAAGCCAATACAAGTGCGGCGGCTTTATCAGAATCATTCCAACGATTTAAACTGTCTGATAAAAGTAGACCATGGTAAGTCACCTTCAAATTTGGGTGGCTTTAATTTCTGGCTTAACGACGCAGATGATGGTGTAATGGAACGACCTAGTCCCACTTTATGCAATTGCTTGGCTAAGTCTTCAAATTTATCCTGGAACTGAATTTGTATTCCACCAAATTTTTCATCAAGTTTGTCGACAAAATTTCATGTTTTTAATTTTAGTATCAATTTGAGTTTTTACACCTTCAATTCTGTCATCAATTTTTTCATCATATTCATTTTTAAGATCTATCTTCTCATCGATTTGAATCTTAATGTCCTCTATTTTTAGATCAGTTTTTAAACTGGAAATTTCAATTTTTATTTCCAAGCTTTCTATTTGTTTTCTAAAAAGTTCCATTTGATCTTTCATTTATTCCTTGATGTCTTTCTTTATATTTTCATTGACTTCTTTGATTTCTCTCTTTATATTTTCATTCATTTTTTCCATTTTTGCTTTCAATTCTTTAAGTAAAGCTGCAGTATTTTCTATTTCGAATTCAAATGATTCTGAATCGTTTCCTTCTTCTCGGAGAGCTAGTTTAAGCCGTTCTTGTAAAACAGTTTTCTTTCCAGAATTTCCAGCCCTCTCTCGTCCAATTCATCACGCAGCTCTTTCACTTTCAATTCAACAAGCTTCATTTTCGATTTTTTGAAAATTTCCGCTTCTGCAACAATTTGTTACGACTTCGGGATTCACAAATTGTAATCGTTGTTTATTTTAAAAATACTTTAATGTCTACGATTATTTAACACTATATCGCTTTCTAAATAAAATGATTTAAATATCCCGCTGTCTCAGGGTTATACAGGGTGAGTTTTTTTCGATGTTTAGCATAGGGGATCTCGGAAACCAGCAGAGCTAGAGAGACGGTTAAATGGGGAAAGATTTGTAGTTTTAGGAGCCCAGTTTAATGCAGCTTCTGCGTTTTTCTTAAAGTTCTTGGCTGGATTTTAAAGAAAAGTTGTAAAAACTAAAGTTGTACAGAATTACGTTCTTAATTAAACAATCGAACTAAATTTTCCATATAAGCTCTTATTTTTCAGTTATGACATAAACAACAACTTTTTTAATGGAAACCATAGTAGGCCATGAATGAAAAAAAAAATTTCTTAAAGTTCATGGCTGGATTTTAGAGAAAAGTTGTAAAAACTAAAGTTGTACAGAATTACGTTCTTAATTAAACAATCGAACTAAATTTTCCATATAAGCTCTTATTTTTCAGTTATGACATAAACAACAACTTTTTTAATGGAAACCATAGTAGGCCATGAATGAAAAAAAAAATTTTTACCTTTCCAACCATGTAACATTCGATATGGTTATTTAAAAAAACGACGGAGATACGGCAGTTTTCTCTTTCGAAATTGTTAATATGGCCATGGAAACAAAAGTTTATTGACAAATGCAAATTATAAACAGTGAGCAAATAAAAATCAGATTAGAGTAGGCGGTGTAAAGAAAATGTATGTTATTAAATAAAAAATCAGTAAATTTGACAGTCCATGACTGTATTAGATTAATTAATTCAGTTAATTAGAGACATTGCACCCCCTACTCTAATCTGATTTTTATTTGCTCACTTTTTATTACTTTGACGTTTTGTTCGCAGTTTCTTTTTTACATACGTTTCAGAATCAAAACTCTAATACCAACAATGGTTCAATATTTCAATAGCCTCCCAGAAAAACCTTCAACCTCTGCATATCATTTATTTACGGTCGAGAAAACTTCAGTTTCACTATAATTTCATGTTTTCTTCAATTTTGGAAATTTTTAACATTGATTTAATGTCAATTCTTTTTTGTAAATACTCACTTTATGACCGCTTTTTGTTGAGATAGGGTTCATTTTCATCACCAAGTCAAAATGGTGTTAAGTATCAAATAGCTATGTGAAACACATTGAAATACAAAACCAATAATTCGTACGTATAGCTTACAAACACGAAGCAGCGAAACCTTGGAAGATCATTCTTGTGGTTCTGAAAAGAACCTTTAAAATTCACCGTATGAACAACTGCAAGTATACCAGGGTCGGAGAGTAGCATTTGAGCTTCGTATTGCTAATCAGAAGCTGTTTTTAAAAATCTAAACTATCAAGAACAAAAATTTTGTGCAAATCGGTTTTGATTACAGCAGATTCCTCGAGCATGCTCTGTACAGCTGTTTCAGTCCTAGTTGGGCCTTCGTCAGCAGAATCGTAGCTCGAGAAATCCACTGCAAACCAAACCGATCTGTCCAGGTTATTCGCCCTTGTGATGTGAAAGTAATAAACAATTTAAGTAGCAATTAAGTACAGCTGTTTCTGCTGACGAAGGCCCAACTAGGCCTGAAACAGCTCTACAGAGCATGCTCGAGGAATCTGCTGTAATCAAAACCGATTTGCACAAAATTTTTCTAAAATTTTCATATGCTTTGACAGCAAGCATGGCCGCCTCGCGTCGGATGACTTATTATGTGGCGAACTAGCTTCAATTTCTCAATCCTACTGCGATATTAGGTCAAAAAGCGATTGCAAGATGCCGCTACTTAAATTGTTTATCAAGAACAAAATTAAACTAAAAAAAATTTAAAGATGTTCGAAAAGACCACCATTATTTGTTATACATACATTACACCTCTTTAAAATCGAATTTACTGCTTTCCTAGTAGAACGTCCGTCAATATTGGCAAAAGCTTCTAATACACCTTCCCTTAGGTTTTCTATTGTTGCATACGATCTTCGATAGACCTTATTTTTTATCGCTCCCCATAAATAAAAGTGTAGAACAGACAGATCTGGAGATCGAGGTGGCCACGTAACTGGTGCATTCCTTCCAATCCATTAGTTGGGAAAAGTTCCATTTCAATAATTTTGCACTGTTAATTGATTATTTATGCGGCGCACAGTGTGTCGAAATGAGAAAATAGTGGACATCGATATTTTTCTGAGGATATTGTATTTAATTTTTCTATCCGTCGTTTTCCATACACCTTTTAAGCACATTTCTGTACGGTATAAGGTTTAAAATTAAGAAATTTACACGGCGTTAAGCATATAAGCATTTTACCATAATTTTATTTGTAGTTATTTCTGAAAATGAGCCGTATATTATACGATTTATCGTAGCCGAAATTCAATTTATAAAATAATCTTACTGGTATACTTGAATATTGCTGAGAAAGTGTATCAGTATTACGTAATATACAGTGCAGGCACATATGGGGAACTTTTTTATTATTAATTTCTCAGAAAAATTTATTCGTTAAGAAAGTTCCTGCGTGCTCCCAAACTCAAAATGCACCTAACAAAATTTGAATACCTGTTGTCATATACCGAGGAAATCAAAATACTTGAAATAGACGTAAGAGTAAAGTATCTTTATTTTTCAAAATTCGTTTGTATCGTAGAACTTTGACTGTATAGAGCTGGATGTTTCTTCAGGTGTGATATGAATATACTCTGGGATTTGTTTTTCGGACATCTACCAACTAGAAATTACGATCAATAAGGATACCGTGAAAATTTCACATTTTGTGTCCAAAATTTTTTTTCATCCTAGACAGTCATGATTTCATATTTTAAATCATATAGAAACTCTAAATAACTTTACCAAATAATATTTTCACGAATCTTAACAGATAAAGGTACTTTACTCTTATGTCGATTTCAAATATCTTGATTTCCTCGGTATATAACAAGAGGTATTAAAATTTTGACATGTGCATTTTGAGTTCGGGAAGATGGAGGAGCTTTCATAAACAATAAATTTTTCTGAGAAATCGATAATAAAAAATTTCCCCATGTGTCCTTTCTGCTTATCACTGCATATCCGTTTCTTGTATTTTTGGATAAGTAGCGCCAACGAAGAAACACTTGAACTAGTAAATTGTCCAGGCCGGATAAAAGAAGTCGTTTCGTGAAATCTAGTAGGTCGTAGTTAGTGGAATTATATACATACAATGTTATTTGGGCAACTTGATTCTTTCTGCAGAAAAATAAATATGCTTGGTCGCGCTTCGTCGCACTTGTTTAAAGTGAATATATGAAGCCAAGATATCAGAAAATCAAAGTATGTTTATATCCACTTGGACAAATTTGGACATATTTTATAAGGTAAACTAAAAATTTGTCTAAAACTTTTTGATATTTTTAAAACCTTATTTTATGGAAAAATGATAAGCTATTATTATGTTACCTCGATAATTAAAAGCTTAAACCTTGGACAAATAAGCGCTAGAAGAATTATCTTTCAAAATGATATCCAGAAGAAACAATGGGATTTCAAAGTGGGTGACTGTTTATGTGTCACGTTCCTAAAGCACCGTATCCATCCGTCAAAAAGTAACCGGTGTAGTACGTTACAAGAAATTTTATTGTCATTTTCATGAAGCTTAGATATTATTCTAAGTATTTGAGTAAAAATTTCGTCGAGTTTCAAAATTTTTATTTTTGTCGAATGTCCACTATTTTACTGTTTCGACACACTTTGCGGCGATGTAACATCATGTTCGAACTATTCTAGCATTTCTCGAATCTGTAAATTTAATTCGTTCAACATATTTTCAAAATAATTCCGTAAGAAATCAAGGTAGCGGTCACCGGTTAAGGTATCATTAAAAATATATGGACCGAGAATTGTTGATCCAATGATATCGCAGCAAACATTAAATCCAAATTTAATTTGTGGTCTTCTTTGCTCAACATAATGTGGATTTTCTTTTAACCAGAGATGCTCATTGTATCTATTAAGCATGCCACAATTTGTAAATCGGGTTTCATCTGGCCAAAGAACTTTAAATTTGAACTGTGCGTCGTCTATACATTTATCTCTAAATCACGTACAAAACTCAATACGCCGACCGTTATCACCTGGATGCATTGTTTGCGAAATCGATAATTTGTAAGGATGGAACTTATGCTTTTGCAATATTCGCATAACAGTGTGTTGTAATGTGCCTGCTTCCGTTTCAATCTGTCGGGTTGAAGTTGATGGATTTTCCATTACATACGCTAGAACATTTATCTCAGCAGCTTCATTAGCTGAGTTGGTTCTGCTCCTAGGTTTACAGAAGGAACCATATTCTCCCAAATTGTCATATAATTTTTTAAATGTAGGCAGTGAAGGCTGGCGACGATCAAAATAGCGGTCAAAATACAGGGATATTCACATAAACCGTTCGTTAAAAGTTTTCAAGGTTGCAGTTCACGTAGATATTTGAAATTTAAGGAGCAAGGGTTTTCCGTAGAGATCTCTTTAAATAAAATAAAATTGTCTTTGTACCACTTCCGGTACAACCGGAAGTGATACAAAGACAATTTTATTTTATTTAAAGAGATCTCTACGGAAAACCCTTGCTCCTGAAATTTCAAATATCTATGTGAACTGCAACCTTGAAACCTTTTAACGAACGGTTTATGTGAATATCCCTGTATTGTTGTGCAGCATGGGTGGCATTTTTTTGGCACTGAATGTAACACTCGATCATATCGCGCTTTTCTTGATTTGAAAAATTCATTTCAATGACAAACCTAATACTTATTAAGTGAAAATTGGTGGTAATAAACGTCAAAGTGATATAATTTGCATTTGTCAATAAACTTTTGTTTCCATGGCCAACCATATTAACAATTTCGAAAGAGAAAAACTGCCGTATCTCCGTCGTTTTTTTAAATAACCATATCGAATGTTACATGGTTGGAAAGGTAAAAAAATGCCATTTTTTCATTCATGGCCCACTATGGTTTCCATTAAAAAAAAACTGATGTTTATGTCATAACTGAAAAATAAGAGCTTATATGGAAAATTTTGTTCGATTGTTTAATTAAGAACATAATTTTGTACAACTTTCGTTTTTACAACATTTCTCTAAAATCAAGAATCACCGAGCTATATGCATTTAACGAATTTATAAAAAAAATCAGTTTTTTTGAAATATCTTGCCAGCCATGAACTTTAAGAAAAAAGCAAAAGCTGCATTAAGAGCAATCTTACGAAATAACTCCATATACGAAAACTATTAAAACTATTAAAACTAAATTTTAAGATTTAATTGTGGCCGAACAAAAAGTATGTCCCTTTTTGTTTTTACACTATCGAAAGCCCGTTATTAATAGATTATTTTCGTCTAAGAACATTTGATTTAAAAATAAGACAACGCTGTCATTTTTGAAAAAAGTTGAGTACGCCTCGCGCAACATTACTTGACAGGTCAATTTCGAATCAATTTCTAAAAATATTCATTTTAAGTTATTGAATATTACTTAATTAGTAGATTTCTATACTAATTTATATCTATGTTTACATCTTCGTAAATTTTTGAAAAATTAATTTCATTTACCTTATAGTACATTATAAACGACACTGGCGTTTCGATGACACCAAAAGATGTGACGCACAATGTGTCGCCAGAGCCAAAAGACTTTTACGTTCTGCAAACAAAAAACTTCGCGTCATGATGTTTGTCATGTACTTAATTATCAACATTTTTTAACAACTTTCGAAAAAATGTATGTAGATACATATTTACATTTACATTTACATATTTACCGCAGATTTTTCTTTTCCGATATGTGACCTTCTTGTTAATGGAGTTTAATTTACCATGTTTACAATTTAAATAAATAAAATAATAAATTTCATTACAGTGTTGAGCTGCAGGTACTACTAAAATTGCGCATGCGCATGAAATAGGATTATACGTAAAATTTTTGGTGTTGCAGCTCCAATCCTCTTCAATATTTTACAAATATAGGTAACTACTTTTTCCTTTTCTATTATACGACGCATACGTGCAATTAAAAATAAAGTCTACTTTGAACGATAATTGCGTCTTTTTACAATTTACCGTAAAAAATGTGTAAGTATTTGAATATAATTATGTACATGTATGTGTATTTCTGAACCCTTTTGAATATACCAACATTATGACCGAACGCAGCCTAGTAAGTTGCTCATGATGACAGAACCACCGACACGCGCGAGAATTATTATCGTTCTTTCTCAATATGTGTTGAACAGAGATAGCTCTAAGCAACTAATGGTGGTTTTCAATAGCCGCATGTTCGGAGGGCGACTGCCAATAAACCAATCATAATATCACAAATATTTCCCCTTAACGTAGCAAAGTAGGGATAGTAAAATGCGAATTTCTGAGGGGTAACTTTGTACGATTCCTCTTAAACTGGGCTCCTAAAACTACAAATCTTTCCCCATTTAACCGTCTCTCTAGCTCTGCTGGTTTCCGAGATCCCTATGCTAAACATCGAAAAAAACTCACCCTGTATAGCAAGTCACGCTATTCTAGAATAGCGGCGAATAAGGATAGAACATTCCAGCAAATTCTACTATCATTCGGTGCGAGTCTGGAATAAACTAGCATATTGTCTGCACCGCAGGTAGGTGGGGCGACCAGTCTAAAAAATAGAATTTACTTCACGGAATGTAACAATACATTAGAAAGGTCTTTTTGCTTTTGCATATTTTGAATTACGAATTCGTTATACTCTACACTGTAAAAAATTTCATAGTAAATTTACCCTTTAAATTTAAGAATAATAAATTCTTTTCAAATGTCAGTTTTTATTACTGAGTCTGTATCCAAATTTATGGATCAACTTTACCAAATACTCTGTATAGCCTGTACGAGTAAATAAATTACACTGTGTAACAGCAAAATTGTTTCTTTGAATTTTTTTTTTGCATAAAACGATAAAATTTGTCTACCTAAAACGTAGTAGGCGGTTTTTATTGTTCTTGTGTTGGTACATTGACAGATACTGTCCCTTTTCTGTTTTACGTAAGATTACGTATTAATTTCATTCAAAAATGCCTTGCAAGCTTTCTCCTGATTTGTTTTGCTATGTTTGCGGATATTTAATAACGAAGAATCAAGCAAAACATAAAATTGTACGTGAAACTGTTAGGAATAGGTCGGGATCGCATGGAAAAACCGTAAAGTATAACGTAATACAACGCGCTGACCGATACACTTGCGACTGGCCGCTGGGGTGATATCTGGTAACAACAAAAAAGTGTAGGCGGCGTTACGTTGTGGATCTACCCTATAGATGGGGCGCGCTGTTCTAACACTTCCCCTAGATACGCAACGTTTATTTGATGGTCTCGATCCCTAGCCTTTTTACTCACCATTCGTGTTTTTGCCTAGGGAGTCCTTTAGTTAGAACGTCGGCGATCATCTCCGTCGTCGGAACGTATTGTGCGGTGACGTCCCCGTCCTTAAGCCCCTCTCGAACGAAATGGTGTCTTATGTTGATGTGCTTCGACCTGGCGTGATGTACCGGATTCTTCCCCAGCCTTTGAGCACTCATGTTATCACAGTTTAGTGTGACGCCCCCTCGAATGTCGACCCCCAGTTCCTTCAGGAATCTTTGGAGGTATAAGGCCTCCTTGGAGGCTTCGGCTAGGGCCATGTATTCGGCCTCCGTGGAACTCAGGGCGACGGTCCGTTGTTTCCTCGAATCCCACGTGATTGCGGATCCGCCTAGCAGGAACGTATATCCCGTGTAGGATCTTCTATCGACGATACAGTTTCCCCAGTCTGCGTCCACGTAGCCCACCAATGACGTGTCTTTTGGATCGAATCTCAGTCCGACGTCGACTGTGCCCTTGAGGTACCGTAGGACTCTTTTGGCTGCCGACCAGTGTGTCGAATCGTAACAATCCTTGAATTGACTTAGGTGGCTGACGGCGAACGCCAAGTCTGGTCTCGTTCCTACCGCTAGATACATCAGCGAGCCGATGAACTCTCGATAAGGTAGCCGTTTGTCCTCTTCGCTCACCTCAGATTCATTTTTTGTCAGTTTAATGTTTACGTCGTACGGTGTCGATACAGGTTTGCACTCTGTCATACCGAAGCGCTCCAGCACTTCCCTGACGTATCCTCGCGGAGTTAGAATTACTGATTTCCCTTCTTTTTGAAATTCCATGCCGAGGCAGTAATTTGCTTTCCCTAGATCTTTGATTTCGAAGCGTCTCGAGAGATATCTGAACACGGCTTCGATGTTTTCGGAAACCTTTGACATCACGAGGATTTCGTCTACATATATGACGATCAGGGTGAGATTCTCTCCCTCGCCGATGCGGTATAAGCACGGATCAGCCTTCGTGGGCTTTGCGCCCATTTTCCTCAATTCTTCGTCTAGGCAGACGTACCAATTACGTCCAGCTTGTCGGAGTCCGTACAGGGCTTTCCGAAGTCGGCAGACTTTGTCGCTGCCGCTCAGCTCCTGTAGCATTAATTTGGCTCTAGAACGAACGGGTTGGTCATCGCTTTCGGATTTTATGATTAACGAAAGCGCTTCTTGTAGGTATTGTGGTGGCTCCAACAGCTTCTTTTCCTGGATACAGGTGCAACAGGTGCGAATGACTCTTTGAAGTCAATTCCTGGGTGCTGGGAAAAGCCTTGTGCCACGATCCTGGCCTTTCTCTGATTAACTTGGCCGTCTGGCCCGTACTTGTTTCTCAGTACCACCCGGCTGCCAATTGTTTTGTGATCCGCGTGGGCGCCTGACAGGGCCTGTTTGACTTGGATTTCCACAGCGCATGCCACCTCCCTCGTGTCCTCCGCGTCCTTGGGCTTTTGGAATTCCTTACGGGGTGGTTCTGGTTCGCCGGACCCGATCTTTTTGGTCTTCCGCGTCTGCGTCCTGACGAGGATGGTGCGGTATTCGTGCTGTCCTCAATCGCGTCGTCCTGCATGTGCTCCTCCAGTTGTGGTTGCGGTTTTTCTTCGTCTTCGTGGAGTTCGATGTCGATACCCTCGTTATCATCGATGCTCTCTGCTTTGCGATTGTTGTTTGACATAATCGCATCTGATGCTTCTTCTGAGGTTGGGTTGGCTCCCCTTGGGAACTTCACATCGCGCATTACCTCGACCTTCTTTTCGTCTTTCAAGCAGACTCGGTAAGCGAGTATCCCAGGAATATCCCCTGTCTGCTCCGGGATTGGAGCTTCCCCTTGTTGGACGACCTGTCCAAGCAAAATACATTAGACCCGAAATTCTTCAAGTAACTTACGTTAGGCGTATGTCCGATCCAACTTTCGAATGGTGTGCGTCCGTTGAGCTTTTCCGTAGGGCATCGGTTCCTCACGTAGCACGCAGTTGAGACGGCTTCTGCCCAAAATGAAGACGGGAGGTTGGATTGGAGCAATTAACATCGTGCGAACTCCGTTAGGGTTCTGTTCGTTCTCTCCGCCATGCCATTTTGTTGGGGGGGGGGGGTATACGGAGCGCTGAGTCTTCGTTGAATTCCGTTCTGCTTTAGGAAGGCGTCGAACTCTTGGTTTATGTACTCGCGTCCATTGTCCGATTGTAAACATTTAATTTTCTTCCCGCGAACGTTTTCGACGAGTGCCTTGTACGCTTTGAATTCCTTGAGAACTTCGTCTTTGCTTTTAATGAAGCATACTTCGCACCACCTCGACTTGTCGTCAATGAAACTAACGAAATACTTTGCCCCCCGTTCGACCGCTCCCTGAATAGACCGCAAACGTCGGTGTGCACGATTTCCAGGGATTCCACCGCGCCTTTTGAAATTTTTGGAAACGCCGGTCGTGCGAATTTGCCGCGAATGCATATATCGCAGTTGAATTTTTCATCCGGCTTTGTCGATTCGATTCCGCGAATGGCACCGCTTTTTATTGCGTCACGTAGGTTGCGAGAATTTAAATGACCGAGTCTGTAATGCCACGTTTTTAATGAGTTTTCTGATTCCGTTATGTCGACGCTGTTTGATACTTCGGTACCTTTTCCATAATTTCGTTTTTCGCGGAGCAGGTACAGATCATTCTCTCGGCGTGCGATTACCTTTATGTTGCCTTTTTGATCCGTAATCCTCGCTTCTCGATTGGTGAAAGTTATTGTAAAACCTCGGTCAGTGATCTTCGCAACGGACAATAGGTTTGTGCGAAGGTTCGGGTCGAGTAGCACATCCGTTAGCTCGACCCCTGTGGTTTTATTGTCCATGCACGTTAAGAACTCGATGCTTCCCTTTGCTTCGATTTTTGCCGATGCATCGCTCGCGAGGTTCAAGATGACCGAATCGTTATTGTCGATTTTAGTGAACACGTTTTTGTCTTTGCATATGTGTGATGTACACCCGCTATCGAGTATCCACGTGCCGTCGTTCGCATCGGTGTTTACGCGTAGCGCCGTTTGTTCGGCTTTCTTTGGCGCGGCGTAGAAACTCACGTTGTCGGCTGATTTCGCGAACTGTTTGTCTTTTGCCCGGCACTCCCGCGCTATGTGGTCGATTTTTCCGCATTTAAAGCACTTTGTACCGTTTTTGTGGCTTTGCCGTTGCGGCATCGGGAATTCTTTCTTTGTTACCGCCAGCGCGTCCTGTGCGGCGTCTGTTGACAATACGTTCTTCCGCGCGTCGCACTCTTCCACGATCTTGATGTGCAAATTCTCAGGTGTCGGTAATTCGTCCCTTGATTCCATGGCACATCGAAAATTCTCGTACGTTGGAAGACTGTAAAGTAACATTGTTGAAAGAACATCGGGGTGAAAAGTTACTTCCATTTCTTCGAGTTTGTCGACTGCATCGAAGAATTTTGTCATGTATTCCCAGCTTTAGCAGTGCGGTCTTTCTGGCTGGTCCTTTAGACTGATAAATGTTTTCGAGTTTCAGCCATAATTCCCGTGAGGTCTGACAACCCTTAACTTGGTTTAATTCGCTTGCGTGTATTGACAAAATTAAATCTGACCTGGCTTTATTGTCCCATTCGGTCCATTCTCTTGCTGCCTGTGCCGACGCTTCGTCGCCCTCCACGTGTTCAGGCTTCGCCTTTGTTCCGTTAACATAGCACCAAGCGTCGTTTTTTATGAGAAGAGCTTCCATCTGCATCTTCCCTTGTTGAGTGTTTCGATTCGCACGAGGCCGGAAGCGTTCATGATGGCCGATTTCACTAAAGCACGTGTTTCTGAAAAAAACACACTGTTTGACCTTTCACCGAAAATATCGTGTACGGATTTTCACTTCGTTTATCGCGCGTTATCTGGGACCATAACCTGTTAGGAATAGGTCGGGATCGCATAGAAAAACTGTAAAGTATAACGTATATTATGGCTAACTATATGTACAATACAACGCGCTGACCGATACACTTGCGACTGGCCGCTGGGGTGATATCTGGTAACAACAGTGTAATATCCATTCACAAAACTCCCGGTGACGTTTACATTTTCATATTGAAAATTTGGAGTGTATTTGATTTGACGCTATTTAATAATAGCGTCGATATCGACTCTTAAATACATTACTACTTATCAAATACACTCCAAATTTTCAATATGAAAATGTAAACGTCACCGGGAGTTTTGTGAATGGACTTTAGGCGGCGTTACGTTGTGGATCTACCCTATAGATGGGGCGCGCGGTTCTAACAGAAACCAAGTTTTTTGAGGCGTATGAAGCTTAGTTTGGATTTCCGATGGGTAATCAAGACAAATCTTGGGCCCCTCACGTGAGTTGTGGTAGTTGTCGCTCAACTTTAAAAGGGTGGATGCGAGGTGACCGAAAAGCAATGCCTTTTGCAGTTCCTAGGATTTGCAGAGAACCTACCAACCATTACTACAATTGCTATTTTTGTTTAGTTAACATTTCACACTTTAAAAAAGGAAAAAATCGCGGCAATAGTGTCATTTATCCAAATATTGCTTCAACAACGGCTCCAATTCCACACAGTGTTGAATTGCCCATTTCAGTACCACCACTGAAAGAGTTTTAGACACAGATGAAACTATGTCAACTAGGAGTTTCCTCGAAAATGAGTACAATGATTTTATGGCTGAAAGATCAAACGAGCCTTATTTTCCAAATCAAAAAGAATTAGACGATCTAGTCAGAGATCTAGGCCTGACCAAATCAAATGCTGAGCTGTTAGCTTCGCGTCTTAAAGAATGGAACTTATTAGATTCCGATTGTAAAATAACAATTTACAGAAGTAGACATAAAAGTTTTGTTAGATTTTTTGAAATTTCTGTATATCTATGCTATTGCTCAAATGTAGAAAGACTTTTTGAAGAGATTGGAATTTCTCATGCGCCTGAAAATTGGAGACTATGTATTTATAGATAGTTCTTCGAAGAGTATTAAAGCAGTTTTACTGCATAACAGAAACGAGTATCTTTCAATTCCACTGGCGCATTCCGTCCATTTAAAAGAAGATTACGAGAACGTTAAGTTTTTGCTGCAAAAAATTAAATACGAAACTTATCAGTGGGATCTATGCGGTGATTTTAAGATAATAGGTTTTTTACTTGGATTACAAAGGGGATACACGAAATGTGCGTGCTTTCTTTGCCTCTGGGATAGAAGAGCAATTTCTGAACTTTTTATTGGACACGATTGACCAGTCAGGGAGCAGTTAATACCGGGGCATCATAACGTCATTCGTAACGCCCTTGCTGCCGTAAACAAGATTTTGCTGCTACCCTTACATATAAAATTAGGTCTTATCAAACAATTTGTCAAGGCATTGAATCATTCTTCAGAGGCATTTTTGGAAATTAGATCAATGTTTCCAAAAGTATCAGATGCCAAAATTAAAGCAGGCGTATTTACGGGGTCTCAAGTTCCGCAGATGCTAAAATCACAAATTTTGGAAGATAAAATGACTGTGATAGAAAAAAATGCTTGGCAATCTTTTAGGCTGCTAGTGGATAATTTTCTTGGCAATCATAAGAACGATAAGTATAAAGAGATTGTTCAAAATTTGATTCAGTCGTTTCACCAACTTGGATGCAGGATGTCAATCAAACTCCATTTTCTACATTCCCATTTGGAGTTTTTTAGACCAAATTTGGGAGCAGTGAGTGGAGAACATGGTGAGTGTTTTCACCAGGATATCGCAGATATGGAAAAGCGATATCAAGGACACTGGGATGTTGCAATGATGGGGGATTACATTTGGGGTTTAACTCGCAATCACAGTAGTTCGTTTCACAACCGCAGAAAGTGATCGAAAATTATTTTTGAAGTTACTTCTTGTTAATTTACGTTTACTTTTATAATTTTGGAATTGATTATTTGTTAATAGAATTTCGTTTTTTTGTAATTAAAATTAAATCTTTTTGTCTCGGTAAAATTTTGAAAAAAGACTTTTTTCCTCTGTTTTTGAGGGTCCTACTGACACGAGGAGGAAATTTCTTGCATGATCTTACTTAGCAGAGCCTAAACTACCAATAAACACCGATAAATTAAAATAAACACGAACTTGATTGAATTTTGTTACCCAGTATTATACAGGGTGCGCACATAGTATTGCAGCAAATGGGATTATGTAGAAACAGTTTGACATTTAGATTTGACGTTTGGTGGTATTAAATCGTACATAAATACCCATATTTTGATATGAGTTTCATTTGTTTTGTGCGACTGGTTTTTGTCAGAGGGAGCCATCTTGAATTTTTTTAAATGGCAACCTAGGTTTAGTTTGGTGTCATTTGACAGGTAATTGATTTAGAAATACAATACAGTATATCATAAGCTTCTTTTACATGTGACTCTACATGAGAGAAACAAGCTTATGATAATATCGTATTTTAGTATTTGCTATCTGTTCGAATTAGAAAAGCGATAAACAGTATTAGATATTGCTAAAATTGATAACAATCGATAGAAAAGACAGAAATATTACTTTTAATTAAATTTTGAATAAGTTGGGTTTATTTACAGCCCTTTCTTCAGAAAATGTTTCCTCTACAAAGCTAATCTGGTTTTTTAATTTTCTTGTTATTTTAGAATAAACAAGCTTATGATATACAGTATTGTATTTCTAAATCAATTACCTGCCAAATGACAAAATATGGGTATTTATGTATAATTTAATCCCACCAAACCTCAAATCTAAATGTCAAACCATTTCTATGTAATCCCATTTGGTGCAATACTATTTACGCACCCTATATATGAAATTATTCAACACACTTTACCATTTTAAAAATTACGTAAATTTGTACATACGATTTTAAACAATTCTAGCCTAATTTCTGTACAATTAGATTTATGACCGTTAAATTTAATTTCAGTACCATATTAAAGGAATATTTTTTTATTCTTTGATATCTTTGATATCCAAATATTTATATTTTTTAAATCACACATATTGTGCAAAAATAATTTCACTGGTATTATGCAAACCGCGATGATGAAGAGTGTAATTAATAAAAGCCTGTCTATAAAGGCAGAGCGCATTAAAATTGAAATGGTCGTCGATTGTGAGCGATTTCGAGATATTCGCTTAGTGTGCTTTTAATGAAAATCCCGGAAATCACACTGCAATATGTATTCAAATGAGGACCATTTCGTTTCATTGTTTCACGCGAAATTTATGTTAGGCATTTGGCTTGTTTAACGTTAATCAGTCAGGGCAGGATTTACGCGCGTAAGCTCGTTGGCAAACTAAAGCTTACCGACAAAATTTCGACTACTTTAAATAAAGAATAAAATCAAGATATCAGTTTCTCCCAGAGATATATTGTGCAATTTAGTTTTTTTGAATATAAGAGTTTTGAGTCGTTCGCTTTTTTAAGAATTGATGAAGAAGGTCCTGCTACTATGAAATGCCATTTTTCAATGAAATGTAACATACAATACGTCTGTATTGTAACAAAAACAAATTCTTTTACTAGCGGCCAGACTTCGCATTTGTGCCTTCACGCGATCCAGCACGCCTGTAATTCCCACAACTCACTTGAGCAGATGAGTGCCCACATGAAAAACACTCTGCACTACCCACCGTCACGATAACCGAGCAAATAACAGACTCCATCCGGGTACTATTATAAAAAGTCATATCCGAGAAAATATAAACGCCTCATTCAATCTAAAAGGACGTCGAAATTTAGTGCTATCTAACACTGCAACCGTTAAGAAAAGACGATAAGATCGAAAAGAACGAAAAAAAATACGAGAATATACTGTAACAACGATAAGCAGGGAAGTAAGAGAAAGAAGAGAGAAAGGGAGAAGAAAGAGAAAAAAAAAATTCATCCGTGCGTCCTTCAAGTCAGCAACTTTAATGCAATACGACTCAATACCCAAAACAATACGATACGATAAATCAAAAAATGATACGATATGACAAGTTCAAGAATAAGATCGTACGCTGCACCAAACTTAAATCCTCGAGACGCTAAAATGGATGGTTTTCCAAGATTTTGTGTGAAAACAAAGATTCCTACAATCGCTTTTTACGATAGACTGATTACGCGGCGGAAGGATTCTAAGAGGCCCTAACCCGCAGGCCGAGAATGTTGATTATCAGAGATGACAGGGGGGAAATCTTCAGATTCCTACAATCGCCTTTTACGATAGGCGGATTACGCGGCGGAAGGATTCTAAGAGGCCCTCACCCGTAGGCCGAGAATGTTGATTTCCAGAGATGACAGAGGGGAAATCTTCAGATTCCTTAAGTCGCCTTTTACGATAGGCGGATTACGCGGCGGAAGGATTCTAAGAGGCCCTCACCCGTAGGCCGAGAATGTTGATTTCCAGAGATGACAGAGGGGAAATCTTCAGATTCCTTAAGTCGCCTTTTACGACACGCGGATTTGACGTCGGGAGTATTCGCTCAGCCGCACCCGCAGGCCGAGAATGTTGATTTCCAGAGATGACAGAGGGGAAATCTTCAGATTCCTTAAGTCGCCTTTTACGACACGCGGATTTGACGTCGGGAGTATTCGCTCAGCCGCACCCACAGGCCGAGAATGTTGATTTCCAGAGATGACAGAGGGGAAATCTTCGGATTCCTTAAGTCGGCTTTTACGACACGCGAATTTGACGTCGGGATTTGACGAGCTACCGACGATCCTATTGCGTATCCCCACCCCCATCTTCACTGAGCTGGGCATAATTTCAGGTAGGTTATTCACCAAAGTAGAAGAATTTCCCTCGTTGCACGCAATCTATTCAAGGTCAATTATTTTGACTTAATTAGGTAGGTAGTAAGATTTTTGGCGCCCAACGTGGGGTCCCAACTTTCTTAAAGGAAACCTTTTCGTGACAAAAATTTTGACTTTTGACCTTGAACTTAGAACTTTCACTCTATTTTGACATTTAGTTTCAATTAGCGATATCCCTGTAGAATACCGCTGTGTTTGGTGAGAACGGTTCGTGTCCTTGAACTTTTATTAATCGTGACCCTTACGTTAATTTTTTTTTTATTACTTCTTCAATTAATTCTGAAACAATGGAGAGTAAAATTGAGATCAATCGTCTCAATCGAGATGAATTATTGTATGAGCTTAAAATTCGAGAAGTGACGTCAGAATTTCCGGTGGTTACGATGCGTACTACTCTTAGAAAGTTAATGCGATTAGAGAGAAGTTCCGGTCTTGTTTTTCCTGCATATCCTTTCACGGTCGCTGAAGATCTCGCGGCCCTCGAGCTTAAAGCCAACGAAATTGCGGACTTGGTCGATAATTTTAATGGCGTTTCACATTCAACTTCGTATAAAAAGATAGTTTCGAAAATCGCACATTCCATGGGTCGTGCAAATCGTTGTATAGCCATCGACAGTGAAGATGTGCAGAAACGTTCCATGCTTGTTGTTAAATTCGTATCGGCCCTTTCTGAACTTCAGACTAAAGCAAAGGCTAGTCGTAACATAACTGCAAACGACAATACAGTTCTAGATTTAACTGCCATAGCTAACTCCACTCAACTTTTAGCTCTGTCAACTGATGACGAGACTTGTGATGAGGAACCTAAATATTCTAAATATTCTCCTAAGAGAACCCCTCTCAATACTCATAGTAGTCAGTTACCCATGAAGTGGAACCTTACTTATTCTGGCAATAACCTTGAACTGTCATTGAATGCTTTCTTAGAAAGAGTAGAGGAATTACGAATTTCAAGGAATGTTACTAAAGAACAACTTTTTGTTTCGGCTTCCGATATATTCGTGGGTTCGGCTTTAATTTGGTTTAGGACGAATCGTAAAAATATTGCCGATTGGGACGACCTCGTAGAAAAACTTCGTGAGGAATTCTGAGTTTGCGATTACGATGACAGACTCTTTGACAAAATAAAGAGACGGACTCAGGGACCTCATGAGAGAATTGGTGTTTATGTTTCGGTTATGATGAATCTTTTCTCGCGTCTCTCTGTAAAGGTCTCGGAGAAAACTCAATTAAAAATTTTATTAAAAAACATTTTGTCTTTTTACCAAACGCAATTAGGACTTACTGAAATTACATCGGTCAGTCAATTGGTGCATGTTTGTCGTACTCTAGACGCAAGAAAAGTTGCAGTTGATTTTTATGTGCCTCCACCAAAACGTAATCAGACTTTGGAACCCGATTTGGCGTACATTTCTTCTGGTGCCTCACAGTCTTCGTGTAATTCGGTCCAGACTTCGGAACGTAAGTGTTGGAATTGTAACCAACAAGGTCATGTGTCAGCTAAGTGTACAAAACCTTTAAAGAGACATTGTTTCCGTTGTGGTAGTCCAAATGTGATTAGGACAAATTGCCCAAAATGTTCGGGAAACGGAAAAAGGATGCAATAGGAGACCGGCTAATGCGTCCACAGTCTTCTTATAGTTCGGTCCTTTCTAAGCAACAAACAATTTTAGATTTTATTCTTGCGAATGCCAATGGTGACGAAATACCATATTTAGAGGTTACTATTCTTGGCACACCCTTTCTTGGACTTCTTGATTCAGGAGCTTCTAGAACAATAGTTGGAAATTCAGGTTGGAAAACACTACAGAGCTTAGGTTTTCAAATTGTGTCGCAACCAACTACTTGCACAGTCGCAAATGGTAACATTTATAAAAGTCCTGGTATAGTAGTAGTCCCTGTACGAATTCGTGACGTCATTAAGAAGATGGAAATTCTTGTTGTACCCGACGTGGACCATCATTTGATTCTTGGTACAGATTTTTGGAGAATCATGGGAATAGTTCCAGACTTACGCAAAGGTGAATGGCAATTTTCAACTAATCTTCTCTGTTCGATTGATGCTGTAATAGCACACTCTTTTTTATCGTCTGTACAAAAAATTGCTCTTGATCACATGGTAGATGCTCATTTTCGGAGCAATGAAGGAAAGACTTTAGGTTGTACCACCCTCGTCGAGCATGAAATTCTTACAGACAGTCCACCTATTAAACAAAGGTATTATCCAATTTCGCCTGCAATGCAAAAAGTCGTCGACAAAGAACTCAATGTTAGCGTTAGGCGTGGTTGAGGAATCTAAAAGCCCATGGTCTTCACCTATTTTGTTAGTCCCAAAGAAGGATGGATCTTACAGATTTTGTGTCGACTGTGTTGAATAGAGTTACCCAAAAAAATGCGTACCCTCTTCCTTACGTATCCGATATTCTAGATAAGCTTAGGGATGCAAAATTTCTTACGTCTTTAGATATCAAATCCGCTTATTGGCAGATCCCAGTTGCTGAAAAATCTCGACAATATACGGCCTTCACAGTTCCTAATCGTGGACTTTACCAATTTCGACGAATGCCTTTCGGTTTGCATAATGCTCCGGCCACTTGGGAACGGTTCATAGATAGAGTTATAGGAGTAGATCTAGCACCATATGTATTTGTGTATCTTGACGACATTATTATCGTTACGTCAATCTACGAAAAACATCTAGAAATCACTCAGAAAGTTCTTGATCGAATTGCTTCGGCAGGTTTAACTTTGAGTAAGGACAAGTGTCAGTTTTGTCGTGAAAAATTACGTTATCTAGGTTATGTCGTCAATAAACTTGGTCTTCATGTTGATCCTGAAAAAGTACAAGCCATACTGCTTATCCCAAAACCAAGTACCGTTTCTGAAGTTCGACGTTTTGTAAGCATGGCCAGTTGGTATCGACGTTTCGTACCGAATTTTTCGACGATTATCGCTCCTCTTACGGATTTACTTCGTAAAAACAAGCCTTTTGTGTGGACTATCGAATGTGAGGAAGCTTGGAACAAAATTAAGGAACATTTTGTATCAGCTCCCATTCTCTCTTGTCCAGATTTTACTAAGGAATTTGTCGTACAGACTGACGCTTCTGATTTTGGGATTGGTGCAGTTTTGACTCAACAATTAGAGGACGGTGAGAAAGTCATTGCGTATTTGAGCCGATCGCTCACACGTCAAGAACGTAAATTCTCTACCATCGAAAAAGAATGTCTTGCAGTTCTCTGGGCCATTGAACGTTTACGACCTTATCTCGAAGGCTCACATTTTACAGTTATTACTGATCATTATTCCCTTGTATGGTTGAACAATCTTCAAACACCTTCTGGTAGATTGTCTCGTTGGAGTGTACAATTACAACAGTATGATTTCGACATAATTCATAGAAAAGGTAACGAACATGTCGTACCTGATGCCTTATCGAGATCTGTTCCTATACTTTCAAGTATTGAAGTTCAACCTATTAATGATCCTTGGTATACACGTCTTGTGGATTTGGTGAAATCCAACCCAATGAAGTATCCAACGTTTCGTGTTGAGAGTTTTGTTTCGTCACGTTCAAAATCGTTTTTCTGCTTTTAGTGGCGAAACCAGTCAGTGAAAACGCGTTGTGCCTAAATCTGAGAGATACAAACTTCTTCATCAATGTCATGATATTCCGACTAGTGGACATTTAGGGGTATACAAAACTTACCATCGTTTAGCACAAGACTATTATTGGCCCAAGATGAAGTCTGATGTATCTCGATACGTTCGCAAATGTTCCACGTGTATGCGGACTAAACCTCTTCAGACAGCGAAACCTGGCCAGATGGGTGGTCACTCTCAAATTTCAGCCCCTTGGCAGGTAATAAGTATTGACATTGTTGGACCCTTGCCACGTTTTACACAAGGATACAATTACATCTTGGTTATAGATTGTTTTAGCAAATTTAGTCTTTATTTTCCGCCACGAAAAGCTAATGCTCGTTCCATCATTAAGCATTTGGAGAACGATGTTTTCCTCATTTTCGACGTTCCGCGTACTATAATCTCGGATAATGGAGTTCAATTTCGTTCTAAAGAATATCTCAACCTATTGAGAAATTATCAGGCGTTTACTTCTTTTTACCATCCTCAAGCAAATCCTACTGAAAGAGTCAATAGAGTTCTTAAAACAATGTTAGATTCTTATGTATCCTCTAACTATCGTGACGAATATCTTCCAAAGGTAGCATGCGCACTTCGTACAGCCAGACATGAGGTCACAGGCCATACACCTTATTTTGTCAACTTTGAAATGACTCTGCTTGGTCGAGAAAAGATAGTAGACGAGGAACAAACCTTTGAACCATTGAATGTTGAGGTGAACTCGGAGAAACTTATTGAGAGATCTTGTGCGTTTCCTCAATTGTATGGAGAAATTCAGGGACGTTTACAAAAAGCTTACGAAGGGTCGAAATTACGCTATGACTTACGTACACGACCAATACGTTACGAACCAAACCAGATGGTATGGCGGAAAAACTTTACGTTGTCGGACGCTTCTAAGTATTATGCTGCTAAACTAGCAGATAAGTTTGTCGGTCCTTTTCTTATCCATCGTAGAATTTCGAATAACTCTTATGAGTTAAAGACTTGTGACGGACGTGTTTTGTCAGGAACTTGGCATGTTAGCCATTTAAAACCGCAACCTTCGGATGAATAATTTGTTCATATTTCCTTTCTTTTCATTCTTCTCTTTATTCTCAGCCTGCGGGTGCGGCTGAGCGAATACTCCCGACGTCAAATCCGCGTGTCGTAAAAGGCGACTTAACCCATATCATCCCACAGGTGCGTTTTTGCAACATATCCATTCACAATTTTTTTTCCTTATATAAACTGATTTCACGTTTGGATAAAATGCGTAGTCTGCTGGAAATAATATATGCTGCTGGAAACAAAATATTACTTCATTTTTTAGAAATTTGTTTTGCGACTTATAGTAACACAGAATATATCACTAAAAGGTTAAAAAAAAATCAGTTTTGAATAGTATTATTTTCAATGATAAAGAGACAGTGACCTACTTGAATTTTTTGTTTTTTCCAGATATTTGATTTATTTGATTAGTTAATATTATATTGTGATAAAAAAAACTATTAATTTTTTTTTTGTAATTGATGTTTAGCTTGTAACGGGAAAGCTGCGTTAACGCACCATTGGTATAATGTATGAATTTTTAATCAGTACTTTGTTCGTCCACGCAAATTCTAACCTGTTGAATTGAAGTAATTAGAACATTTCATTTCGTGCCGAAACTAGTGATTAGTGAATATGCCTCCAAAAAAATGTTTAACTAAGCAAGAACTTCAAGCGGCATTGGAAGACACACTAACAGAATTAGAAGTGTTTCGAAATGAAGGTATGGTATTTTGTTAGCATTATTATATCTGTAATGTATTTTTTTATATTAGACCACATTGATGCAGTTTATGTGCCTCCCGAAGTGGACGAGCTTACCGACGAAGAGACAATCGACGAAGATAATAACATTCCAGAAAATTTGTTGGAAAATTTGGATATTGCCGGAACATTTGAATTGCATGTATTACATTCTGACGAAAACTCCGACGTAGAGGATTTCGACTCATCTGATGATGAAAATTTGGAATCAAAAAAAAGAAAGATAATATCTGAGCGGATGTTCAACCCCAAATGGGTGAAAGGAGAAATACAGTATACACATACACCTGTATCAAATGAGGTTTATGATCAACAAATGATTATAGATAAACTGGTTGGTAAAACTTCTTTAGAATTATTTTTCTTATTCTTTGATGATGAATTATTAAATATGATACTGACATTTTCTACAAAATATGCTCAAGAAAACAATCGTCAAAGTTTTCAATTTACTATGTCTGATCTCTTGAAATTTTTGGGAATAATATTATTTTCTGGATATCATACGTTACCTCAAATTCCTATGTATTGGTCAAATGAAGAGGATAAAGGTGTTGATGTTATAAAAAGCTGCATGAGTCGCAACAAATTCCAAAATATCAAACGGAATTTTCATTTTTCAGATAATAGTACTTTGGATAAAGCTGATAAATTTTCGAAAGTACGACCTTTTCTAAATAGGCTAAATGAAAAAAAATTACAATGGAGTGTGTTTGCTTTTAACTTGTCCATAGATGAACAAATGATACCATATTTTGGAAGGCATTCCTGTAAAGTGTATATACGAGGAAAACCTGTACGATTTGGTTTCAAGTTATGGTGTCTTTGTTCATCCGACGGATATTTGTTTTACTCTATGCCTTATGGTGGGGCTCAAACTAAAAAGGAAAAATCAGACCTTGGACTTGGTGGACAAGTAGTTATGAACTTACTATCCGTTGTGAAAAACCCTTTGAATCATCAAATATTTTTCGATAACTTTTTCTCCTCTTATAAATTGTTTGTTCATTTAAAAAATAAAGGATTTTTTACAACGGGAACTATACGGGAAAATAGAACAAATAATTGTCCATTGAAAAACATAAAAATAATAAGCAAAAACGAAAGAGGCTCCTATGACTCGGCTTATGATGAAATTTCTAAGGTATCTATGGTTCGTCGGAATGACAACTCGGTTGTTACCGCGTGTGCAGTAATAATTTTAATTTACTACCACTGGCCAGCACAAAGAGATACAGTAGGAAAGAAAAAAAAGATATGACTATTAGACAACCAAATGTCATATTTCAATATAATAAGTATATGGGAGGAGTGGATATTCATGATAATGGTATTGCTAATTATAGAAGTAGGGTCTTGGGAAAGAAGTGGTGGTGGCCTATATTTTGTAATGCATTAGATAGCACGGTTGTCAATGCGCGGAAGATATATAACATTGCTAATAAGACTAAAATGCCACAAATTGATTTTAAATCTTATATTGCATTACGCCTATTGAAAACCGAAAATTCATATGCTCTACGACAACAACCTACATCGATAGACGAAGTTCGCTATGATAATTGCGGCCATATTATAATCTCTCATGATACAAAAATACGCAGAAGATGTAAAATATGTAAAAGTCTTGCTAAACTGCTTCGAAATTTACCATAAAAAAGAAGCTGATTTAGACCGTGTTTTTTCCCATTGGTTCGTTTTCGCACCCACGCTTAAATTTATGAAGGACCATTAGTTTGTAAGTTTTATATAAAATAATTATTCGAAAAACATTAATATGTGTTGGCAAATATTTCTGTAACAAAAATCTATAAAAAGTTTAGAAATAAAATATTTTGAAAAATTTTGTTTTTGATGTATCTTCCCAATGGTGCGTTTATGCATCACGATTTTTTTCCTAATCTGAAAATTTTTCTTGGTATTTTTTTGCAGGCACATACTTTCGGTAACTAATTCTTTACAATTTTAAACAAAATTTTGTTGATATTTTTGAGTACCTTGGTATGATATGGGTTAAGGAATCTGAGGATTTCCCCCCTGTCATCTCTGATAATCAACATTCTCGGCCTGCCGGTTAGGGCCTCTTAGAATCCTTCCGCCGCGTAATCCGCCTATCGTAAAAGGCGATTGTAGGAATCTTTGTTTTCACACAAAATCTTGGAAAACCATCCATTTTAGCGTCTCGAGGATTTAAGTTTGGTGCAGCGTACGATCTTATTCTTGAACTTGTCATATCGTATCATTTTTTGATTTATCGTATCGTATTGTTTTGGGTATTGAGTCGTATTGCATTAAAGTTGCTGACTTGAAGGACGCACGGATGAATTTTTTTTTCTCTTTCTTCTCCCTTTCTCTCTTCTTTCTCTTACTTCCCTGCTTATCGTTGTTACAGTATATTCTCGTATTTTTTTCGTTCTTTTCGATCTTATCGTCTTTTCTTAACGGTTGCAGTGTTAGATAGCACTAAATTTCGACGTCCTTTTAGATCTTGTAGATTGAATGAGACGTTTATATTTTCTCGGATATGACTTTTATAATAGTACCCGGGTGGAGTCTGTTATTTGCTTGGTTATCGTGACGGTGGGTAGTGCAGAGTGTTTTTCATGTGGGCACTCATCTGCTCAAGGGAGTTGTGGCGTTAAGGCGTGCTGAGTCGCGTGAAGGCACAAATGCCCTCTCTTCTCTTTTGGGTGTGTTTGTCCAAGAAATAACTCGGTGCTAATGCAAACTTTTTCTGGCGAGAGCTTTCTCGTCTAGAGGAGTTTATAGTGTCGTAAGTGGTAGTGCGATTGGATGTCTCTTTCGTGAACCTTCGTCCTGGGTTTATGTTCATTTTCGGATAATTCCTGGTTCGCGCCATAATTGGACAGTGGGAACATGTTGGGTACTTATCGCGGTGTTATCCCTCGGGAAACACACTGTATTTTTGCAGGAATTGACAACTCCTCTTGATTTGGGGTCCCCAGGAATAAATTCATTTAACTGTCAAAATTTTATCCTCGCCATGTTTTGCTTTTGCCCTGGGTGTAGGATGTGACTTAAGATATTTATATATATCTGACCTATCGTTGTTCGGAGTCGCCAACCGAGCTCGATCATCATTTTTTTGAATTAGAGGCGTAACTTTTTAGGTCCTAGGACTAACTAATCCAAGAATTTCACCCGCGGTCGTAGACCTAATTTTCGTCCGGTATCTTGCGTTATAATATTAGTAATCTCTTGATTAATTCTTCTTCACTTTCTTCAACGAATGTCATTTAGGTTTTCTTCTCTTGATAAAGAAATTTTCTTCTTCTGCGATCAGCAAAATTTCTTTTGGGGGTAAGGGTGGAATTGTTACGGTTCGTTTTGCTTTATCGATTTTATTTTAGGGTATTTTTAAATTTCGTCTTCATTTAACGATCTATTTGATAATAAAACTCTAAAGTACTCTTTTGACTTCACTGATCGCTTTATTGTGAATTCAAACTCTAAGAGCTACCTTTTTGTTTCCCTTCTCGTGCATGTAGATTGGCTAATTTCGGACTTGGAAACGTGTTGGCGTTCGTTCAGTTGTTGATTCGAAAATAAAGATGAATAAAAAAAATCGCCATCTTAGTGCACGTGACATTCCTGAGTGCAGGTCATTTTCGTTTGCTGTTGAAGCTAATTTGAGTGTTTCGTACCGAATTCGACCACCTTATCGTCAATAGGGATTTAAAGCACTTAAGAATGACATTTGGAATTTCGCCAATGCTTGTGTAGCAGATTTTCTTCACGTCACGAAGTACAACATCTGGTTTCATTTGGCCCTTACTTTTAAAGAAGGGGTAAGCCTTTCGAATTGTCAGACTAAACGTCATGTTTCTTCCATTAGCGAGTAGTAGGAGTGACAAAGTAGGAGTAATAGGAAATTAGCGTGAATTAGCGTACGGAAAGGATTAGGCGTTATCAAGCAGCAAGCGGTAGGAAAGAAATAGATAGCAGAGCACTTTAAACAGTAACGTCAAACTTCGCCATCCCTGATTAGAAACAAACAAGTCATTGGGAATTAGATCCAGGCGAGCTCAAACAACATCTAGCGATATCGTACCACCTTAGTCTTTTCTTTACTGCTTAAAATTTTACAGAGATAAATTGTTTAATGAATAACTTTGGATGAAAGTTCCGTAAGAACTCAGACTTACTGTCAAAATTGACAGAAATTACTAATTGTGTATATTCACTGTAAACCGCTTGGGATATTCTTACTGGTAATCGCGTAAATACGCTTGTGTTGTAAAGCATGATACATATTTAAATACCGTATCTAGTTCCGATAGATCGAGCTGTCCAAGATTATATAGATTTAATTCGAGAATCTGAATAAACTTTGTGACTTTGTGAAATAATCGCGCCGCAGCACAATTATTTTCCGACTTATAATTCGTGTCGTGAAAGCAGCTAGCAACAATGCCGTTGCCTCAAAAGCTAACACGCACGAGATGGCAGTCGAAGCGGACAAAACGTGTCAACGCAAACATGTAAATGTTGGCTGCGAGTCGTCAGGATCGCAATGGGGCCCCCGAGCATATTCTGTATAGCTATTTCGGCCTTAATTGGGGCCTCATCAGCAGAACAGTAGCTCGAGAACTCCACTGCAACCCCAACGACCAACAGGATATACGCACGCTTAGCGCGTGAATGCAAACATGTGAAATAATCGCGCCTCAGCACAATTATTTTCCGACTTATAATTCGTGTCGTGAAAGCAGCTAGCAACAATGCCGTTGCCTCAAAAACTAACACGCACGAGATGGCAGTCGAAGCGGACAAAACGTGTCAACGCAAACATGTAAATGTTGGCTGCGAGTCGTCAGGATCGCAATGGGGCCCCCGAGCATATTCTGTATAGCTATTTCGGCCCTAATTGGGGTCTCATCAGCAGAACAGTAGCTCGAGAACTCCACTGCAACCCCAACGACCAACAGGATATACGCACGCTTAGCGCGTGAATGCAAACATGTGAAATAATCGCGCCGCAGCACAATTATTTTCCGACTTATAATTCGTGTCGTGAAAGCAGCTAGCAACAATGCCGTTGCCTCAAAAGCTAACACGCACGAGATGGCAGCCGAAGCGGACAAAACGTGTCAACGCAAACATGTAAATGTTGGCTGCGAGTCGTCAGGATCGCAATGGGGCCCCCGAGCATATTCTGTATAGCTATTTCGGCCCTAATTGGGGCCTCATCAGCAGAACAGTAGCTCGAGAACTCCACTGCAACCCCAACGACCAACAGGATATACGCACGCTTAGCGCGTGAATGCAAACATGTGAAATAATCGCGCCGCAGCACAATTATTTTCCGACTTATAATTCGTGTCGTGAAAGCAGCTAGCAACAATGCCGTTGCATCAAAAGCTAACACGCACGAGATGGCAGTCGAAGCGGACAAAACGTGTCAACGCAAACATGTAAATGTTGGCTGCGAGTCGTCAGGATCGCAATGGGGCCCCCGAGCATATTCTGTATAGCTATTTCGGCCCTAATTGGGGCCTCATCAGCAGAACAGTAGCTCGAGAACTCCACTGCAACCCTGCTAGCTGCTTTCACGACACGAATTATAAGTCGGAAAATAATTGTGCTGCGGCGCGATTATTTCACATGTTTGCATTCACGCGCTAAGCGTGCGTATATCCTGTTGGTCGTTGGGGTTGCAGTGGAGTTCTCGAGCTACTGTTCTGCTGATGAGGCCCCAATTAGAACCGAAATAGCTATACAGAATATGCTTGGGGGCCCCATTGCGATCCTGACGACTCGCAGCCAACATTTACATGTTTGTGACTTTGTTTGACTTTGGTCATTTATTATTTTTTTTATATATATACAGGGTGGTGAAAATTTTAATACACAGGGTGAATGATAATTAATTCTTTTCTTTTAATGTAAATGCGGAATTTTCAAACTAGAGGGTAATTCAAATTCTACGTTTACGTGTATATTCCTAGCGGCTGCACGTACTATCTATACCTGGAATAACTTTTACGCTAGGTGGCGCCCCTTTCTTAATTAACAACTGGGTAACAAGCTACCGACGATCCTATTGCGTATCCCCACCCCCATCTTCACTGAGCTGGGCATAATTTCAGGTAGGTTATTCACCAAAGCAGAAGAGTTTCCCTCGTTGCACGCAATCTATTCAAGGTCAATTATTTTGACCTAATTAGGTAGGTAGCAATGTTATTTACTACTGAAAACGAAACTGTAAGACGAAATAGATGGCATTTAGTACCAGCACCATCTAAAAATGATAACTATGCTGATACTCATGATATTTTAGAAATACCCGCGATAGCTAGTCAAAACATTGAACAAAATACAAATGACGAAACAGCTATTGTAGAAAATCTACCTAAAAGGTTGACTAGACAAATACATTCGCCAAAACGGTGGAAAGAGTATGTTCGTCATTAATATTGTTGTAACGTTTGTAAATATATATTGTATTGTATACAGTCTGTTCAAACTGCATTGGCTGAAGGGCCTCTTATTGAAAAAGTAGCCCATACGAGAAGGATAAATAACAATAAGTAAAAATAATGATAGTTACCAATATATCATTCAAAAATGTTCTGATGTGAACAAATTATTTCTTATAATCGCCTATTGTTTATCGGATGAATTAAAATGTGCTGAGTTATTTTGTGTACACGTGTACAAGCACAATATTTCAAAGCAGAAATGAACCTAAAACAAAATTACAAAGTTCTAGCTCAATTTTAAGTTTATCTCATTTTTTAGATTCAAATAGAATACTCAGAGTTGGAGGATGTCTTCGCATGTCGCGATAGTAAATAAGGTATTTAAAACTTTAAATGTAAAGAGGAATTCGTAAACACTCCGCGTATTGTGTAAATCGAATCGCGACAAGGAGTAGGTCATGAACATTAAAACTGTGTGATGCTAAATCCGCACAAATCATGTGTGTCATGTGTTATTTATGTAACCAACGATGTAAGCATTTTATTTACGAAAGTGTTACCGTTTAATAGGATATGTAGGACATCTTGTAATCTTTACGTAGCTCATCTAAACAATAATTGAGTATAAAAGGCCAGGGGAAAGTTCCAAAAACCAGTCGTCCCAGAATCACGACCGTTCCCGTAGCCGTCGTCACTCCGCTGAGGGTCCCCGAACGCCGTCGCTGTCGTCCCGACGCCACCGTTGACAACATCCCGCCGCTAGACACCGCTCGTCGTACCAACCGGACCGTCTCATCAGCACGACCCGTCTCAGTACGGAGGACGCCACTGCACCGACGCCGAGCCTGATAAACATCCACCCGCTCGACGCTGCAACTTCGCAACATCCAGGCCGACAACGCAGCTACCGCGACTGGCATACCTTGGTCGAAACCCATAAAAAATGGTTGTAAAAGATGTCTTTTTTAAAAATAAAATCGATATTCTCCCCCTTTACGAGTAATAAAGGTATTCATTTGTAATCCATCTTTTAGCTCTACCAACCCCCGAATCCTGTGCGGCATTACGTACTACATAGAGAAAGCCCGAACCTTTCCGTGACATGGTGGAGGCTTGGGCTTTTTCGTGACAATGTGAACCTTTTATATGACGTTAAGTATCCCATGCTTTTGCCGGCTAAAAGTGAATTTACTGAACTAATCATTCGTAACACGCACAAACTTACACTTCATGGTGGAAGTCAATTAACCTTGGCTTAAATACGCACAAAATATTGGATTCTTTCAAGCAGAAATGCTGTTCGAAAGGTAATAAATACGTAGTTGCTTAAAATGTTTTAAGTTAAAACAAGCATATGTCGAACCTGTAATGGGCGACTTACCTGATTGTGGGGAAGAATCATTATGTCCTTTCTTAAAAACAGAAATAGTTTATTTTGGTCGTCTCCAGCTCAAAGAAGGCTCGCCTAAATCAAAGAAAGTTGTTAAGGCTTACGGCGGATTTTTTATTTGTATGAGTTCTAAAGCGCTCCATCTTGAACTGGTCAGCAACTTAACTACTGAGACTTTTATCGCAGCTTTGCGAATAATAATCGCTCGTAGAAGTTGGGTACCAATTTTGTAGGCGCCAACCGGGAAATTCGAAAATTATATGCATTATTGGCTGAAAAAAATCATAACAATAAAGTAATTAATGAGCTGTCAACGCAAAGAATTAAATGGCATTTCATACCACCACGGGCACCCCATTTTGGCGGTTTGTGGGAATCCGCAGTTAAAAGCGTGAAGCATCATTTGAAGCGAATTATCGGTAATTTTTCTTTAACTTTCGAAGAAGCCTATACGTTATTAACTCATGCTCAACTCGCGTCCTATCGCTCTTTTAAGTACTGATCCTAACGCATTTTTGGCAGCGTTGGCGACATGAGTACCTGTTAGAGCTACAAAGAAAATCTAAATGATATAAGAAAGATGAAGCTAATCTCCACATTGGTCAACTCGTCCTTATTCATGAAGATAATACACCTCCATACCAATGGAAAACAGGTCACATCGAAGAAATTCATCCAGGTTCTGATGGAGTCGTCAGAGCAGTCACAGTTCGAACGAGCAACCATGTTATTAAACGTCCTTCAAGGAAGCTGAGCATCCTGCCATTTGACGGCAATGTGTGATTTCATTGTGTGTTTGAAATTGGGCATTTCAAGGGGAGCAGCCAAGAGAGTCATAAACTAATTTCCGCTTTTACGCTGCAATACTTCAAATGTGTATTTTATTATTTAAATAATTGAAGTTAATATTTTTCCGAATTGTAATTTGCTTTGTCAAAAAATACAAATTTTGATTCATTTGTATCTTTCATTGTGCAAGAAGCATTAAACTCACGCATCCCATAATATAATCAGCAACCACATTCAGGCTTCGCAGGCATAGGTGACAGTTGGTTTTATTATTCTACAGGGTGTTTCATTGATGATGCACCAAACTTGAGGAACACGTTTCTGACATTATTTCAAACAAAATATCTTAATAATTTTTTTTAATCGGAGCAAGATGAAATTTGCATAACTTGAAGCCGATGTTTGTAGAAATACATACTCTAACGCCGCGGAATTGTGAGACCAAACCGGCGGGCGGCAGTCTAAATTGCATTATGAATGGAACACAGTTGCACGGGAGCAATTAAGTTAAGCGACGAAATTTATGACTAGATTTTGTTTTGCCCTTGACCGACTCGCTCGGTCATTCAACTCCCAGCTGCGATGTGAAATCGCGTGGATATTTATAAACTTAATTAATTTAATAATAAATTACAAATGTGGGGCTATGCAAAAATGTGCGTTTGTTGCTAAAATTGCTATTAAAATAAAATTTGTCGAATCTTAAAAATAAAAACATTTATTTTTATTACATTATTATTACGTTATTCTTGTTACAAGAAATGTTCAAAAATGCCTCCTTCCTGCTGTACACACAAAAAATACCATAAAGTCCTTAATTAGGGTAGTGCGGCTAACGAAATGTTTTTGGTAAAACCCAGGCTCTTTTGCTCTAAATTTCTACGAACGATTTCATGAAACGATTTATTATTGAATGTAGATTCTTAAATATGCGTAAACTACTAAATGTTTGAACAATCCTAACAATTAGAAAATTCGTATTAAATGGAGAATCGAAAATAAACGACTAATTATTATTTTTATTGATTTCCAACAACCACGACGGCAAATGTGTTTTGCGGAATCAGCTAGGGCGACATTCTTATTAGCGAGAGTAATAAAGCAAGAAAGCGATTCGTATGAGATTGCGTCACAATCCATTCATTCTTATTTAAAGTGCATCCTACAAATATGCGACTTTGCTTTCCCTTCGATTTTCTCGAAACTTATTCATTTAAGAAAAAAAATTATAGAAAACTTTTATTTCTTTTCACGATATCTACCGACATACCGAGTTTGGAGCATCTTCATTGAAACGGGCTGTATAGTAGAGAGTTATTTTTGTAGGCCTTGATATATGTTATTCGCTCTTAAAATTTGAGTTAAGCTTACCGCAGCCTTGTTTCGATGACATCGAATTATCTATTCAACAAAGGAAGCAGCGTTTTTTTTTCTTCTTTTTGTTTTCTGTTTTGTAATTTTCATGTGATGTAATAGTATATTACATAACGAGAGTTGTAAATAACAAATTACGCACGGTGGAAAAGTTGCGCATGAGCAGTAATTCTACAAGTGCGTAATTGCTTTACAACTCGAGTTTTGTACTTTATCTACGACCAGAAAAATTACCTCCAAAGTAATCAGCAGTGACACTTGTAATTTTGACGACTGTCAATCTATTGTGATGCAGCTTCGTAGATCTAACTATAAGCGTGTGTAAAGTAGGTGCGTTGTGCATTTTTTTTTACTTTACGCACGACGTTTGTAAACACCGGCTTACTTAGTTTATGTGTTGTACGTAATTCGTCATTTACAATAGTGGTCGTAGATAAATATATTTATCTATAGTGGTCGTAGATAAATATATTTATCTACGACCACTATTGTAAATGACGAATTACGTACAACACATAAATTAAGTAAGGGGGTATTTACAAACGTCGCGTCGTGTGTAAAGTAAGAAAAACGCACAACGCACCTACTTTACGCACATTTGCAGTTAGATCTACGTAGCCGCATCACATTAAATTGACAGTCGTCTAAATTGCAAGTGTCATTGCTGATTACTTTGAAGGTAATTTTTGTGGTCGTAGATAAAATATAGTACAAAACTCGAGTTGTAAAGCAATTACGCACTTGTGGAATTACTTGCATTCGCCGCTGCGCGGCTCTTGCGCAACTTTTCCACCGTGCGTAATTTGCTGTTTACAACTTTCGATATGTAATATACTATTATCTACGACCACTACTGTAAATGACGTGTAGCAGATGATGATCTAGTAACTTGAGTTTTACACGTTATGTACAAAAAAAAATATTGATTAATAAAAAGTTATTTAGAGTTATAAAACCCTACAATTGGTGACCCCGACCATTGAAATATTTTGCCTTACTGGAAATACTGGATCAATCAAATCTGGAGGCTCC
Organism: Dorcus parallelipipedus; assembly: GCA_958336345.1. Classification (NCBI taxonomy): domain Eukaryota; kingdom Metazoa; phylum Arthropoda; class Insecta; order Coleoptera; family Lucanidae; genus Dorcus; species Dorcus parallelipipedus. The sequence continues at coordinate 36,568,975 of OY284475.1, forward strand.
ACTGTGAAAATTAAATAATTAAACAACTCAACAATGCATGAAAACCCTGAAACTGAAGTCGAAAGCCAAACAGAATTATCAGAAATTAAAAACATAAAGCTTCCAAAATTCTGGCAAACGAACCCAAAACTCTGGTTTACACAAACGGATGCTCAATTTTATGTTCACAAAGTTAGATCTGATGTCAACAAACATTATTCTGTCATCAGCGCACTGGATTCGACAGTTTTAGAACAAATTTCGGATCTTTTGGCAGCTCCTCCTGAAACAAACAAATATGAAACATTAAAAACATGTCTTATTGAAAGATTTACTGAATCGCAAGAAGTCCGTTTTCGCAAGCTTTTATTAGGTATTGAACTTGATGATAGGAAACCGTCTCAATTGCTCAGAGAAATGCAAAATCAAGGGGATGGAAAAATCAGTGAAGAATTTTTGCGAACACTCTGGCCCCAACGTTTGCCTTCGCAAGTGCAAGTGGTACTTTCAGCCAGTTGTGATTTATCTTTGTGAAAAATGGCAGACATTGCTGACAAAATTTTAGAAGTGAGCAGCAGTCACATTCACCAAAGCATAGCGTCATGTTCTCACGGAAATACGGAAGAGAAACGAGCAGCGGTACAAATGGAAGAAGATCCCAGTCCCTCTTCAATCAAAAAGCTAGAGATTCAAGTAACCGAGCTGACCCAAATGGTTGAAGAGCTTCGAATTAACAGGAGTAGGTCAAAATCTCATACACGCTGGAACAACACAAGACAGAGAGGACGCTCACTTTCTTGGCAAAGAAATTTAAATGCAGAATTTTGTTATTATCACCAAAAGTTTGGAAGAAAGGCCAGAAAGTGTCAAACACCCTGCACTTTTAACAGGACACAGGAAAACTAATGAAACCATCATTGTGTGAGACGTCAACTGATGGGACTCCAAAAACGGACCGCAAAAACGTCTCTTTATTACGGATAAATCCACAGGTTTACGTTTCTTAATCGATTCAGGTGCTGTAGTGTCAGTCATTCCTCCGCGTTTCTTAACAAAAACTTTAGCTCCCACAAACAATAAACTGTATGCTGCAAACGGTGCCGAAATTAAAACTTACGGTACTCAATTGTTAAGTATTAATTTAGGACTAAGAAGACAATTTACTTGGAGGTTTATTATTGCGGACGTTGCTCATGCAATCATCGGAGCAGATTTCTTGTACAAATACGATCTGCTTATAGACCTTAAACGTCGCTGTCTTATTGACAATGTCACCGGACTGTCTACGTTAGGGCAAGTCATTTTTTGCAAAATACCGCAAGTGACTACCGTCGCAACGGACAGTAAATATTCCCAACTATTAAAAGAATTTCCTGAAATTACAAAAAACTCTCTTACAGCAACGAATATCTCACATAACGTCGAACATCATATTTTTACGAATGGCCCACCAGTTGTTGAGAAAGCACGACGCCTAACACCTGAAAAACTTGCAATTGCAAAGATGGAATTCGACTACATGATGCAGCAGGAAATTTGTCGACCGTCTTCTAGCCCATGGGCCAGTCCATTACATCTGGTACCGAAGAAAGAACCAGGTATTTGGAGGCCGTGTGGAGATTATCGCCGTTTAAATGCAAAAACGATACCAGATAGGTACCCTGTTGCCCACATTCAGGATTTTGCCCAAAAACTTAAAGGTCAGCAGATTTTCTCAAAAATAGATTTAGTCCGAGCATATCATCAAATACCGATATCTCAAGAAGATATTCCAAAAACAGCAGTAATTACACCATTTGGATTATTTGAATTTACTAAAATGACTTTTGGTTTACGTAATGCTGCGCAAACTTTCCAGCGCTTTATGCATGAGGTTCTTTATGGGCTCGATTTTTGTTTCGTCTACATAGATGATATATTGATAGCTTCAACTTCACCTGAAGAACATATTTTGCACTTAAAAGAAGTTTTCAAACGTCTTCGTCAATACGGTCTAGCTATTAATCAAGCAAAATGCAGTTTTGGTTCAGCAGAAATTGAATATTTGGGATATTTAATAACACCAACAGGTTCAAGTCCACTTCCCTCAAAAAGTTAAGTTGAGGCTATTAAAAATTTTCCAAAACCTAACAATATCAAACAATTACGACGTTTTCTAGGAATGCTTAATTTCTACCGTCGTTTTATTAAAAATTCAGCAGAAAAGCAATCACTACTGACTGAATTTTTGAAAGAAAATCACCGAAATGAAAAATGCAACGTTCAGTGGACACCTGAAAGTGAAAAAGCATTCGAAGATTGCAAGACCGACCTAAAAAATGCAACGCTCCTAGTTCACCCCGCAGAAAATGCTCATCTTGCACTGACAGTGGATGCATCTGATGTTGCAATAGGTGCTGTATTAGAACAATTTTGTGAAGACACATGGCAACCTCTAGGATTTTTCTCAAAAAATTGAATTCGGCACTTCGAAAATACAGCGCATACGATCGAGAGCTTTTGGCCACTTATGAAACTGTTAAATATTTTAGATTTATGGTTGAAGCGAGACATCTTATTATTAAGACTGATCATAAACCATTGACTTATGCCTTTCATCAAAAATCTGAAAAAGCAACACCACGTCAATTTCGCCAATTGGACTTTATTGGGCAGTTTACAACACAAATAATACACATCTCAGGATCGCAAAATGTAGTTGCAGACGCCTTGTCACGTATTGAAACAATTATTATGCCAACGGCTATTGATACTTCTAAATTAGCCGAGGCACAAGAAGGTGACATGGATTTAAATAACTTATTGACCAACGAAACTGCTCTTAAGCTTCAACTCTATACTCCACCCAACGAAACCAAACAGCTTTATTGTGATACATCAACACATAAAATCAGGCCCTATGTTCCAAAATCATTGCGAAAAACAATATTTGAACAACTGCATAATTTAGCACATCCAAGTATTCGTGCCACTTGCAGATTAGTTCGCGAACGTTTTGTGTGGCCAGAAATTAACAAAGATGTTAAGAGGTGGTCACGTGAATGTCAAGCATGTCAACGCTCCAAAATTCATCGACATACTAAAACTCCATTACAAGATTTTAAAATTCCTGATGAACGTTTTCAACAGGTGCATTTGGACATCATCGGACCTCTTCCACCATCACAAGGTTTTCGGTATTGCTTAACTATGATCGACCGTTTTTCTCGTTGGCCAGAAGCAACGCCGATAACAGAAATGACAGCTGAAGAAGTAGCAAGAGCTTTCTATTCAACATGGATTGCTCGATTTGGAGTACCACGTGTAATTACTACTGACCAAGGTCGACAATTTGAATCTGCATTACTATAATTGTTAATGAAATGATGGGTATGAAACGACAACGAACAACGGCTTACCATCCTCAGTCGAATGGAATCTTGGAAAGATGGCATCGCACCTTGAAATCAGCCATAATGTGCCATCAATCACAAAATTGGGTTGCAGTTCTTGCAACTGTTCTTTTAGGTCTGAGAGCTGTTTATAAAGAAGATCTTAAAGCTACCACCGCTGAGATGCTATTTGGTACCACAATACGTTTACCAGGTGAATTCTTCGTAAATGGTTCTCGAAGTTCGGAAGAAGATCCTGCAGGTTTTGTCACACAATTACGAAATCAGATGAGACAAATTCGACCAATTTCCACAACAAAACATACTACAAAAGGAACATTCATACATCCAGAACTTCACAAATGTACACACGTTTTTCTTCGTGATGATACCGTTAAAAGATTGCTACAACAACCATACGTTGGTCCTTATGAAATATTAGAGCGACCTGATAAGGTGTACAAAATTAAGTTGAATAATAAGGAAGTTAGAGTATCTATTGATCGACTTAAACCAGCATTTTTAACAAGCAATTCTGTTTCTGTAACTTTATCTGGTTTGCAAGAAAAATCTACACAGAAAACGGTTACCGCCAAAGGTAGAGAAGTTCGCCTTCCAGTGCGTTTTCGTATTTAACATACTGGGGGAGGAGTACTGTAGCAGATGATGATCTAGTAACTTGAGTTTTACACGTTGTTATGTACAAAAAAAAAAATTGATTAATAAAAAGTTATTTAGAGTTATAAAACCCTACAGACGAATTACGTACAACGCATAAATTAAGAAAGCGAGTAATTACAAACTATCGCAAACTGTCATGCGTAAAGTTACAAACAGCGAGGACATTTATAACTAACTTTACGCACGCTTGTAGTTAGATCACAGTATAAATACTTATCAATCAGTAGGGAGAGCTCGTGACGGCACCTTTGATGTTCATACTACCGTTTTCAGAGCCAATATGGCAGTTATTGGCGGGCTTTCATGTTATTGCTACTAGATGTCACTGGTTAAAAAAACTGGAACGGATAGAAATGATTGCAAGCAAATCATAGAATGGAATTTCATCCATCCTAGGTGCCGTTAATTTCATTACCACCGTGATTAATTAATGGTAATCTCCTCCATCCTATCAAAGAAAACCTTTATTGATCGGGAAAAAAGTTGTTGTTGTTGTTTTAAACAACTTCAGGCTTTTTACACAACACAAATTCATTATAATCTAACAAGATGGTTTTCTATTCAATCTTTGTCATCACTACGCATCCATCACATAAAATGCTGAATTAAAAACGTCCACTTAAAAGTAATTGATGAATTCACTGATGCGCTACACGCGGCCGTTTGTGGAAAGTCCGCCAGTTTTCGCACATGCGCACTCGGAAACTATAGCAACGGAAACCCTAAGCTGTCCCTACTGATTGATGAATATACCTGGAATATACTGTGGTTAGATGTATACTACGTTCCATTTGGATATGCGTCTAAATCATAAAACCCGTGTTGAAAAGACACACGATTCATATTACCGGTCTCTTTCTGTATCACACAATTTCTATGCCGGGTAGCCTTGCGTATCGCCTTAAGCTGTGTTTCTCGTTTTATCTCTATTTAATACACGTAGGTAGACAAGGTTGAATTCAGGAACGAATGTCTTCACGAACTACTTCAGCTGGTCCAGTCGTACATTACACCAAAGTAATTTATTTATTTTATCGAGTTGCGTCGGAAGCCCATGGTTTTGTGATATGTAATAGCATTTATTATTTGAAATAGAAGAAAAAAGAATTATGAAAATGTTAAATATTGAACTAAAGATGTTAGGAACGCATGAAAAAAATACGCATTACATTGAGGCTGGGTTTAACTTTAAACTCCTGTTTATTTCCATAGAAACAATTGTTTTTATAATTGCTACCGTGGGAATAAACAAGAGTTTAAAGTTAAACTAGGACTGAGAAAGCCAGCCTTACGGCTGTATTCACCATTCACAAATTAACAGTCAGTTTACTAAGCTACCGTTAAAATTTAAATCTCTGTTAAGTCAAAAGTAAATTTAATTTAAATTAACTATATTTGTTGTGCTACACAAGTGTAATTACTTATAACAAAGCGATAAATTTTATTAACTGCCAAATAATGCATAAACAACTTAAAAGTTTGACACAAAATTAGCTCTTAACAGTGGTTGGTGAATACAGCTTTTATATTTAACAGTCTGCTAACAGTTTAACTGACCTTTAAACATGTAACTGAGGAATGGTGAATACGGCCATTAAAGTAATCAAAATTAGAAATTGCCACTTAAAATTAAAAAAAATAAATTAAACTAAAATTAAAATTTATTGCTATTATTATTATCACGGTGAAAAAGAGGCATATCTAATTTAAAGTTTGTCGACATTCTTTACGGATATTCACAGTTATCTTCGCTGTTGTCGTTGTCATCATTATTAACAATAATAATCAAGGGTTCCACTTCTTTATCCAACTATTTTTCACGTTCCCACCATCTGGAAATCTCCTTGTCTACGTGATTTATTGTGTTCTCCCATATTTCAGGTGTTTCTGTAGCCAATGCTTCTTTCAAAATATTAAGAACATTTTCCTGACTATAACCGTCTCTGCCAATGTGCCGATCATAATAATTTTTACAAATTCCCCAAATATTTTCTATGAGATTAAATTGACAATTATAGGGAGGCAAACGAAGAATAATTCCATTCTCTTGGGCTATTTGATCTACCAAATATTGTTTATCTTCGTGATGAATTCTTGCAAGTTGTAGCAGTTCGATTTTAAGAGCTTCAGGTGGTGTTACGAGCTGTTTTGATTGCAACCATGAACGAATTTCTTCTTTTTTCCAAGAAGCGGTCGGTTCCTCATTTAACAACACTGAATGGTATGGAGCATTGTCTAATACAATGACTGAAGGTTTTTCCAAGTTTACCAAAAGTGGCTCCGTCAGCCACTTCACGAAATTTTCCGAAGTCATACAATAATGGTAATCGGCAGTATTTTTTTTACCGATTTCACACTATCGTCCTGCCAAGATCGTTTATTGCCGCCTCTTGCAAATATTCAAGTTTCACCCGCATAAACAAATTGATACATTTTTTCCTCTCGATATTTAATATAATTTCTAAGAAATGTTACTCTGAGATTTGCTACGTAAGGTTTTTCACATAATGCTCGTCTATTATTATCATTTTTAAAATGAAATCCTATATCGTGCAAGACTCTTTGAAGACTCGTTCGACTGTACGGAAAAATTTCCTTATTTCTTAAATTTTCTAGAAGTGTATTGAATGTAATATGTTGTTTATTCACATATATCTCATTGACAATGTTGCGAATTTTCATTTTCACAGATTCACATAAATCCTTCGTTTTTGGGCATTGCCTTTTTGTAACAATTTCTTGGGGAACACTCACACTAGCCACTGGTTCTGCGTTTTTCTTCGCGACATTACAAACTTTTCGTTCACTAATTTTTAAAGCTTCGGCCACCCGTTTCTGAACTTGAGTAACCGGAATTAAAGGACCGAAATTATTTTTTCCTTTGTAAAATATTCCAATAAATTGGAAATTAAATCATCAACATTGAGTGCTTTGCGAGGCATATTTGAAGATGTATTTATTTCGACTAGATGGCTAGGATGGCTGGGCCATATATGAAGGTCAGGCACTGGTAAAACAATCTTCTCAATATTAGAATGGAATCCTGGTTGCAAAAGAAGAAGGGGGAGACCAAGAACAACGTGGTTGCAAGAGGTGACAGAAGACTTAAGAAAGATTGGAATTAAAGAATGGAAGACCAAAGCAAAGGATAGAAGATTATGGCAAGAGATTTGTCAGAAGACGAATGAAGAAGAATAAATTATGGGTACTGATCACACCCTGAAAATGATCTAGAGAGCTCCAGCACGGAGCGGTAATACCCCACGTAGGGGTGTGAAGCCATTATATACAGTGTGATTCACTTTACATGAAGACACTTGAAAAACTTGTTGATTAATAACGCAATTAGTATAAAATTTTTACGAGAGATAGAGACCATTAAGATTAATCTTTTTGTAGGAATGGATTCTTTTAGGAGTCTAAATCTGGCCAACTATGATTTAAATAAAAACTAGTGTTTCAAGTAAAGTCATAATAGCGATGAAGATAGAGCAAAAAAGTATTTAAGAAAGTTGTTGCTAACCACTAAAATACTCCAAATACGAAGTTTCGCTGAAAAATTTTCATTTTTAATTTTTATACATTTTTGTGTACTCATTGAAAAAATTGCACTAAGAAATTGTTACACTATTAAATATGATTATGATTAATTATGATTTCATGTTTAAGGCGAATCACCCAGTTTTACTCGCTATGTAAATATAATGGTATTTTATAATTGCGATAATAATGAAACCGGCTGTTCATATGCCTTCAAATTTGGTATGCTACTAGAAAAATGATCATTTGAGGGTGTATGCATACTTTTTTGTTATTAACGTAAACACTTGACAATTGATTTAACTGAAAAATAACATGTTTTTATTTGACATTTTTATAGAAACTAAAGAAGTTATTTAAAAATATGTATGCATACGCTCTAGTATAGACTGTGTTTTGTATATTACCAAAATTTCAGACAGAATTTTTTATAAATAAACTTAAAAAGCCATGTACAAATTAGCATTACAATTCAAAGAAAAAATATGCCCGCAAGTGGTGCCATCTAACCATATGAACTTATGAATAACACCCCCGTACATTCCAAACAAAAAGCTGAGGATGAATGTGTTTAAATACATTTACGACCATACAACGTTGACAGAAAGCAGACCCTTCCGCAAAAAAAGTGACCTTATGTGCTTATGTGATTAGATTTAATGACAGAAAGTAATTATACAACACAATATAATACATATATTCAAAAAGTAATAAATTGAACTGATTGTGAGTCTCGGGCGGAATCCTGTCATCAGCTAAAGATAAGAGTACGCAGCACATGTTTTTGATTTTATAATAAATTAATGCTGTAGTCGGAATTCAACACAGGGTGATGGCCAACAAACAGATCGCAAAATTGCCACGCAGTAAATCATGTCATACAAAAAGGTAAATAATTATACATACATACATAATTATACTGTACTTCTTACAGTTCAAAAAATGGCGCGAAACATTTGAAAGTTTAGGGAAACGTGCACAAATGTCTAACACTAACACACAAAATTTTTAAATGAAACGAGGTGTGGTGTGATACCTCATTTGAAAGGGCCTTTTCATTCTCTTCAGCAATTGAAATTAGAAATTAAATAAATTAAAATAAAAAAATCAGATGTGACGACATAGCTACAACATAAGTGCAAAATAGCACATCCGCTCTTTGCTGCAGACACAGGGCTGCCAGAGAATTCCCAGAACAGAGAGAAGGGACACTCAGGCAATTTTTGTGGGTCAACTATCACTCGAAGGGGGTTATATGATAATATAATAATTTGTAATTAAAAATTAATGTGTTTCAGGATTTTACATAAAAATCATTTTTTTTTCGTAGACAAGTAATTTACCCAAATTATGTCAAAATTGACTTGAGTCTAGATGTATAACACATCATGCATTAATTTATTTTAGAGCTGCTAAACTGAGATGGTTCAATAATAAATTAAAACAAAAGAACGATGCTTCCGTTGCAGTCCAAATTTCTATACCCGAAGAAAATGTATTGTCTGATTATAAATTCTCCGAAGAAAATAAAAAATCAGACGTAAACAGTTATGAAATTTCTGGACGGCGTTTCGTAAATGTCATGGAGTTTTTTAAGCAACTACAAGATATAAGTACACATGGAATTTATGAGTGTACTTTACAAGATTTGGAATTGATCGGCGAAACGAGAGATGGTTTGCAAAGTAAATTTGAATTCCGGTGCAAAATGTGTAAATTTATTAAAGAAGTAGATACCGAAAATACCAATAATACATTGAATATAAACAAAGCAGCTGTGTTGGGCGTAGTTACAATTAGTTGTGGATTTTCTCAGTTGGAAGAACTTCTTGCTAGTGTCAATGTGCCATGTATATCCCAGAGAAAATATTTGAATGTATACGAAGCAGTAGGTAATACTCTACGTGCAGCTTGTTGGAAAGAAATAGAAGAAGCTGGAATAGAGGAAGCAAACATTGCTAAAGAATTGGGTTCTGTTGATGAAAATGGTCGTCCCTTGATAACTGTAATTGCAGATGGAGCATGGAGTAAAAGATCTTATAAAGTTAACTATGTTTCCTCATCGGGAGTGGCACGTATAATTGGCGAGGCGACTGGAAAATTGCTTTACTTGGGTGTCAGAAATAAATATTGTGCCACATGTGCTTTTTCCGAACATCTTGACCAAACTCCGTCACAACATCATTGTTTTAAAAACTGGACCGGTACTACATTTGGAAAAAATTCAGAAAAATAATACGTTTTGGGAAACAAAAATGAAGCTATCATTGCAACAGTTTTATAAAACTTGTGTATTACCTGAAATTATTAACCCACGTTATCCAAGTAAAGAAATAAGAAATCCAAGTAGACATAGTTAATTGTAAAAACTTATGTTTATTTTTATTTCTTTCTTTAAATGCTAATTTGTAATATTATGTACATAACGATTTGTTTTTTTCTAAAAAAAATTAAAAAAAAACTACAATACATATATTAACAAAAAGAAAACACACAGTTAATTACTTTGTTAATATCACATTTATTTGTCACACAGTGACTGCAGTTTCAACATTACAATGTCATTTTCAAACTGATAATTTAAACTGAAACCTAGTCTATATATACACCGAGAAAACTAAATTCTAAACTATTGACATTAGTTTTCTCGGTGTATATATAGACTAGGTTTCAGTTTAAATTATCAGTTTGAAAATGACATTGTAATGTTGAAACTGCAGTCACTGTGTGACAAATAAATGTGATATTAACAAAGTAATTAACTGTGTGTTTTCTTTTTGTTATAATGGAATATCACAAAGTAACGGCGGAACGTGTTAATTATTTGAATACATATATTTTTTATACCGGTTAAAAATCTGGTCAATTAGTAAATTACATATTACAACGCCACCCGCGTTATAAATTGACCGTAAACTGCTAGTGTGCGGTGTGCGTTCCTAATTCAAAGGCAGTGCAACAGCGCGAAAACCTTTTGTCAGTGAATGTCTCTGTGACGAAACACGAATAAGCGTTTAGAATTTAATTTTTATTTACGTCAACCTTTACGTGCGCCGAGAGACTTGGAAGTTTACCTCTGTCCGAACTTTACTGACTCACTTTCGATTTTGTTTTATCCCAGCGTAAGATGCGCCTTAATGTATTTTTCAATTTTTTCAATGAGTACACAAAAATGTATAAAAATTAAAAATGAAAATTTTTCAGCGAAACTTCGTATTTGGAGTATTTTAGTGGTTAGCAACAACTTTCTTAAATACTTTTTTGCTCTATATTCATCGCGATTATGACTTTACTTGAAACACTAGTTTTTATTTAAATCATAGTTGGCCAGATTTAGACTCCAAAAAGAATCCATTCCTACAAAAAGATTAATCTTAATGGTCTCTATCTCTCGTAAAAATTTTATACTAATTGCGTTATTAATCAACAAGTTTTTCAAGTGTCTTCATGTAAAGTGAATCACACTGTATATAGTGGCTTCACACCCCTACGTGGGGTATTACCGCTCCGTGCTGGAGCTCTCTAGATCATTTTCAGGGTGTGATCAGTACCCATAATTTATTCTTCTTCATTCGTCTTCTGACAAATCTCTTGCCATAATCTTCTATCCTTTGCTTTGGTCTTCCATTCTTTAATTCCTATCTTTCTTAAGTCTTCTGTCACCTCTTGCGACCACGTTGTTCTTGGTCTCCCCCTTCTTCTTTTGCAACCAGGATTCCATTCTAATATTGAGAAGATTGTTTTATCAGTGCCTGACCTTCATATATGGCCCAGCCATCCTAGCCATCTAGTCGAAATAAATACATCTTCAAATATGCCTCGCAAAGCACTCAATGTTGATGATTTAATTTCCAATTTATTGGAATATTTTACAAAGGAAAAAATAATTTCGGTCCTTTAATTCCGGTTACTCAAGTTCAGAAACGGGTGGCCGAAGCTTTAAAAATTAGTGAACGAAAAGTTTGTGTTGGAATTCGGATTTTGTCTTTTGTTTTATTTTATATAATACAGTTTCGCTACGAGAAATAGCAAGCTTATGTTCAATGTTTTTAGAACATAAATAAAACACAGTTGTTGATTTTTGTAATTTTGCATCGAATGTCAATATAATTTTCTTAAAAGAAATACTGAATTTTCTTATGGCCAAACATCCATATTTCCAAGAGGTTATGGGCCCAGAGCATGGTAATTAGGTCATAAGTGTTTGAAGCAAAATACAAGAAAATCCGTGCATGATGAATTCCACAAACGTGTTGAGGTTTGAAACGCTTAATCGCGAAAATTTTGACACTTGGAAAATTCACATGGAGGCTTTGCTCGTCAAGAATGACGGATGGGATTTTGTAAATGGTACGAGTGCGAAACCTGAGTTGATCATCGGAGATGAAGCATCTACAAACGCTGTGAAGGCGTGGATAAGGGGTGAACCAGATACTTGCTAACTTCGATAAACCGATCTTCGGAAAATCTAACATCTCGCGAAATAATAACTTTCCTCTCCTCAGGCAACCAGATTCTGTAGCCTTTGCATTCATCTGAAAAGCCTACCAACACTCCATCTTTAGTGCGAGGTTCTAGCTTACCCTTTCCTGGCTTCCTATCTAGGCAATGAACTCGAGATCCGAAATCACGTAAATAGCTCACGTCAGGAATCTTTCCCGTCCAGATCTCGTGGGGTGTTTTCCCATTCAGAACTCTTGTAGGACAACGATTCCTAATATGATTGGCCGCGTTCACCGCCTCTGCCCAGAATCGAGGTGGCAATCCTGATTGAATCAGCAAACATCGCGCCGTTTCGAGCAAAGTTCGATTCTTTCGCTCAGCGATGCCATTTTGTTCAGGATTGTACGGAATGGTCAGCCGTCTTGTGATCCCGCGTGATTTCAAAAAATTATCGAAGTCGTTGCTCAGATATTCTCTGCCATTATCACTTTGAAGGCATTTGACTTTGCGTCCATTTCGGTTTTCGACGAGTACAATGAATTCCTTGGTAAATTTCAATACCTCGTCCTTGGATTTCAAAAATCGAACTTCGCACCAACGCGAATGGTCATCGATAAATTCTACGAAATATTTCGCCCCATTGAAGGATGCTACGCGCATTGGTCCGCAGACATCCGAATGAATCAAATTTAATAATTCGGTTTTACGTTTGGATTTCTTCGGGAAAGGTGTCCGGTTCATTTTTCCCTTGATGCAAACCGAACATTCAAGTCCATCACCCAACTCATCGCGTTTCAGTCCTCGCACGGTACCTTTACGTTCCGCTTCGCGAAGGTCTGACATGTTCAAATGTCCGAGACGTCGGTGCCATGAGATCCTCGAAGCACATGTGATCTTTCTGGGAAATTCTAATTCGGATGCGGTAACTCGAGCGCACTCTTCGAGTTCGCGCGCGTAATAAAGTCCGTCAATTCTATCTGCAATTAATTTTACGTTACCATTTAAATCCGATAGAAACGCGTTATGCTTATCAAATTTAATTTCGAAACCTTGATCGGCAATTCTACCTACAGACAAAAGATTTGTGCGTAAATCAGGAACGTGTAAGGTCCGATCCAGTGAAATGTTCTTTACTGTACCGCGTACGTTTGCCGTGAATCCGGCGGTACCTTCAGCAACACTTTGCGTTATTGAACTGTTCGCTAGACGCTTCGAATCATTTATGTCCGAAAAGAACGCGACGTTATTACATAAGTGTGAGGTAGCGCCGCTGTCCAAACACCATTTTTGTGCACGTTCTGTGGATTTTACATGAAAAGTTTCAGCGCATAACGACACATTTTCGGCACCGTTTGCGAACTCGCGTTTAGTGTCTTTAGTGCGACATTGCGCGGCTTTATGCCCGAACTTTTGGCACTTATGGCACCGAATCTTCAAACGATTTTTGTTTCTCATGTCCGTCTTCTCATTTTCCGATTTTTCAGTCCTTTTGTTCTGAAAATTTTGACCATGTTTTTTATTTATATACAAGGCACTTGATGACGACGAACGTTCGTTCCTATGAGCGTCATATTCCTCGATGATCTTGGTCCTTAGAGCCTCCGGCGTGGGCAAATCGTCACGGGACTCTATTGCAACTCTAAAGTTCTCATAACTGGATGGTAGACTGTACAATAAGGCTATTGTTAGCACGTGCGGATTAATATCTACCTCCATATCTTTTAGTTTGTCGACAGCGTCAAAGAAACGACCGACGTGTTCGCGTATGTCGCCGTTTTCTTCCAAGCGTTGTAACATCAATTGTTTTAAAAGAGATGCTTTCCTTGCTGGTCCTTTTGATTGATATATTGCTTCTAATCTAAGCCATACCTCTCGTGATGTATTACAACCCTTTATGTGTTTTAATTCCGTGGCACAAATGGAGAGAACAATATCTGATTTAGCCTTGCTGGAGGATCATACGCACCGGTAAACCGGGGCGATCACGGAAACAATACGGGGTGAGTGTACAGTCTGTTACAGAAATGGTCGAACAAGGTCAAGCATTCCTATGTGAAATACCGGTACGACAAGCTTTATCAGGTCCCGATTCTGATGATTGGAAAGATGCAATGGTCAGCGAGCTAAGATCTATCATCAAGAACGATACATGGCAATTAATCGATCGTCCTGAGAAAGCTGAGATCATAGGGAGCCGATTTGTGTTGCGCAATAAATATGGACCTGACGGCAATTTGGAAAGAAGGAAGGCGAGACTGGTGGCGCAGGGGTTTAGTCAACGACCAGGCATTCACTTCACGGATACCTTTGCACCAGTTGCTCGACTGAGTACCATCAGACTGATGACTGCACTAGCGGCTCGAAACGGAATGCATATTAGGCAATTTGATGTCAACACTGCATACCTGAACGGCGACCTCGAAGAGCAAATTATGATGGAACCCCCGAAACAACTGCCTGAATTACTTCAAATAATCGCTCGCGAGGGTGGTAATGTTGATCTAGACGTAAGATCAAAGGCGAGAAAAGGACTAACCGAATTGAACGGAGGAAGTAAAGTATGCCTACTGAAAAAGTCTTTATACGGACTTCGTCAAGCCGGAAGACAATGGTATGCGAAGCTAAAATAGATCCTGTTGAATTGCGGCGCTACGCCATCCAGAGGCGATCCATGCTTATATTATAAGGGCCGAGGGGAAGGAATCGTCCTTATCGCGGTGTACGTGGACGACATCCTAGTTGCCTCACGAAACTCGAAATCAATCACGCAACTTGGGAGGAAACTGTCGGATAATTTCGACATCAGAGATATAGGTCCCGTTGATTATTGTTTAGGCATTAAATTCGATCATTATGAAGACCGAATCACAATGAATCAACGAGGCTATATCAACGACCTTCTGCAGCGATTTAATATGAATGATGCAAAACCACTAAGCACACCTGTCGATGTCGGTTCGAAACTGACCAAGGAGATGGACGATCCGGAAGATATGCCATATCGGGAACTTGTGGGTTGCTTAACATATCTGGCATTGGCAACTCGACCAGATATAAGCTTCGCGGCGAGCTATCTTGGGCAGTTTAATAATTGTTATGGTAAGACCCATTGGAATGCTGCAAAAAGGGTATTACGATATCTCAAAGGCACCATAAATCTCGGATTGACATATTCGAAAGATTGTGATGCACTCAAAGCTTATGTTGATTCTGACTGGGGAAATTGCCCTGACGATCGACACTCACACTCAGGATTTATTTTTGTTTTAAATGGAAGTCCGATATCCTGGGATTCACGGAAACAGAGGACGGTCGCTCTATCCTCGACCGAAGCCGAATATATGGCCTTGACTGAAGGAGCCAAGGAAGTCATATATTGGAACTCTATACTTCGCGAATTAGGGTTCAATGATTTGACGGAAGTAGTCGTGCTAAACGACAATTTTGGTGCGATGAGACTTGCCGAGAATCCGGTTTATCATGCTCGCAGCAAGCACATAGATATCCGTCATCACTTCATTCGTGAAGCTGTTAGCAACAGGCATCTCCAAATTCGACACATCTCTTCAAGTGACAATATAGCTGACATGCTTACAAACAGTCTCCCCAGACCTAAATTACAAAACTGTATCAACCTGTCCGGGATGCAACATATCAAGAATGGTTGGAGGGGAAGTGTTGGAATTCGGATTTTGTCTTTTGTTTTATTTTATATAATACAGTTTCGCTACGAGAAATAGCAAGCTTATGTTCAATGTTTTTAGAACATAAATAAAACACAGTTGTTGATTTTTGTAATTTTGCATCGAATGTCAATATAATTTTCTTAAAAGAAATACTGAATTTTCTTATGGCCAAACATCCATATTTCCAAGAGTTTGTAATGTCGTGAAGAAAAACGCAGAACCAGTGGCTAGTGTGAGTGTTCCCCAAGAAATTGTTACAAAAAGGCAATGCCCAAAAACGAAGGCTTTATGTGAATCTGTGAAAATGAAACTTCGTATTTGGAGTATTTTAGTGGTTAGCAACAACTTTCTTAAATACTTTTTTGCTCTATCTTCATCGCTACCATGACTTTACTTGAAACACTAGTTTTTATTTAAATCATAGTTTGCCAGATTTAGACTCCAAAAAGAATCAATTCCTACAAAAAGATTAATCTTAATGGTCTCTATCTCTGGTAAAAATTTTATACTAATTACGTTATTAATCAACAAGTTATTCAGGTGTCTTCATGTAAAGTGAAACACACTGTATATATATATATATTTATTTCGACTGGTGTCGATTATATATACTTCTGAGAAAATTAATTCGGTCCTGTTTCTTTAATTACATTCTTATTTAAATTACTTATTAATGATTATATTTCTCAATATCTCTATAAATTTTGGGAACTATCAGAATAATTTTGTGGATTCAGTTAGCTTCCAATCCAATTAAGTAATTGATTACTATTATTTTCCTGGTACTGCTATAAAAATTATGTTTAAAATAAAATTAAAAATTTTTCTTGATATTAGAACAATTACATGAATTTAAATTTAAATTTCAAGAAATTCAATAAGATAAAAATTCTTAATTTTTGTTAAGTGCTTTAGATTTAATTTGTCTGATATAATTATTATAATTAAATTGAAATAAATTCACTATTACTTTCTATACAAGTTTTTAAGCGAGGTGGAGTAACATTGTTCCTGTTCGCTCATATTCTGTGCGTCGGCCGGTCATGTCGCAGTAGGGATTTGCGAATTTACATTTTTTGACTTAGACGCATATCGAAATGGAACGAACTGTACGTAGCCGTATCACATTAGATTGACAGTTGTCGAAATTGCGACTGTCATTGGTGATTATTTTGAACTTGAATAATAAGGTAATTTTTGTGGTCGTAGATAAAGTATAGTACAAAACTCGAGTTATAAAGCAATTACGCACTTGTGGAATTACTTGCACTTGCCGCTGCGGGACACGTATGCAACTTTTCCACTCGTTATGTAGTATACTAGTACGACCCTGTCCTTTAATGAAATTCAGTTTTCCTGTAACAGACGGTAATTAAAGATTAACCTAAATAACGCAGCAATTTTCAGAGGCGATGAAAATCCAGTTGTGAATTATTGCGCGCCAAGTTAATTGACGTTCTTCTGATCGTATCTCGTAAATTTCATTATTTTATTACAGGGACGCCTTAAATAAATTACGCAGCTTAAAGCTCTTGCACTTTGAATACAAGCAACAGGAATGAAAATTGGCTTAGGATGGTTACACACTTAATGAAGGTCGATGTGTTGAAGTGTGACGGAGCATACCTTCAGCTTCTGTAGCTTTATATAAGTGCGCACACTTCAACCAACGGAAGAAAAATGATGGAATTGTGTGACAAAAAAGTCCGCCTGGTTTAAGAGCTTATTGTTCCGCTCAATAACAAATAGGTAAAGTCTCTTTTCTATTAAGACCTGAGTCGAAGTCTGGCACTCATTGTTATGAAAAGAAACAATTTAAGATAAGACAAATAGTAGATAATGTGATAAGCCTAAGGACAGAACTATACAAATAAAAGGTGGTTATGAAAGGCAAACAAAATCTTTGATTATAAGTTGCTCAATTTAAAATTAATTTGACAGTTATATTTACAAAAGAACATAAAATATTCCTTATGAATGCTATTGTCGAAATGGATAAACCAATTTATCTACGACCACTACTGTAAATGACGAATTACGTACAACACATAAACTAAGTAAGCCGGTGTCGCGCGTAAAGTAAGAAAAACGCACAACGCACCTACTTTACGCACATTTGCAGTTAGATCTACGTAGCCGCATCACATTAGATTGACAGTCGTCGAAATTGCAAGTGTCATTGCTGATTACTTTGAAGGTAATTTCTTTTCCACCGTGCCTAATTTGCTATATTCCAATTCAAAAAGAATGGCATCTCGGTAGGCGTTGGAAATTCAAATTTATGTTTGCAGCAATGCATCCTTGATAATAAATAAACATCTCTAACTTCCGCGTGCTTCTGCTGTCAATTTGTTTTTGACGTTCATTGAAATCGTTTTGTAATTTGCGTATTTGTGCTTGGCATTTCTTTGTTTCATTTGATTTCATTTACGAAAAATCTGTGCCTTTTTCAAGACACATTTTCCTCAAGATATATTTATGTAGTAAGTAATGAAAATTTGCTTTCTTGAGTTCAGGTTTGTATGTATGTACATTTTGTAGGAGCTTGAGTTTTATTTGAAATGGAACACGTTTCATCCCGTTTAACTTTAAGAGAACGTGAAGCAGTGCGTCGTTCCTACCATGGGGTTTTTGCAAAACATATTATAATCAGAGAATTCAAGCAAGACTGGGAATGAAAGGCAGAGTTGTAGAAATTTGGCGCGGAGCACTTGAAAAATGCACACAGGAAAAATGGATTAATTTTATTCAGCATACTGAAAAGGAAATCACCAATGACTTTCAAAAATACATGGGTGTCCGAGACGTTGCTGATATTCCACCATTTATAATTACTACTTTAGATACGTCTGACTCAGAAGATGATTTTGGTTTAATTGAGGATGAATCAGAATCGGATGAGGAAGACATTGTTATTATGGTTGTAGATGATTCCGAATGAAGAAAATGTGTTACTATGGTCCATTGCTGATGTAGTTAGTTTGTCTGAAATGTGGTATTTTAGTAAAACAGATGTTCTCATTTGTATTAAATATCAGACAATGGCCGCTTTCCAAAAATGCACCCTGCACTTAGAGGACATGTGCCCCACATTCCAATAACTGAGTACACGTATTCTAGAAGTGTTTCTAGTGTCCCGGTAGTGTACCTTCGAAAACGGCCGGACACTTGGCATACAGCAAAAATTACCTCACATTTGCGTATGATTTGAAAATTTCAAAATTCCCCGGTTAGTCTACCGGTTGAAGCAGTTATCTATGCGTTCCAAAATTCACCATAAATCCATTCATCCCCAGCATTGGCACTAATCGGTTTTCTATCGGTGCAAGTAACCGGTAGATTTGCAGTGAATTCCGAAATGTGATCATTCCAACACAGAAAATTTCAAATTGTTTAGTTTTAATCGTAGAAACAGTAGGAATCTCGTAATATATAATATTCTTCTCCTTGTCAATACATTTTCGTACAGAAACAAGATATTCCATCGCCTTTAACTAATTTCTAAAAGTTCTTTTATTTTTGAGTGACAACATAACCTCAAAATAATTTAATGGTAGTTTAACAATATATTCTAGTAACTTTTTTGACATGGGATAAAGCCCGATTCACTCAGCCCTCGCCTACTGCGATGCCAATCAATTTGAATGGAACTATATTTACAACTCTCGATATTAAGTATTAAGGAAGGTTTATTTCATTCAGCTGGAAATTTGTTTATCCGAAAATTTGGTGGCAAATAATGCAGAGACCTCTCTCAACAAAGCTTCATTTGAGAATAATGTGTACATTTCTACATTTTTCGGCGGTTGCATACATTATTTTACAATAAATCAAAAGAACAATTTAATTCAATTTGACAATTCAAAATCAGTAGTGTCATTACTAACAACGCACGGTAACCATGGCAAATGAAATAAATTTGGAAATAATAATGTAATAAAGCTTCTATTGATATAATTACTATGTGCAGTTATAAGGTTCTCAGTGTATAATGATCTGACAATATTCGGTTTATTGTCATATTGGTGTCAGAATGCGATTGAAGGTTTTTTTATCCGAAAAAATGACGATAGCTTCTTTATGATTTTGCGTTAAAAATGGTGCTTCTTTAATAAGAAGACGAGCTGTTCTGGTAGATCCAGGAATATCTCTTAGAAATTTTGCAGTAACTGCGTTCTCGAAAGGCCTTTGGGCGGCCTAGGATCATTTCTATTCAACCTTATTTCGTCATCTCCTATGTATGGACACTTGATCTCCCCGTTTTTAATTCCTTAAATATCTGCAAAGGTGAATGTCAAATACTTTTTTTTATGATATCATGGACAAACATTAGTTTATGACGATCACAATGTTAAATTCTCGAAATTGATAAGTTAAATATTTTGTTTTACGTTTTAAATATTTTGTTTTCTTTAAAACAACCCAAAAGGATCAAGTCCCCCCATAGTTAGGTAGACTTGATTAGGGGGATCAACTCTACCCAAAGATGAATGAAAGAATTAAATATTATTTATATTTCGATGAAAATAATATTTCATTTTAAGTTTAAAATATGTAATAAAATTTGTTAAATGAGAAGTCTTCTTTACTACAAAGTATTTAATCAGATCTTTCTAAACAGGTTTCACCAAACAGGCATCATCAGTAGAACGATTATAACAATTTTTTTTTCTCAACCTTCAAGTAAAAATTAAAGATAATATAATATAATACTTAAAAATAAATAGTAAACAACTTACGTTATCTTCTAAAAACTGATAAATATAATTATAAATGTGTATAAAATGTCGATGTATATGATTGAAAATAGTAAATAAATAAACAAATTTGTTATAGAAAAATTGAATATAGTTACATAACAGGTAGGGTACTGTACTGTAAACTGAATGGATGTTGCAATTAGAAATCAGATATATAATTTCCAATTTGTAGAACTAAAGAAATTACTGTTAGGAAAAAATGTTTATTCATTAAGAACAGTATTAGGAAAATAATTACAATGTAAAAATATTTCTAAATTTTCAGCTATATCAAGTTTATTTCCTTTTGGAAGATCATGCAATAATAATAATTTATTCATTCTGTGACCAAACAATTGGAAAGAATAAGTCAGGGAGTAATTACATGATTACGACAACAGTCGTCACTAAATACGTCTACTTAAATAAACATAAATTTAGTAAATAAGATAATGTGTACACATATTAAAAGAACAGGTACAAATATAACACTATCACAAACAATGCCTATCACAAACACGAAAGATGTATGTACGTATGCAACTATTTAACATCTTTAGTACAAAACGTAAAAAATTCCTTTACACTGTAAAAGGAATTTGTGACCAAAAACAGTTTTAGCTGGTTTTTAAATAAGCAAAAAGATTGAATGTTTTTAATTTTACAGGGAATGTGGTTGTAAACTTTTGAACAAAAGTAGTGTGGTTGATGTTCAAATAGTGTGGTAGAATGTATTGGCTGCCGCAGTAGAGTATTATTGCGTGTATTGTAGTTGTGGTAGCTTCCAACTTGGCTAAAGTTATGAAAATTAGCTCTTGCAAAAAGCGCACATCTGTAAATAAAAATACAGGGCACCGTTAATATTTTACTATTTATGAAATTGGTTTTACACGAGTCAAAAGGTTTAATACCGAAAATTAGTCTCATAACTCTCTTTTGAGCAATAAATAATCTTAACAAGTGGGAAGTACCACCCCAAATAATAATATTGTATTGTAGATGGGAATAAACTAGTGAGTAATACATGGTTAACATAGAATTTATATCTAAGTACTGCTTCAGCTTTAGAATAGCAAAGTAAGCTTTGTTTATTTTTCCACAAATAGTATCAATATTGTTTAGCCAACTAAGTCTATCATCAATAGCAATACCTAAAAATCTAGTACATCCTTGATATTAGACTCTTCTATGTAATTATGAGGTATAAGCTTTTTATTAAAAAAATTAACAAAAACAGTCTTGTCAGAGTTTAAGATCAAACGATTTGCGTCACACCAAACTGACATTTCCTTAACAACTAATTCGACTTTAGCCATAACTAGTTCAGGTGTCTGTGCTGAAACCACTATTGAAGTATCATCAGCAAAAATACAAGTATACCCTGATTTGATGTGCATAGGTAAATCATTAATGAACAACAAGAACAAGAGTGGTCCCAGCACAGACCCCTGGGGCACACCCATGTTAACACCATAAACATTAGAACTTTCACCATTTGCCTTAACTATTATCCTCCTTTCAGTTAAGAAGGATCTTATCCAATTGGAAATTTGGCCTCTGATACCATAGTTGACCAATTTAGATATCAGTATATCAATGTCAATAGTGTCGAAGGCTTTAGTCAAGTCGAAAAACACACCCACCACATAATTTCCAGAGTCTAATTCGCTGTAAACAAAGTCAACAAAACTCACTGTCGCAGATTCGGTAGATCTCTTGTGTAAGAAGCCATGCTGGTGTTCAGTCAAAATATTATATTTATCCAGATAGGAAGTCATTCTGGCGTGCATAAGTTTTTCAATAATTTTTGAAAATATACTTAAAATTGTTATTGGCCTGTAGTTTTCGATATCAAGACAGTCACCTTTTTTGTAAATCGGTCGCACTGAACCGGTTTTTAAATTAGCGGCGAAAACACTTGTTTGAAAAGATAAATTAATTAAAAAAGTTATCACAGGCGAAAGTTCATCAATACAATGTTTTACAATCCTAGGTGGAATATCATCAACTCCTGGAGAATTAGATTTAATACTCAACACAATATTTTTTATTTCCTGGGTTTCTGCTTCACATAACACCATGGAATTAGGAAAGGATCTGCATGCGGACCCTGAGCGATCACAATCACCAAAAGCTACAGAAATTTTATTTTGAGGTCCTTCAGAAAAGTGAGCGGCAAATTCTTCAACTATTAATTTTGAATCGGTTAACAAGTTGTTATCATCGACTTTCAATAATAAGTTGTTGCATCGTTTAGTTGTTCTTCCCAGTTCAACGTTAACTATGGACCAGATGTTCTTTGTGATGTTATGATTATAATTAATTAACCTCTTGTAATATTTTTGTTTATCTAGTTTCAATTTTTCCCTGTAATCAGACTTAAGAAGTCGGTATTTAGTAATGAGAGCAGCGCAAGGGTATTTAGTTTTTAACCAAAATAAGTCACGAAGTTTGATATTCATTTGTTTCAGATCATCCGACATCCATTTTTTACTTGAGGCCCGGTTTACTGGTTTGGTAGCCCGAGGATATCCTGCATCATTCATGATATTAATTAGTGTTTGCGTAAATAGGGGGAAAGCGAAGTTAATATCATTAATCGAAAAAAGATGTTGCCAATTTTGGTTTTGCAGACACTCTTGAATTGACCTCAAACAATTATTTGATATAAATCTTGATGTACAAGGTGTGCTATTACTTGAGGTTACTGGGTGGTGAAAGTTGAAGTGAATTTCCTGAGCTAAATGGTCGGAAAGGTTTAGATTTATATTCCTAGTAGAATAACTTTCTTCAGAAAGATTTGTTATGATGTAATCAATTGATGAGCAAGAAGTGCATCCATTAATGTTTGAAAATATTCTTGTCGGTCCCATCACTGTTGACTTAAGATCATGAGAATCAATTAAATCATTTAAGATTCTTGAGTGATTCGTAGCTTTCATGGCATCAATGTTGAAATCTCCACATAGAATGATATGTTTATTTGCTAAAGCGTTTAATAACTCGGTCAAATTGTTGATAAAACAGTCGAAGTCTCCCAATGGTGGTCGATAAATTGTCAAAATTATCAAGGATAGACCATTTGAGGCAATAAAATTTGTGGCACAAATTTCGATGTGTTGTTCAACATTAAATTCATTGTGGACAGCCAGAGTATTAGTGTGCAAATCCTCTTTGGCATATATCAGAGTACCACCATGAATATGCTCTTTCCTACAGAAGTAAGAAATTATTTTATATCCAGGCAGCGTAACAGAATCAATTGAATCTTCATTGCACCAGTGTTCAGTGACGCATATGAAGGAAGGTTGTAATTCGGTAGATAAAACCTCGAGTTGATTTAATTTCTTACTAATTGATTGAGTATTTATATGTAATAATTTGTAAGTCTGTTGCTTGTCATTAGTGGTAGGGGCCCCAATAGCTAAGCTTTCTAGGTCAATTTTCGAGTCTTCTTGCTCGGGTAAAAAAACCTATTAATTTTAACACCACTTGGCCACAACTCAGGATTAAGTGCTGCTTCGAGATTTTTTTTGTCAATAGTGATCTTAAAGGATGAATAAATTTCAGGAAATCTAGAAGACAGGCTAATACATAACACTTCTGGGAACAATGGCTTCAGATATTGAAGCAAATCATCCGCACTTGTTCTGGGGTCAAGTTTACACACATGCAAAGAAGTATTCTCTGGAACTGCCTTTAAAGGACATGTGTCCTTTCTTGTACCATAAATAAGGTTGTTTTTGAGTTTATTTTTCTTGTTTGTCACCAAGGTCCAGTCCTCATCTAGGCCGACAGCACTGCCAATAGGATTCGTCTTGCTAAGAGCGCCAGATGATGAGGGGTCGACGTCCACTTTCTTAAGTGTAGTGGATAAGTCCTGATTCGGAATTTTGTCATTTTTTTTTATCCATTTGCTCGTCTCAGTAACTTTAGTTCTTCCTGCAGTGGTACCCGACGTGTCTTTAGGTAAAGGCGATGAGGAAGAAGCTATTGATCTGACCTCAATGGTTTTAACATGTTTACTGGAGTCCTTATTAGTATTTCCTAAGGAACTATCCTGAGGGAGGGTATGAGCCGGAATTAACGAATCTTTCAATCTTGTAATTTCAAGCTTCAACACTTGATTTTCGCTTACAACTGAATCAAGTTTTTTGGATATTTTTTCATACTGAGTAGTTAGTTTGTCAAACTTCTTGTTAATTTCTTGCAACAAAAAGTCGTTACTTATTTCAGTAAACATTTTTTTATTGCGAGGGGTGGTTAAATTTTGAAATTGTAAAGGTTTTAATGAATTTTCGACAGTTGCAGGTTCACTGATTTCGCATTTGTTACATTTCCACGTTAATCTCTTCATATGTAATCCGCGAGATTCAGAAACACCACCGCAAATCGGATGGCAGGAAATTTTACATGATGTACATTGTAATGTATCCTTAATATGAAGAAGCTCTTCATTACAGAAAAAACAAATCTCAGTATTAGGATTCCCCATGTCGCAAAATACAAATTAAAACATAAATTAAAGTTGTACAGTAAAAAGTCCGTAAAAACAAAACGTGTTTGTCCGCAGGGACTCTGAACTGAGAGGCTTTTAAGTCCCGTGCCGGTACACGCAGATTTCACTATCAAGGAGCAGGCACTTTTAATTATCATATGCACAAAAATTAGTCATGATATTAAACTTTCACTCATTAAAAACGAGAAAAGAATACAGAGCAATAATTTGGTGTTTGAAGTAAGTATAATCAGATGTGTGAGATGTGTTTAGTAAATGATTAACAAAACTCGAATCCGATTTATTCAATCTTAATGATCTTAGATGTTCATTAATACGAGTTTTTAAGTCTCTACCAGTTTGTTCAATATATGTTGCTTTACAAGTACTACAATTTTCACACAACTTCACACAACTTTCACAATAAAGATAAAATTAAAAAAAAATTCAAAAATGGTGTTTATTCTCTAAATTGTAGTACTTCCTAGCAGTTTACCCACTAGAACCGCTCGCGCACCTTTTCCATAGTCTTCTAGACTCCCAGATGCCCTCCCGAAGTTCCATCGTGAAGTTCCCTCAGAACTTCCGGTACCCTATTCTTGGAGATCAGTAACTGTGTCTTCTGTTCCGTGCCTTCCTCGTTCTCGATAGTTCGTTTCACAAGACCATGATCCAGCACTATGGAGTCTCATTGCGCCCAGTATGACTTTACGGATGGTGCATATGGTGCTATCTCTTCCCAAGTAGGCCTTGCCTCCCTACTCTTCCATTCCAGCACCAATTTCTAATCCTGATCGTTCTCCTGGTCTCGTCGCAATTCTTCACCTTGCCATTTGTCGTCTATAACGGCCGTCCTCGCAGTCGTGGCTACTTTCTCCTCCAGACGACTATAGTGCTTACAGTCTTCAGTACAAGGTCTTCTCGATAAAGCATCGGCATTTCTATGCCTAGTTCCGGCCCGATACTGAATTTCAAAATCGTATTCCTGAAGCCGTTCGATCCATCCTGCGACTTGCCCTTCAGGATTCTTGAATCGGAGGAGCCATTTTAAAGCGGCATGGTCCGTCCTCAGGAGGAAGTGTCAGCCATATAAGTACTTGTAAAAATGTTCTATAGTCTTTACCACGGCTAGCAATTCCCTTCTAGTGGCGCAATAATTTCGCTCCAGCTTTGACAGGACTTTACTGAAACAGCCGATCACCTTCTCTTGCCCATCTTGTATCTATTTGGAATAGTTACTAAGAATTGTTCTGTGATCTTAAATATGAAAACCTTGTTGTCTAGGATGAAAAAAAAAATTTTTGACACAAAAAAGTGAAATTTTTATGGTGTGAATTTTATTTATCATAATTTCTAGTTGGTAGATGAGCGAAAGACAAATCCCAGAGTATATTCATATCACACTTGAAGAAACGTCCAGCTCTACACATTTAAAGTTCCACGATACATGCGTTTCTTTTTTCATCGTAGGCGACCATGATTTCATATTTGAGATCTCATAGTAATTCTGAATAACTTTTTCAAATAATTGTAACGATTTTAAAGGTTCTATTAATTTAAGACAAAATACGAAATAGTTAAACTAATTTATTTAAAAACAAACGAATTAACACTAACTTAAACAATAATTTATTTATAAACTTATACGTAATTTATTTTAACAGCCGAGCGAAAGTTTATAACGCGACTTCAATTCCGAACTGTCAAATGCTGAATTCCTATTCCAACTACCGGCCGTGTGTTTTATAAGCCGGGGTTGTTTATCTCGAACATTCGAGTGCTCGACGAAATGTCTAGTCTAGTTATTCTGCCGGCAGGACTTTTTCGACTGTCGCCTGTGCGGCGACTAGACGGCCGGAACGCAAGAGACAGTCTGACGCCGGCTGGTGTCGACGGATCATTACATAATGTTTCCGCATATTTTCAAAAATAAAGGTACTTTACTCTTATGTCGATTTCAAATATTTTGATCTCTTCGGTATATGACAAGAGGTATTCAAATTTTGATAAGTGTATTTTGAATTTGGGAAGTTGCAGGAGCTTTCATAAAGAATAAAATTTTCTGAGAAATCAATAATAAAAAATTTTCTCATATGTGTCCAATTTTCTGCCGGTCACCGTATATAAATAAAGAATTTAAGCAGGATAGAAATTGTCGTGTAGATATTAAAACGATGAACCGATAAACCGATCGAATTACTATGCAGCGCGTATGACACCGGCAGGAAATAATTCAAATACAAAAAAAGTTGCAAAAAGTAGCAGCTAAAACTTGTAATTTCTAATTCTACAGAATATAAGCTATTTATTGATATAAAATTCATGACGGGATTTGAGGGGGAAATATGTTAAAAGTTTAACTAAACTAGAAACATCGCCGAAAAGAAGCTTGTAAAATGAGAGTCATTTATCATGAATCTAATGTATTTTTTAATGTAAAATGTAAGTACATACCTTGTACTTTGAAATAAGACAATTAACAGTTTTCCTGGTATTTTTAATAAACAACAGCACCGTTCCTCAAAATTCACTTAAATAGTAATGATTAGTCGGATATACTTACTTTGGATGACAAAATCAATGTGATTAAAAAGTCTTTATTCCTAGAAATTTATGCCATTGTAAAGTTGGATTGTTGCTTAATCAATAATGAGCAAACCAATTAACCGATATTGAAATGATTTTTTTTCATTTTGGTCATACCCTGGAACCACTGTGCAATGGTGGCATCCACGAAGATACTGCTGGTTAATCGGCGCAGGGCTATTACTTTCGTGGTTTTTGTCTTTGGGGGCCTTTGAAGACGGGTCGACGTTTGCCCATTAGCACCGACCAGGCTTAGTTTCTCCTGTGGCTTCCTTTGTGCAGGATCCTGCCTGGCCTTGGAACACCGCCTGGGAACATGTCCTTCTTCTTAGCAATTCTGACACACCAGAGGATTCAAGAATTGTTGCATAATGCGGCGAATATCCTCGGCGGTGGCATACTCCTTGGGCTGCTCTTCTGCAGCAGATCGCACTTTTACGCTGGCGACTTCCTCCTCTTGGGAGTCCATGGCAGCTCGTACCTTGACATGTCCTCTTGAGACTCGCTTCGCCGTCTCGTATTCCAAGGCGTAGGCCAATGCGTTCTTGGATGTCTTGGGGTGGGCCATTATCAATGCATGCTGTTGTCCGGGTCACAGATTCCATCTACGAAGGTCCGCACCGTCAAACATTGCAGGAATTCTTCAGGAGCTGCAGGATATGCCAACCGGACTAGACGTGATACGTCTGTCTCGAATTCCTGAAGACTCTCTCCGGATTTTTGGTAACGGTTTCTCAGCTACGCATGGTACACTTCGGTCAGATGCGCCTGGCCATAACGCATCTCCAGTCTGTTCACTAGCTTGTTGAAGTCTTCTTGTTCCTCTGGCGGCATTGTTTGTAGCACATCGATAGCATCCCCCCTCAAGGCCACAATTAACGAAGTGGTTTTTTCACTGGCCGTCCATCCGTTCGCCTTTGCTGCTGCTTCAAATTGTTTGAAGTAGTTAGGCCAAGAAGACTTCCCATCGAACGTCGGTGGTTTTATTTTCAACTTCGGAGTTTCCGCTGGTCCTACCGCAGTTCGGGCCTCATTATTGTCTGATATTTCCACTGGTGACGGATCCCCGAATATTCGCAATCCTGCTATGATTTGTCCCAGATTCTTAATTTTGTTATCCTGTTGGAATAGTATTTCTTCCACATTTTCTTGCAGATTCCTTGTCTCTTCTGATATTTTTACCACTTCGAGCCCTTTTGATTGCTCTAGAAATTCATCTTTCAAATTTCCAGACTGTTCTAGAAGTTTCTCTTCTAAATTTATAGATTGTTCCAGCAATATAATTTGCAGTTCGTCTTTGAAATTCCCAGATTGTTCCATTAACTTGGCTTCTAAATTTCCAGATTGTTCCTTTAATTTAGCTTCTAAATTTCCTGATTCTTCCAACAATTTATTTTGCAATTCATCTTTGATATTTCCAGATTGTTCTTTTAATTTCTCGTCTAAACTTCATTTGTTCCAACAATTCATCTTTGAATATCTTACTTAAATCTGCAGGACCGCCTGTGATTTCAAAAAGAAGTTCCGGATCCTTCCCTGCTTCTAGTAGCGCTTGGTGAAGTCTTTGTTGCAAAATCAATTTCTTTCCGGATATTTCCAATTCGCGTTTTTCTAATTCGGCTTTCAATTCGGTCACTTTTAAGTCTTTTAACAGCACTTTCTTTAAAGCCATTGTTTTTTTTTTCGACACTGCACTTTGTTCAATAATTTGAACAAAGTGCGAACCTCACAAATCTGACACCACTGATTTTAAGAGTTCGATTAATTTTTATTTTAAAACAAAATACGATATAGTTAATAAACTACTTTATTTAAAAGCAAACTAATTTATTTATAAACTTACACCATAACACTAACATTTATTTACAAGCTTATACCTATCTAATTTATTTTAACGGCCGAGCGAAAGTCTAACGCGAACTTTGATGCTGAACTGTCCAATGCCCAATTCGTTACATTCTACGGCTGGTTGTACGTGAACTTTCCCGAAGGGTTCCGCCGCCGGAATTCTCCAGGCTGTCTGCAGAAGCTTCTAGTCTAAAGCGCGTCGGCTGTGACGCAAGAGACAGACTGACGCCGGCTGATGTCGACCAATCATTACAATAGTATTTACATTTAAACATATTCCATATGTGCTATATACATTTGTCATTGAGATTAATCAAAGGTATGATAACAGTAGGCCCCCAATGCCTTGTGTTTCCTGTATTCTCGATTGATATCAGTCAGCATATGAGAGATATGGCGAGTGTCTGTAGTGTTAGCTCATGTGTGTACAAGGGCGTCAAATCGCTCAAATCCTAAGTCACATGATCTAGGCTTAAATGAAAACACGTTTAGTTTACACGTTTTGTTGCAATTACCCACTGTTTATAGAAAACTGCGTCAGTACAGAAACTAAAATATTAGTGGAAACATTTTATAAAACAGTTTCTTGCCCTCTGGTAGTTCGTTATCATTATTATTATTATTGTGTGCATACTCTTTAGTTGATATCAATCCATCTTTGTCTACAGCAAGTCTAACTACTAACACATCATTAGAATTAATGGATGACTACGCGAGAATTCCTACCCCCTTTAACTCTTTTATTTTTGATTTTAGGAAAAAATGTTTAATACAAAACTTATAGGGACTAATTCAAAGTTTCTCTGTGTGCTCACAGAAAAACAGTTGATGGTCGGATAAACGAGATATAAACTAAACTTAGGTTTTTTTAAATGCAACACCCTGTATATTATTAGGTTTTTCGATTCTAAATTAAATTCTAATGGGACTGCATATATAATAAAACTAATAATGTAGAAGGTGTCTATAAAATAATTCCTATTTAATTTTTTTATTTGTGATTTTAGAAAGAAAAAAAGATAAAAGAAGTTGTAGAATTTGCTATAGATATTCACAAAAAACAATTGAGCGACGGATACCCAAAAAATAAACAAAATTTTATTTAAAGTTTATTTAAAACCAAAACTTTCGTTTATTTTTTGGGTACCCATCGCTCAATTGTTTTTTGTGAATATATGTAGCAAATTCTACAACTTCTTTTATCTTTTTTTCTTTCTAAATTCACAAATAAAAAAAATAAATAGGAATTAATTTATAGACACCCTGTTTGAGTTTACAATACGTATAATGGACCAAAAATTTTTGAATTAAGATTTCATGTTCTGCAGTTCAGGCCTGCTTAGCGTGAAATGAATTTGTGCCAAATTTGACGCCGAAAGTCTTCAAGGTGGCGGAATTAACACGAAGAAGTAAAATCTGTGTAGGTAAAGTGGTCTTCCTTTTGAATTTAGGAGAAAAATTTAGTAAAATAAAATGATTCTCATTTCATATTAGGGAGATGTATCAAATTCCAACATCCTAGAAAAAAAAATTGAATTACGGAAAATTACTAGTTATAAATAATATTTAAGTAAAGTTGTAAAATGTTAACGCCAACTACATATTTATTGACCAAAAACAAATAAAATATGATTATTCAAATAACACTCCATCCATATTAGCACCTGACAGTGTTAATATGTCTTACAACTGTACTGAGATCCTAATATTCCGTAATTCAATTTCTTTTTTCTAGGATATTGGAATTTGGTATATCTCCCTAGTTTGAAATGAGAATCATTTTATCTTACTACATTTTTCTC
The DNA here is from genome assembly GCA_958336345.1 of Dorcus parallelipipedus. Classification (NCBI taxonomy): domain Eukaryota; kingdom Metazoa; phylum Arthropoda; class Insecta; order Coleoptera; family Lucanidae; genus Dorcus; species Dorcus parallelipipedus. Next base: position 36,600,148 of record OY284475.1, read on the forward strand.
CTAAATTCAAAAGGAAGACCACTTTACCTACACAGATTTTACTTCTTCTTGTGTTAATTTCGCCACCTTGAAGACTTTCGGCGTCAAATTTAACATAAATTCATTTCACGCCAAGCAGAACATGAAATCTTAATTCAAAAGTTTTTGGTCCATTATATGTATTGTAAACTCAATCCGGGGACATACTGTATATGTGGTCCCATTAGAATTTAATTTAGAATCGAAAAACGTAATAATATACAGGGTGATGCATTTAGAAAAACCTAAGTTTAGTTTATATCTCGTTTATCCGACCATCAATCGTTTTTCTGCACACAGAGAAACTTTGAATTAGTCCCTATAAGTTTTGTATTAAACATTTTTTCCTAAAATCAAAAATGAAAAAGTTAAAGGGGGTAGAAATTCTCGCGTAGTCACCCTGTACATACATAGGTATATTTATCAATTATTTGTGAGAATTTTTTCTCATCTCTGTAGTATTCTGCAGTTTTTTGTTTTTGCTGTTCATTTGGTAAATTAATTACATCTTTAGCCACTTCACTTAAAAACAGCGATACTCTCATAATAACATCATGAAGCGAGCTGAGCAATCGATAAGCAACATCCCTAAAACATACAGTTTGGTGTCCAGCAAACCAAGAAACACTAAGAAAAAACAAAAGTACCTTTGCACTAGGGTGAGACACTACGGCGTATTATGAACACCGTATCGACACTGGAGATAACCCACCTATCAGTTCGCCCCCGTACAGAATGACACCTGTGAAACGCGATCAGCTCAAAGCGGAATTATATCATCTGCTGAAGGACAGTATCATCGTAGAGTGTGAATTACCTTGGGCCGCACCCGTTGTGTTAGTGCCTAAGAAAACAAGAGAAGTTCGTGTTTGTATTGACTATCGAAAATTTAAATCTGTGACTGTAGCTGACTCTTCTCCGATGCTACGCGTCGATGATTTGTTGCATGTTGCCGAAAGAACATTCTATACCCTTGATTTGAGGTCAGAATACTACCAAATCAACGTTCGCGAACAAGACCGTGACAAAACGACTTTTATCACACCTTTCGAAACTTTTCGTTACTTAAGGATGTTGTTCGGTTTACGAAACGCGCCGGCATCTTTTCAAAGACTGATCAATCGCTTTAGATGTGGTCTACCGGATGTGCTTGTACTAGCTAGAGTTCCTGTACACACTAAGAACCTTATAAGACTGCACATAGTAGGAAATATCAATGGAAGCTTTATTACATTATTATTTCCAAATTTATTTCATTCGCCATGGTTACCGTAATGACTACTGATTTTGAATTGTCAGATTGAATTAAATTGTTCTTTTGATTTATTGTAAAACATTGTATACAACCGCCGAAAAAGTAGAAATGTACAATAATAAAATGTATGATAATAAACAGGTAGCTATTTTACATGCAATTTTCAGAATAAGGTTTTACAGTATAAACGTTACACGCAATCTTTGGAAAGGAATCAGTAAAACGTGCAGTGGTAAAAACATTGCAATGTGAGATTTGACGTCAAAATTGTTTGAATTACGTTTTTAAATTATGTTATAATATTACATTACATGTTTCGTACATATCCTTCTTCAATTATAAACTACAAATATAATTTCTTAAATAATACGATCAATCTATTTGTCATTAATAAATAAAGAATGACAGGAGAAAATAATTTAAAAAATCAAGTGGTTTTTGATATTGGATCCACATGGCTCAACTCTTATCTTAAAATTATACAGTGAATTTTTTTTAAGTGTGGCCATGGGGATTTACATGTTAAAAATTCCACCTCATGTTAATGTATGTTATGGCACAAATTTGAAGCAAATTTTTATTTTTATTAATAAATCAAACATTTTTCTACGAAATGCACATTGCTAGAATAACATGAACATGTTCTATTTAATTATTTTCCGATTAGAAGTTGAAATTAATCACAGGATTAACCGAAGTCAAAAATCAAGGTAGCTGAAATGTCATTAACCCTCCGTCGGGCGCGCGCCTTTTGAAACGTAAGAGGTCGCGCTGTATCCCTCAGATACATGCGGTTAATAGTATATAATTTTAACTATTTACATGAATTTATTTGTTTATTATATTTATTTATTTAGATTTGTCTATTTAAAACAAAATATTACTGTATAAATAAATATAAATATAAATATAAATAAATATTGATGTAAGTCAAGCTGTTTCATCCTACTTAGGCTTAACTCGCATGTACCACTTTTGCTGCGATTTTTGAATGGTTTTGTGTGGTTATGGTGTAGTTATTTTAGGTCTAACCATTTTGATAACGAAAAGATATGACAAATGATCATACTTATGACTTTCGATGAACAAATATGACCGGTCGCGCTGTATCCACTACGCACAAAGCGCATCTTCTGCTTCATTTGCTACACTAAAACTAAAAATTTATAAACCGCAGTAGTTGTCCTTTGTTGTCAAATGATCAGAGATAGCATACCTAGAAGGGCAACGGTATTGCACACTAAACACAAAAATGGCAGTAAAAATATAAAGCTGTGTATCTGTGAGATACATGCGCGCCCGACGAAGGGTTAAGAGAAAAATTCCATTAATGTCTGTCTACTGCAAATTTATAAAGAAAATGTCCCTTATTATTATGCAAGCATTAAAAATATCAATTATGTACGTTATAACAAGTTCCACTCATTTTACAATGGTATGAAGAAGTAGTTTTTACAAGTGGTAATAAATTAATGTTGCAATAATTGGTTTATCTGTAATCACAGTGACAAATTATTAATAACGTCAGCCTACATGGATTATATTCGTTCAATAATTTGTGTCTATTTTCTTCAACTTTTCACAGTAAAATAAAATTAAGGAAAACGTGATAGGATATTTTAGCAAAGTTCATCTTATAGTAAATCGTTTAATTTACGACTAAATACAAACATTTACTTAAAATTTGTCCCATAACATACATTAACATGAGGTAAAATTTTTTGCATGTAAATCCCTGCCACACTTAAAAAAAATTCACTGTACTAGCATACCTAGTACTAGCATACCTAGACGATTTAATTGTTTTATCGCCTACTTTTGAATGCCACCTCAAAGACCTGAATGCAGTATTTTCTCGTTTAATAGTATATTACATATCGAGAGTTGTAAGTAGCAAATTACGCACGGTGGAAAAGTTGCGCATGAGCCGCGCAGCGGCGAATGCAAGTAATTCAACAAGTGCATAATTGCTTTACAACTCGAGTTTTGTACTATGCTTTATCTACGACCACAAAAATTACCTTCAAAGTAATCAGCAATGACACTTGCAATTTCGACGATTGTCAATCTAATGTGATGCGGCTACGTAGATCTAACTGCAAATGTGCGTAAAGTAGGTGCGTTGTGCGTTTTTCTTAAGTTTTCGAAGTTTGTAAATACCCGCTTACTTAATTTATGTATTGTACGTAATTCGTCATTTACAATAGTGGTCCTAGATAATTATGTTTAAACTCCGTGCAAACCGTGATAAGTGCACATTTGCAAGGTCTAGTGTTCAGTACCTAGGCCACTTGATTACAATGAACGGAATTCAAGTAGATCCTGACAAAACCGCTGCAATTTTTGAGAGATCTGCACCTAGAACGTAAGGTAGTCCTTTCATTCTTACAAACGTGTTCCTTTTACAGACGCTTAAGGAAAACTTCGCCGCCATTGCTTATCCTTTGACCAATTTGACGAAAAAAAAAAAACGCGTACACCATCAGAAACGACGCTAGTTGATAAGTTATTGGTGCCATTTTGCTCCTAGGAAACGGACCTGAAGAACAGCAAGTATAATTTCAGTTGAAAGAAATTACACAACTACTGAGAAAGAAGCTCTTGCAGTAGTATACGCCTTAAATAAGTTTAGAGGTTATATTGATGGACAGCCCGTGACTGTTACTACGGACCACCAGCCGCTTAAATGGTTGTTAAGCTTGAAGTCACCCATAGGAAGACTCACGCAATGGGCAATGCTCATCCAAAGTTTCAATGTACAAACTGAATACCTACCCAGAAAACGCAACGTGATAGACGATTGGTTATATAGACTGCCGTCTGAAGAAACATACGAAGCTTGTTCTGTAGAGATAAAATTGTCGTTCACCTGCTGAGATTCGTCAATTACAGTTAGACACGAAGTATGTACTAAGTATTGGTTTTTTCGGTCCTTTACCTGAAACACCCCGTGGAAATAAGTGGGTACTTATTGTTGTGGACACCTCAAGCAAATGGATGGAATTATTCGCCCTACAAAAGCTGAAGAATGAGCTACGACTTTAATCAATGAAGAATTTCTACGTTATGGATTACCCCGCAATATATTTAGTAGGGAAGACATACCCGTATGTTTGAGCTACTCGGGTACCCGAATAAACTACCCAGATATTACCCGGGTACCCGTATCGTGCTCGGGTACCCGTATAAATTCGGGTACCCGTGTAAAACTGAGATCTGGATCAGACACGGGTACCCGTATAAATTCGGGTACCCGGGTAAGTTCGGGTATAAGTTTGGATATTTCCACAAGTTTGGATATTTCAACATAAACGGATTCACGAATTTTACATGAGCGTCCGAATGTTAAAAATATTAAAATTTTCATTATGTAATAACAGATACGTATATGTTTTTCCGAGATTCTGTGCTGACAAATTACACGGGTAATAACTAATATAATTCAGGTACCCGATGTACCCGGGTAATAACGGATACCCTGGTAAAGAAATAATACCCGAGTGATAATTTCACGAGTATTATTCGGGTACCCGATGTACCCGGGTAATAACGGGTACCCGGATAAAGAAACAATTATACGGGTCTTCCCTAATAATTAGCGACAATGGGACTCAATTTATTAGTTCCATTATGCATCAAATTTGTTATTGCTTTGAGTTAAACCAAGCATTGATTCCAGTATTCCATCCAGAAGCGAACATGGTTGAGCACAAGAATCTCAAGCCGAGATTGGCCATCATGGTTGGTAATGACAATACATGTTGGGACACGAAGTTGGCAGCTGTCAGGTTTGTGATGAAATCGTGTAAAAGCTAAAACTGGTTATAGTACTGCTTTTGTTACGTTCGCACGAGAATTGAGAACACCAGATGACATTAAGTATGATGTACGCGAGGTCATACAATCCGAAAATTTCATACTCGAAATAACGCCAGACTTAGAGCGTGCAGCTATTACATGGCAACAAGCAAATAACATGCATGAACATGCACAAGATCGCCAGAAGTAATATGCTCACTCCAAGCGACAAGATGCGCCTTATTATAAGCCTGTTGATAAGGTTTGGGTCAGTACGCGTTTACTCAGTGATGCAACACATAAACGAACTCCTAAGTTCTACACGAAATGATTTTACGAAAAGTATCATCGAATCGGGAAGATCTCGAGACAGAGGCAGAGAATGTAACGGCTGCCCTACGTTTTGGCAACGCTGCCCGCCCGAAAAACCACCCCTACACTTTGGCAACACTGTTCGCCGTCCAGATGTGTATGCTTGCGCAGTAGTAGTAGCTTAGTATAGTTTTATTGTGGTTGTTGCACCCCTATTATTGTTAACACAATATAGTTTAGTGGTTAATTTAGACAATCTGTTATTCAAAACTCACCCATAAGTCTTAATAAATAACAAATCATTACAATGTAGAAATTTCTCTAGTTTCCTTCTATTTTTCCTTCTTAATTCATTAAAAATTTGCTCTCGTTGCTCAATTGTTTCTCATATGAAACTTTTTTCAACTCGTTTCGAGTTTCTATTATTTCACGTAATATCTTTAATAGTTTCTGATTGTCTTTTGCGTTCTTTGATTCGATATGCGCAGGCGTCTGAGCTGCACAGTGGTCAATTTTAATTATTTGGCGCGGAAAAATTATTTTATATTTTTGAGTTCTTCATATCAATTTTATAGATAAAGAAATATAGATACCATGCAATATTCGGTATTTTTTATAAACTTTTGCGGCATATTGAGATTTAGGGTATCAACAGGTTTCTTTGAATAATACACAAAAAATAATATGCCAGAAGTGAATAGTTTATTAAGTAATATACACAGCAAGGTATGTAGCTATGTAATTATAAACATAGAATGTAAAAACAGGGTACGTAAGAAACGCTGTATACAGTGTGTATAAAAATTTGGAACACTAAATATTTCCTAAAATATTTTCTTTTTGCAAAATGTTCTCACATGTCGAATATTACTATAAAATTGTCATATTTTACACTAGTTAATATACGTGTACAGTGGCGTACCGTTGGGGTACAAAAATAATTTTAATATTTTTGAATGGAAACCCCCATTTTTTATAATGAATTACAAAAATGTATATTTTTTTACGAATATCTACATAAAAATTTTATAGGGTCACATAAGGAAAAGTCAAATATGGCACACCTAGTGATACCAGCTACAACGTTGAAAAAAAGGTCATAACTTTGGAGATTGCAGGTTATTGCAAATTATTTCAGTGTACACTGAAAAGGCAATATATACTTGAGATAATACAGTGGTAATTATTACCAATACGCGCCAATAACATCATTTCTAGTCTGTCACATATGTACAACAAACACGGCTATAATTTCGTTGTGATTACGAATGTCACAGAAATTTTTTTTTAACTACTCAAATTTAGAGTTACATCAAATTTTAAAAGGGAATACACATTTGACTGACCCATGTGGATTTCTGAAAGAAAACCACATAAAACTGAACAAAACGTAGGCTGACCACCGCACGCTTATTAAATCCGATAAGATTATAATCCTTATCGGGACGGACTCTACGCTTGCGGATCAGTCGAATTCTTTTGAATACTATACTAGAGAGGTTGTAGGTTTACGTTTTCCTAGGTTTCAATTTTTAAATATGAAACTATATTTAGGGTTTTTGCCGCGCCAGATAATGCAAATTGACCACTGTGAGCTGTGCTTGTGGATGGTGTTACACACCCAGGTCCTACACTTACCGGAGTTATTGGTCACTAACATGTAATGCTGTCTCTACAAATGGAATTTTCATAAATAAGTTCACTGTTTATATATTTTTGAATAAAAGATCTTGTTCTGCTACAAAACAATCTAAATGTGCATCGTGTAACAAATCTTCTTTGTAATTGTTGTTGCTGTCATTACTACAGGCGGCAGTATACTGTTTCTTTTTACTAAAATATCTGCTAATTATCTGCTATAATAATAAAATTTAAGCACATTCATAAGCTACTTTTCGGAAATTTATTTTTCATAAGAATAGTTTCTCCTGCCTCTTCCTGTTTTATTATTATTGTTTAATTTATTTTTAAATGCTCTTTCCAGAGATTTCCATTTATTTTCACACTGAGTGTTAGCTAAACTATAACCTTTGCTATTGATGGCATTTTTGATTAGCTCCCACATCTGTTTCATTGTTTTCAACTTCCTATCTTCCACTAATTTTTTCTTTTCTTTATACAGGTGTATCAACAACTTTGTTGGAGCATCCAACCATTTATACTGCCTACCTCTTCGGCATTTTCTTCATTTATTTCTCCTTTTTTTTTTCTGTGATATAATCATCCCCATTTGTTTGTAAGAACATTCTTTTGTATGTGTTCTCAGTTAGTGCTACTTCTTGACCATCTACCATTTCAACTAACCCAAAAGGAACTTCATAGATATAATCCTCTAAATCAACATAATGGGTGGTATGCACAAAACGAAGTAGATGCTAATACTTCTCAAATTAGTATATTCTTCGAAGTATCTTCTATTACATAAAGTACCTACTGCAGCTTTCAAGCATATACTACGAAAGCAAAGTTTATACCAAAGCACGTAGGTAGTAAATACTACGCTGCAGTAGTATTTACTATTAAAATGAATGTGAGGCTTTGAAGTAGATACTACAGTAGGTGTTTCTACAGCGAAGTAAAAACGTCTATGTGCTCTTGTGCTCTAGTATCTACTAGATCGCACAGTAAATACTACGTTACTATAGTAGGTACTTCACTTTCGAAGTAGGTGCTTGAAGTATTAACATGTACTTCGTTTTATGCATACCTCCCAATATGTTTGTTAAACCTATGTCAACTATTCTATTCCTATTAATAAGGAAATATTCCTAAATTAATTTAATTTTCATCGGTAACATGATAATCTAAGTATTTTGATTATAACTTAGAGTGTATTGCACAACATTTATTATACACTGTGGATACCACTTATGGAGTAAAATTATTTTTGGTCTTATTTTATAAAATTATAAAAGAGCTCGGATACGTCAATTTTTAATTTGAATGGTACGTCTTTTAAAGTAAAATTTGAATCTACAGTCACGTATTTGCAGTAATAGGTAGGGGAATTTTGTTAAATGAACCATCCTGTATATTTGTATATTTTTGAATTCTAGTTGACCATGTGTTTATTATATTCTCGGACTAAATTTAGACATGTTATTTTTATTTCCTTTTTTGCTTTTCTGTCGTAACGCTCAATTTCTCCTTTACGAATTTCACCAGTAAATGTTGACAACAAATAAACCGTCTTATTCTCCTTTTACGCTATTGATGGTATTTCAACACCTTCAAAATCGCACATGTATTCGAATAAGGTACCACGGTCAACTTTCTTCAATCACCGGATAATTTATAATAGTCGGGGAGCTAGCAACGTCAAAACCTACATCAGTTTGTCATGGAAAATCCAAGTCCCTTCGTGCTGTAAAATCGGTCTTTGTCACTGAAGTGAGAGTCTGGCTAACGAACCCCGTTGCATATCTAAAGGGCAGGTGCCGTAACTTTCCTTAAAATAGGTTAATGAAACATAATAATGTCAAAGACCTTTCTGTTTTAATTCATTTTCTATTAACATTGATAATATTGTAATGATATTGCCAGACTAATTTGAAGTTGATATGACTATGCCAGACTGAGTAAAGTTGTAATGGTGCGCACCCATATGCACATCTTATTGGCAAGAATGGTTTTCTAATATGTTATTTTATTATACACTGTATAACAAAAGTATGGAAACCGCTAAATATCTCAACGAACGGCCTAGGGCTTTCACACTAACTTAAAATTGATATTTACATATTTCTTAGCAAATGCCAACTTTGCTTTTTAAAAAAAACGTGCGTGGTTTAATGTTACGAACCTACAAATGTTGAAATATTTCGAAAACATTGAACATTAGGTATAGGACATGTTACACATGTTACATGTTGTCATGTTAATAATTATTTAAGCAACTTAAACAGATAAAAAAAATTGAGTGTCTCATTTACAATTACAAAGTTGGCAGCACTGGCGAAAAATCTGAAATATTGACAACACCGCCGACATCATCTTAACATCCGTGCTATCACCTAAATTAACTGTTCCAAATTTCGCTTCGATAGCTCTAGTCGTTGTTGAGATATTTAGAGGTTTCCATACTTTTGTTCCACAGTGTATACATCAAATGTAGAGTATATTTAGAATAACTGATAAAAATTACATCGGTATAGCGTAGAAAAATCGTAAAAAACTCTCGTTCTATAATTATTGTATAGGTATATAAATTAATAAGGTAATAGTCCTATTATGGCGATTTTCCCGTTTTTGTGCTCATTTGCGTGTGCGAAATGGGTAACGGGAAAGTGGCTAGTAAGTATTCCCAAAGCAGATCTATTGAAAGTAGGTCATCAGCAAACTTTATAGTATTAACTGTCACGGACAGTCTCTCCAAAATAAAAAAAAAACAAAAGAAACGTAACGGCGATTCGCAACGAATCCCACGGTCAAGTGTGTACGGCAGGTTACTTGAAAAATAAGGAAAAGACAATCCCGAAACGGATACACACGAACCTACCTGGATCGCCCGAAGGTTGGGCTGTTGCTGCGACGACCAAAATCCCGTGTCAGTAGAGAAGGCCGTAGGCAAACAGTTTCGCACAGGTAACTGTAAATCGAAAAGGGGCGCCACCTGTTGAAGATCGCTACAACTTGCAATCGCGAGATTCCCCCAACAGGAGAGAAATCCCCACTTACCAGTCGGTTCAGCTCCGATATAATCCGTCCTGTAAGGGAACAGCAAAAAAAGGGGTAAAATTCCCAAAATATCGATGTCAAAAGAAAAACAAACAAACGCCACGTTAAACATGCTTTAATGAGAGCAACAGCGTCAAGCGTAAAGTCGTACAATATCCCGCAAAAGCCAAATAGAATAACATTGATCACGCGAAACGCGCAATAAACTAAACCGTACGTTAGGGATCCCACACGTCCGTTTACAGGACAGGACTGAAAAGCAGTCGTAACACGTAATTTAAAAAAATAAATTAACTAAACTACAGTAATAAATAAATTGTAAACAGTAAGAAAAACACTTAAATCTAGGCGCCGAAATAAATCCGAAATTGATATGACAACAAAACGTTCGCCACTGTACAAGGGGTGATCGTACAAATACGGCATTAAGCGTGTCCAACGGTGTAATGTAAGACTGGAATTTTCAAAGAATACGATACCCGGAAGACCTTCGAAGCAGTTCGACTTGCAGCGCCATGGGGGGAAGTCTGTAGGTCCACCCTGCGTTCTCAATACACTGCTGCAGGTTTCGCTCCAACGGAGGGATTGCTAAATTTTTCTTGGAATCGAACGGCGAAGGTCCGAAGAAAGATCGCTTCCGAAAAACCAGATATTGCGACACGTTCGCAAAAATTGCCAAACGGGGGGGGGGGGATTAACTACCCTCTAACACTTGTTACCACTCGTAACTACTCGTTACAAAAACAGAAACGACACAAACGAATTAAAATCCACGGAAAACGAAAAGACATATAAGCGGCTTACCTCGGCCTGGAATTGCCGAGCGTTCGACAAAAGAAACGCCACGTGGCACGTACGATAATCCATATAAACTCAAAAATGTCGGACAAAGATGCTGTCAAAAACCTCTATCAATCCGTAACTTCTTGGACAAATCTCACAGGACCCCAACAGGGCGCGGTAATACCAAAGTTCATACACCAATTCCGCTGAGACACCCAAGGGATCAACGACGAAACTCACACGCAAAACCAAAAATGCCGACTGGCCACTTTCTTGCTGGCTTGTGTAAAACTTTTCATTGCGCCGGTCTACCCAGAATCCCTCGCGCTTCCTAACTTAAAACAAGTGCGACACACCAACTTAGCGCGAAAATCAACACCACCGGACGGGTCAACCGAGACAAAACCGCTAGAAAACATAGCAGCGGTGACGGAGAAGAAACATCTGTAACATAACACCTATGATATTAATCTGTGCTATTGTGTTCATCCTCACTGGAAGTTTCTATGATATTGTCGTCTACATTATTAGGTTCTTCAACTCCGGAACTTAGGAACGCAATATTTTTGTAATAATATTAGATTTGTTCCAGCAGCATTTTCTGACTAGTTCCGAACAGTTAAAAACAGTTGCCCATCGAAGTAATGACCGATTTTAGCGGCGCCGTCAAATCTACAATTTTGATGACTGCATGCTTTGTCACCCAAGTTTAAATTAAAATTTACTTGCTTCTACTTACCACGGATCTAGGTGACAAGTCTGCCGATTCTTCGATCAGCTGTGCCCCAGCTAGCTACAGTGGAAATGGGGCAGGTTAAGTTACGGTGGTAAACTTATAAAGGGCGCCAGAAGACAATTGAACAAACTAATCGTAATTCGACTGGCCGACGTCTCCAATCGACCAGGTCGTGCAGAAAAATAAAACACGAATAAACAGAGGCGAGAATCTTACCCACTGTGTGTGTGAACGTAGAAATTAAAATAGTAGTTAAAGTTAACACAATTTATTATATAAGTAAAGAGAAAAACACTTTATGCCTTTACAAAAAGGGAGCTTATTCTCTAGTAAACCGCTCTATCAATTAAATCCGCATGAAGAGGCCTTAATTCGCTCTTAAAAATGCCTGCGCAAGAATAGTTAAAAAGGTTACTTCGCGACCGTTATCTGACATGTACCGTCTTCGCTGTGAAGTTGACTGTCACTACGCCATCTAATAGTCCTGTCCGAGCCGATGATCGGTAGGCTTCACAATGGCGTACCCACGCTACTTGGGGAACGGCAGACGTACAACAAGCATTTGTCGGGGCACCAACACTCGATAAACGGGGTGTAAGCGTGTAAGCTTGCGGGGATTACCTAAGCCTGCGCTGTAACTTGCGCCCAAACGGAAAAGCCTAAGTAGTAGAAATGATTGTCGTTAGCGGCCATTGTTGGCCCGTTTGTCGATATGCGTCGTCATATTTTACCTGAGAGACTGGAGCCTCAGGCTTGGTAAGGAGATTAAAACAGTCTCCAATCGTTGTTCGGCGGTGTTAAATAATATTCCAGCAAAGCTGCTATTGATTTACTTCTCCAAACGAGCAAGAAATCCGTTAAATTTATCACACGCGAAAAAACTTGTCACACCGGCAAAAAGCTCCAACAAGAAAGAGGACTCGTTCGGGTTGAAGATGAAGCAGGTCGCTTCGACGCGTAGAAATTACCGACGACAACCAATGACAGGCGGCCTGAGAGTCACATGGGGCCCTCATGACCTATGAGAACTCAACGATCACAGTACGCAGGTTATCCCCCATGGCGGTGTAGAAAAGGGGCATCAGGGTAGCCAACGATGTTAAAACGAAATTACTAGGCGGTATATTTAACTGTAACAACCCCCCGTTACCAGAGAGGAAATTTTTCATGAAGGGAAAAATTTCAGAATCTTGGGCAAGTTGGAAGAGCCCTATGCAAGATTTAGTGGGAACACTTACATGAGCGATCATAAGATAGAAGGAAGAAGAGGAAGACAGAAGAAGGGGAAGGAAAAACCTAGTCGGAACACACCATACTGCAACCTAGAGACGTAAGACGTTCTACGCATGACTCACTAGTAGAGAGGGCAGGAAGTGCCTTCACATGATCCAGCACGCCTGGTAATCCCACAATACTCGCAATCTGCGAATAAACATCTCCCGGCCATCAAGGCTGAGCTGATCAATCCAACGAGGAAGAAGAAAAAAAAAACAGTGGAGTAAGTAAGGAAAATGGTATGAAGAAGAGACCTTACAATTTGGGTTTGGCAAGCAAAATCGGCTATAATGAAATAACGATAATAAAACGACAAATATAAACCGGACGAAAACTTCGGTCAAGGACCGCGGGAAAAAAACCCAAATCAAAATAAAATAATTTACCCACCAAAAAAAAATTCCTAGTCGATCATTGGGAGCCATTACTCTGTTCTCCACCCACTCTATACACACACGGTGGTAAAACATCCGACCTTTAAAACACCCACAAAAAGTCCTTCAGCAGTCAGCCGGCCTTGGAATAACGAAAACAGAAAAAAACAATAAAACAAAAGTAAACGTTTGAAGGACACGATCCGTTCGGACCGCTGCTACACGTTGCTCCACCACTGTCCAGCAACAAAAGAAGAATGTTAAACGGGCGAGAGCGCAAAAAAGGATTAACGTATTCTCTTAGGAGTTGCTAGCAACACAGTATGATGCCGAGCTTCCACGGAGGGTCAGTCCCCAGGAGACACCACCCATGCCGTCTTATTCCCTGAGTCAGAAGAGTGCCAAAATTAGGCGAAAACAGGAGAAATGAAGCAAACAAAAAAAGCGAAATAAACTAATAAGCAAAATCAAACAAAAACGAACACAAAAAAAACTAAAAACGCTGGTGACCATCAAGGCTAATCAACATCCAGCCCGCAATTAACAAACAACTCACATCTAACAAACTCTCACGCACAAAGTTAACATTTTCGTGAAGCGAAGGGTAACCCAAAACCAAGGACAACAAAAGGTTTATCACTAACATTGGTATTCCAAGTTGGAGTAGGAAATGACTGGAACATAGGGTAAGGATGTCACCACCCGACACAACGAACATGTAATGTACTCCCAAATGCTCGACAAAGAACGCCTCTTAAAACTAGGTAAAGCACCGTGTACGCTCGGCGAAACGTACGTAGTGAAACAAAATGTCAAAAGTCATATCCCAAAACCAGATCAAAGAAACAAAAAAAAAGATTATACTACACGTAGAAGGATGCTGGCGTTTATCCTCAACCAGATATCAAGAGGTCCAACAGATGTTGGTGACCCATAATTTAGCACTACGTAAGGCCAGCTCAAACAGGGCTGCCTGATAATAAAGAGAGATAACCCCCTTTACAGTACAAGTGGTCCGTCAAACATCTGATTCCAGTATCAAACTCCTGTTTAGTGACGTTCGTCACGTTCAACAAAAATAAGTCACATCCGATAATTGTTATAAAATTTATAAAGTCACATCCAAGGAGAAGTTGCGTCTTGATGTAGAGACGACTTTGGCGTAATTTGCCACGATAAAATGATTCATCCCCGGAGAGGATTGCGTCCTGACGTAGAGACGTCTTATGGGGGTAAATCTACATTCTCCAATAAAAAGAAAAGTCCGAGAATGGCCTTACACAAAAAGAAATAAAAGAAAGAGAAAGGACGAAGAGAAGAGAAGAAGAAAGAAGAAAAAAAAAAAACTAAAATAAAATTTATCACCCACGTTCCGATTTGGTCATGCCTACGATTCATGTTGGTGCGTTTCGTTAACGTGAAACCAGAAATGTGTCAAAGACACCGATACAACCACAGAACAATAACATGTCTCAAGGAGATCGATATAAACGAAAATCATAATATGTCTCAAGGACATCGATATAAACGCAAAACCACATGATGTTAAGCGGAAACCCTTAGTAGTATAGCTACTAGTCGGTTCGGGGCCAAAAACCCATAAGAAATAACACAGGCCTCAAAAAACCTCAAAATTGACTCGGGCCGAGTTGACGTCATCGCACCGTAGGTGGTCGGAGATGACCTTGGAGCGTCTGAAGATAAGTGGTGTCTGGTGACCTTTGACCTTTGAGCGTCTGAAGATAAGCGGTGTCTGGTGACCTTTGACCTTGGAGCGTCTGATAAGCGGTGTCTGGTGACCTTTGAGTCTGATAAGCGGCGTCTGGTGACCATTGACCTTGGAGTAAGTGATGTCTGCTGACCTGAATAAAAAAGATGTGAAGATAAGCGTTGCCTGGGGATAGCGTTCTCTGGCCTGCAATAGTAAAGGGAGAGGTAAGTTGCGGCGAATAATGAAACTGTTTGAAAATGTGAAACCTGTGTACGACTTTAGATGTAAGAATGCAAAACCTGTGTACGACTTTAGATGTAAAAATGCATGGTGTTATCAAATTGTTCGAATACGAGTTGAGTGAAACAGTAAAAAGGAGAAAACACTTGTTCTCTTTCAAATTAGAATGTTTACTTGTCTTTTAATATTTTTAAATAGATCAAATTAATGTTTTTAAATAGATCAAAACGTTTTTGGCTAATTTTGTTTTCAATGCTTTAAATAGGTTCAGGCACACACACTGGTAATATCAAAACAAAAAGCAGTTTAAAGCTGTTTTCCGTGTTTTAAACTGCTTTTTGTTTGGTTTCATCAGTGTGAGCGTAGCCTAAAATTGTAAAAGTTGTAAAATTTAGAAGCGTCAAACAAAACACAAATTATATATTGGTTTAAACTAATAATTGTGGTTACAAATATAAAACTGTAAATTTGGTTTTGATTTTCGAAAAGTTAGTAGTTACTAAAGCAGTGAAATTTGAGAACTTTAAGCAAAAAAACAATATATATTGAACGTACTTACTTGCAAGGAAAAAGTAGAACTGTAACTTTATATCTAACGGACTGAAGGGAGAATAGAACTGTCACGTATCACAGTATGCTTAGAACTGAACTTTCGAATTAAACTGTTTGAACTTTAATCTCTTCCAGATAAATACATTGCTTTTGTTTTCCTGACGGTGATTTTTCGTACTATTAGTTTGAAAGAACAAAATTTTTATGAAGTTGATATTTATAAATTTGTACGTAGCTTTCCATTAGATAAAGGATGATTGTGTGAGGGGAGACATGAATGTGCAAAATAAAAGATTGGTTAAAAATATCAGTTTATTTTTTGTTTTTCAATATAAAATGAAAATACAGATATGCAGTTACAGAAATCATCTTTATTTTTATAATATAGGAATTAAACTTTATTTCTTAGGAAGAATAATATTCAGTTTTTCCTTAATTATACACATTATACCTAGTAAATAAGTTTTCATTTTAGTAATATCAATTTTGAAAGAAGCAGTCTAATTTGTTCTAATACGTCTATGTTGAGGCAATTCAGGTTGAAGACGGATAAATCACGTGGTCCTGTTCTAATTAAAGTACGAGTAAATTCACTGTATTCATAATAATTGTTATCGTCGAAAAAGTATAGCATTCCATTAATGTATCGAAAAATACTTCGAACAGTATTCGGTATGCCTGGAAATTCCTCACTGATTAAACCATGACGTTTTCTTCGTAAATTACACTCATCCAATTCAACAAAACCATTTTTTTCATATAACAGTATTGTTTTGCCTGTATACGTATTGACTATTCCTTGTATTTGATTTTGTTGTCCAATTAAAAAGATGATAACGGTTTCGGATAACCGGGAACCACTTGGAGTAAGGGGAAATTCATCATGTACATTTCATTATCAATAAAAAAGATAACATTTCCATTAGGTCTTTGATAAATGGTGTTAATTTTAGTAAAATTTGTAGGTAGAAACGATAACCAGTCAGTTATTAATAAAGGTTCGTTATACGTTTTTAAACCTAACTTCACCATCCAAATCCATTTCTCATAGAATATATAAAGATATTTATTCACAATGAGAAATGTATTAACTTTATCGCTAATAGTACACAAGTCAGGTGCTGTCATCTCAATTTTCACGTTTGTTACAGCAATGTTTCTAGATAATGGCTCATTTTTTGATGTTGTTTTGGTTACAGATGTAGTCGCTGGTGTAGGTTTCTTTGTAGGAATTTTTGTTTTAGGTATCATAGTCGTAGTCTTCCGAGTCGTGGTTGTTTTCCTTTGTCCATACAAATTTTGAATCGCTAAGATATCTTCTGCATGGAGTTCGATGCGAGACTTGTTTTTAAATAAATCATGATTATAGAATGCAAACATCACAGATTGTTCATTATTAGTGTGTGGAAGTCCTAACGTATGTCCTATTTCATGAGCTAATAATGCATATAAGTTAGTCTGGTATGGGGGTGCTTCTCCTAAAAATAAGTACCACAATTCATCTGAATCAACATGAACTTCTCGTTGAAAAATGTGTGGTGCTGGATAAATTGAATGTGCCAGAGTTCTTCCAATCCCATCAAAATCGAAAATACAAATATTATTGTTCTTAGCATTCAGATGACGTTTGTTTCTATGTACAATTGTTATATTCGAGTCCTGCATGGTTTGAGATTGAGTAAAATGTATATTCGATTGTTCTTCCCACAACCAGAATACTTCTTTAGTAATATTTAGAACCCTTTTTGGAGCCAATGGATAATTCCACGTTAGAGACTTATCGTGCCATCTATATAAGGTTTTAAGGGACAACGGATCATCAGCATTACCACATCTTGGAGTTTGCATTAATTTGATTGTTTCCGCATTTAATTTTTCGTCTACTGGTAGGCCATAGTATTCTTGAAATACTCTTATTGAAGATTTGACGATTCATCATTTTCATTAATTACATTGAGCGAATTATTATCAACTTCTAAATAACCATAATGATGCAAATAGTTTACGGCACTGAGCACTTCTTCCGTATCACACTTTACATGTATGATAAAAGCGACGACAACATAAAGAGCAGGTAACATGTTCTCTCTACCCTTCGCACTTAACTAATGAAAAAATATTATATTCTGTAATTTATATGTTCAGAAGAGGGAGGGTACCAACTGAAAAGTATTTATATAATAATTGCACACAATTTTATAGTTTAAAATGTATATTGAAAGTTACATTAATATGCTTGCTTTTGATTGGTTATAAAAATCTATAAATTAATCTGAAACGTGTTAAACATCAGTTGCAAAATGTATGTGCCACAGTTACAACCTATTCCCGAACAAGAACAAGAAGAGGAATATTTGATACATTGGGATCCTATATTATGGCCGAACAAATATATTATTTCATCTTTTATAATACCAATGTTTCTATGTGATCAAATAGATTTTCTTAATATTTGTTTTCAAGCATTTAATGCGGAATTAACATCGATGCTTGAAATTGCGCAGAGCGCAATTAAAATCTCGGCTGAACTGTTTTGTGAACGTGATGACAATGAAACTTACTATTACCTAACTCGAACAGCATCTTTACGAGAACATGATAATTTAATTGAATGCTACGAGAGCAATATAAAGAAACCATTATTGAAGAAATTATCAGAAATACCTGCAATATGTTTACAAAAATTGAAAGTGAATATAGAAAATGTGAGACTTTGGTATACTTATCGGTATGGGGAAGGTACTAGAGTGAACAGTACTACAGCGATTTACGTTATTGGATTGACAATGAGAACAGTTTGCCCTGGGGTTATTACAAAATAGTGCTTTGTGATCAATCAGAACCCTAATAATCTCTTAAAATAGTTAAAAGTTATTTTCAAGATCAATTAGAAAAGTAAAATTAAATTATTACATGTATGTAATGAACAGTTGTTATTAACATGAGAACGATAAGGCCTTTGATAACAATTTTTCTTCTAAAACTGTTAATATCGATGTAATTGCTTCTCTTCTTAAACAAAACTTTAAATTTTCGCAAATCACAACTAAGAATACTATAGAACAACTATGGGTTTCCTTTACCATAAGTAATGAAAAAATTATAATAGGTGTAGTATATAAACCACCCCAACTAGATTATAAATACTTTTTAAACGAATTGGAGGACTCCTTGGCTATAATGCTCACCTATTCTGAGAAAATATATTGTGGTGGCGATTTTAATATTGACCTTTTAAATGTAAATAATGCTGTTTCACAATATCTTCTAGATTTTTTTGACTCTCTTAATCTTAAACAAATCATTAATCAACCTACTCGTCTCACTCGCAACACGAAAAAACGCATGCCTTGGCTAACTGATAACCAAAAATTACTAATGAATTTGAGAGACAAAGCTAAAGCGAAGTATCGTCGCATTAAAAAGTGGACAGACTGGAAATACTATAAAACTTTGCGGAACTTAGCAACTAAAACATTGAAGCTTGAAAAGAAAGCCTACTATGATTTTATTTCCCGCTCCTGTAATCCCAAAGATTTATGGACAAATTTAAATTACCTTGATATTCGAAAAAAACCTTCGTCAGGCATTCCTGATCATCTAGCTGACCCGTGCCAATTCAATAATTTCTTTGTCAATAACTTACTAACCTCAAAAAATTATCCCCAACATCTCAGAAATACCTATGAGAACGATAAGGCCTTTGATAACAATTTTTCTTCTAAAACTGTTAATATCGATGTAATTGCTTCTCTTCTTAATCGCTTTAAATCTAATGCCTACGGTATTGATGGCATTAATATAACCATGGTAAAAATGTGTTGTCTTGTAATTCTACCTTACCTAACGCATGTAATTAACTCCTGCATAGTTGATAATTTTGTTCCTGATTGCTGGAAACATGCCCTTGTTCGTCCTGTGTCAAAAGTAAAAGAGCCAATTAGTTTAACTGATTTCAGACCGATAAGTTTATTACCCTTTCTCTCTAAGTTATTTGAGAAAGTCATTGTGCAACAACTTACATCGTATATGAATTCCGTAGGTATTCTACCTGACATACAATCTGGCTTTAGAAGTGGTTACAGCTGCGAAACTGCTTTGCTGAAGGTAACTGATGATTTACTTCAAGCCACAGATGAAGGACTTGTTACAATTCTTACTTTATTGGACTTCAGCAAGGCATTTGACACAGTTCAGCACGATATATTATATTCCATTCTTCTTCATGTTGGTTTGAGTAATGGTGCTGCAAACTTAATTAAATCATATCTTTCGCATCGCAAGCAAACTGTTATTATAGGAAATCAGATGTCCTCCCCCCTGAACATTACCCAGGGAGTTCCTCAAGGTTCTGTTATAGGGCCGATATTATTTTGTTTATATACATTTAAGTTTGTATCAGCGATAAAGTCCTGCTCTGCCCACGTATATGCGGATGATACCCAACTTTATTATTCTTTTAGACCTGCTGAGTGGAGAGATGCAACTCTCAAAATTAATGAAGATCTTGAGACCTTATTTAAAGTTTCTGTAGATCATTCTTTGAAACTAAATCCTAATAAGTCACAAATCATATTATTTGGAAAAGCTAAATGCTGTGCAGATCTCTCTAATGCTATTCATATCCAAATCAATGGTGTTGACATACCTATAGTAAAAAAAGTGAAGAACCTGGGCTTAATTATGGACAATAGTTTTCGCTATCGTAGTCAGACATCAAAATATATAAGTAATGCTTACCTTTTTTTAAAGAAGCTATATCCTCTCAGATCTTTTTTAAACAAAGATATAAAAAAGCGTTTATGTGAAGCGTTCGTATTGTCCCAATTTACCTATCGTATTCCCGTTTATCACACTGCTTTGGATTCTATCACTGCTAATCGTATTCAGAAAATACAAAATTCTTGCATTAGATTTATCTATGGCATTAGAAAATTCGACCATGTCTCGCATAAATTTCTAGACCTAAACTGGCTCAATATGAAAAATAGAAGAGAATTGCAAACTCTTGCATTATTTCAAAAAATTATTTTGTAGAAGACTCTTCCATATTTATATTATAAAATTCGTTTTAGGTCTGACGTACATAACTTAACAACTAGATTTCGTGGACTTATCTCGCCACCCCCTCACAAAACGGCACTTTATGAACGATGTTTTTCGTATAATATTTATTTTAAATACAACAACTTACCCTCTGAAATTAAAACACTTTTTTCCTAGTATGATTTGCTAGTTTAGTAGTTTAGTAATTTAGGCATTTTGGTTGTTGCTTATATTAGTCTAATGGTCAAGGTTAAATTAAAGCAGAGGCTTAATCTGAATTTCGCCTTGTGTTTGTGCTTATTATTATTTGCTTTTTTTCTGTGTAATTTTTAATTTAAAAGCTTAATTTCTGTTTATCCTACAATAAGCTTATTATTAGTGTGTTTCAGATTAATTTGCACAATAAAGTCATTTATTATTATTATTATTATTTTTTTTTTTAAATTATCTCAAACATAATTCAATTAATATAATTATATAAATTTTTTTATTAGTTGTAAGAAAAGTAAATGTTACCTCTGATTTTACAGTTACATATGTCCAGTGCCAGTGTTAACAAAATTTGTATTTTTATTTAATAAAAATAAAATTACATTACATCTTTTCTTTTTAATTTCAAACTTAATTATTACATTCAGAAGTATATAAAAATTTAATTCATTGAAAGTAAATAATTAATATTTAGATAAAACTAATTTACCTAAAGGTAAATTAACAGTAACAATTTATAACAGTAATTCATTCTATCTTGTTCATGATTAAATAAAAACATGATGTAAGTGAAAATATCGTGAAGCAACTTGACTGTATCAGTTCAAAGTCTAAAATCTAGATTGTATTCGTTAGCAAATTTAAATAAAAATGATGTAGTATTATTCAGAAGAGAAGACCGTTGCATCATTGTCTGGTGTTGCATCAACAGACTTATAAACACGGTTGGGCGGATCGGATTCCACTCGCGCTGGCAAGAGCGTCACATCTAAGTGCACTCCATACGGGTATAGCAAATAATCGCATGCATAATTTGCAATAGCAAAGAACGTTTAGTATTTAATTTAATTTGTTTAATTTTTAATTCTAAAATATGAAATTTTGTTTAAATTTAACAATTTCCTACGCTATAAAATTAAAATTTCGTCCGACGCTTATGGAGAAATGAGCCAGCGCAATGATCGTACATAAACATGCACAGTATAAGCGGCGATCCAAGCGGACTGTTGCAAGCGGAATTTCATCCTCCTGCTTATAAATCATAACTCCATCCTTTTTTATCATTCACCGTTAACAAAGAAATAATACTGAAATAATTGTAGGTTCTTGCTTCGGCGATTTATTACGCAGCACTCAAGTTCCGTGATGTTCATTATAACTAAAGCCAAGCAAAGTGATGTCAAGGTCAACGTTAGGCCAGTTCGGTAGTAAACCATTGTATCAACACAATCCTCACCGCGATATGATCTATACACAGATAAGGAATCATCATAGGAACATTTGATGTAATAAGCAACGCTGCAAAGCACATGTTCCTGATATTTGTTTTGGTCGCTACTTGGTTTCAATATACATTCTAGATCAGCATAAATTATGAAGGTGCCTTAACTTTATTTCTGAAATTTTTGAATTTTAAAATATTATATCACAAAATCTTTTAACTGGACAATAAATCGCGCACTATACACTTAACGTTTCACCGTCGTTCGACAGCTTCGTCAGAAGTGAAAAATATAAACACGTTGTCAAAATAAACAAGGTTGTCAACGGGAACTGAAAAGATAAATTGATTCTTTTTCCCTTTTTAAACATAATAAATATTAAAAATTGACAGATCTATATTCTATTTAAAGAATGAATGATAAATGAATGATAAATGCTGTTTCAGCGACGCCGCTGGCACTCTCTAGCCGCCTTAATGCAATGACTATCGCGCAAGCTGACATTTCTGTGCCGAGCTTTAATTATAACGTAAGTTAAAACATGATGACGCAACAACCTTGATTGCATCAGTTCAAAGTTTAATTATCTAACACTTGATTTGATGAGTTTTTATTGAGGTCTATAAATTTGATAACAGGAAAACATATTATTATTCTTATCAAGTCACCTTCTACTGAAGTGTACATTTCCAGTGTTCTTTTCATTACCCTTACTGATACGGTAAATTTATTATGCATTTTTTTAATTTTAATTTTTTGCTCAAATGTACTATCATTTCATACAACAACCTTGAATATTTTATCTGTTTTTTGCTCTGTCTTTCAAGAAGGAGATATTTTGCCTAAAATTTTAGACTTAAATAAAATACTGTGTCTCATCGTAACAACCTTGACTCGTTTATCTATAGTTCGCTGAAGGAGATACGTTTACTTAAAATTTTAGATTATTGTTCATCTGCCAAATACATTTTGAATTGAAGAATTTTTATAATACACTATGACGCAACAAAAGTTTGAGTTCACTAGAAATTTTTCATTTTATAAATTAAGAATATTTTCTATATAAATCTAACAGTTATTTATTCATTAAAACTATTATTAATTAGTATTATTTAAATCCATGAGGTAACAAAGATCCGTGAATTCTCTTTCGATGTTTTCAATTATAAATCTAGAAAGCGAAGCTGGTTTATTGAACTCAGAATGGAACTCTTTGGTTTCACGAAGACACTGTAAATAAGTGTTTCTTAAAGAATTTGAAGTATACAGAGACAGCGGTACTATGGTATGATTTGCAAGTAAATAGCTCAATAGAAGACGACCAACTCTTCCGTTTCCATTCGAGAAGGGATGTATGAAGAGAAACTTTGACAAAAAACCAGCTCCATATTTAACACAATCTGCTAATGACAAGTTTGAGTCTGCAAATACCTGCAGACACTCTTCAAGCAAGGTCTGGAGACGATTTTCAATCAAATGAGGACTCAAATAATATAAAATCTCTTGTGCAGGTTTAGAATCTTTTGTTCGAAATTTTCCAGCACTCGGTATAACTCCTTTTCCCACTTGTCGATGCAATTTTGTAACAAATTCTACGTTTAAATTTTCCAATGGAGATGGTTTACGTAGATAGATATTAGAAAACATGTGCTTTGCTGTTTGATTTAAAATTTTCAACTTTTTCATTCTGTAATATTTTTTTCTGTTAAACAAAACATTCCATAACGTTGTTAAAAAGTCAGTATTTACTATCTTCTCCACATCGAAGTATGTGAGTGTGGTGTCGTTATTTTCTCCAATAAAACACTCCAACAAATACTTTGTGTGATGAACGTTCACATAGCCCTTCCAATATAAATCTCCTATGGTCACTTTCTTTATTATAGTTTCACGTAAGTAGTTGATCCTCTCTACTACTTCACTCACTCTTTGAGGACTGGAATGTTGATTCCTCCACCAAGGATTCTCAGCAATATTAAATGTTCTGTGTAACATTGAGATTATTTAACTTCAATATCCTTATAACTTACTTCCTTATGTAAGTAAAAAGTGAGCAAATAAAAATCAGATTAGGGTAGGCGGTGCAAAGAAAATGTATGTCTGTGATTAACTGAATTAAGTAATGTAGTACATTCATGGGCTGTCAAATTTATTGACGTTTTATTTAAGCACAGACATACATTTTCTTTGCACCGCCTACCCTAATCTGATTTTTATTTGCTCACAGGTTATTTCTGTCAGTTTAAATTTAAGAAAACGTTTTACTCTCTTCTAATGGATAATGATTTCTCTTCCTGATTTCTTTCAAAAACGGCTTTTATATTGTTTTCGTACCGCACAGTTTCATTTGAAAATTTCCGAAAAAATTTCATTTCGTTGAAAAGTTTCAAGCTACGTTGAAACTTTTCACAATGCATTGAAAAGTTTGCTATAGCGCTCTCTATGTATATTTCGATCAACTGCAACCTGAAATAACATCCACGAAGCATTTTAAAGGTTAGATTTGTCAAGTGGGATTGTGGGAATCACTTGTATTTGTGTATGCGTAAAAATACTTTAATAGTTACCAAAATGTCTCCGAAGTCCCGAAAGACAAACATTTTCTCATTGTATTTTCGAGAAGTGAAGGGTAACACAGTGAAATATGTATGCAAATACTGCAATAGTTGGAAAAGTACTAGCAATGCTACAAGAATGAAAGCACATATTATTAGTAAATGTAAGGCATGTCCAAAACAAGTTAAAGATGCATTTCTTGGTAGCACAAAACTGAACAGGTACGTTAATTTTTATTTTATAAATATATTCGTTTTCAATGTACTTTGAAAACTTTTATAGTGGCGGAAATAATCAAGCATTAGAAGCAAAAGTTTGTGATCTTAATATCACGAGTAGTGCGGAGCCACATGGTGGTTCTACTCCTACTAATCCCAGTTCTACAAATACAATGTCCCCTTTACTTTTTTCTTTACCTACCACAAGTATTCTACGCCTCTATTCAAGATCTGGATGCAGTTCTGCAGATTATCAACGCTCCTCTTCTCGCGCAACTATTTCTAACAGTACATTAAGTACTTTTGTGGATATTGTAACACAACAGGAACAGAGTGAATTAGAAACGACCTTCGCAAGATTTGTTTATAGTAACCAACTAGCTTTAAGTATCACTGAAAATAAGCAAACAATTGACTTTTTTGAAAAAATACGTCCAGGATTTAAGCTCCCAAGTCGTTACTTACTATCAAATCGATTATTAAATGCTGAATATGATGCTATTCATGAAAAAGTACAAGAAATAATTCAATCTTCTTACTCTTTGTGTCTTACCTGCGATGGTTGGACCAATATTAAAAAAGACAGCATCATAAATGTTATTATTACAACTCCGGAACCAATATTCTATAAATCCATAGTTTGTGGTGAACACAGACGTACTGCAGATTACATCACTGATGTTATTTCTGGCATCATTACAGAGATTGGTGAAATGAAATTTTGTGCAGTTGTGACGGATAATGCAAATAATATGAAGGCAGCTTGGAGAATGATTGAAAATAAATATCCCCATATAACTTGCTATGGCTGTGCCGCTCATGCTTTAAACTTGTTAGTTCAAGATATTGTTAAGTTGGAATCATTAAAAAATATTGTTGCGCGTACAAAAGAAATTATTGTAGAAATCAGAAATTCTCATATTCTTATGGCTGTTTTAAAGAAAAGCAAAAGGCTTCCAACATAAGTATCACGTTAAAGTTACCTGTAGTAACTAGATGAGGCTCAAATATTGCTTCATTAGAAAGCCTAATTAAAAATAAGTCAGCTTTAAAGGAATTAAGCATTGATGAAAGATGTGGACAGGTTATGAAAAAAGACAATAAAACAGAGATTTTAAATGATGTTTTCTGGGATAGAATAGAAAACTTCCATAAATTATTAAAACCAGTAGGAGATTATATAACAAAAATAGAAGTCAATACACCACAAATAAGTTAATTCTGCTCCAGTGCTTAAGCGAGAAGCGGAGAAAATTACAAAATATTTAGAGAATAGGAGAACATTTTGTGTGAAACCTATTCATTTGGCAGCAAATTTGATTGATCCCAAAACTTTTGGAAAAGATTTAAAAGCAGGCGAAGATATAGAAGCTATTGAATTTATGGTTGGTTAATATTGCTTCTAATTCTCCAGATATTGATGAAAATTTGTTTATGGAAGAACTGGCATTTTACAGATCTAGAGAGGGAATTTTTCAAAAGGAGTTTTTATGGGAATGTGTGGGCAAAATTTCTGCCTTGGGTTGGTGGAAATCGCTTTGTTCAAAATCGGTTCCCAATTTATATAATATGACACTTAAAATATTAGGAACCCCAGCTACGTCAGCTTCCTGTGAGCGCTCATTCAGTAGATATTCTCACATACGAAATTCAAGAAAAAACAAATTATCCAATGATAAAGCTGCTAAATTATTATTTGTATCAGAAAATTTTAAACTAGTAAATTTAAAGATTAATGAATATATTTCTCAGGCGGAATTGGAAAAAACTGATTTAAAAATAGGAGGTACTGTAGAATCTGGCAGAAAAGGGATAATTTACACAGAAAGTGCATCGGAAAGGACCGATACTGATAGCAGTTTACAGATAGAAGACGACACTGAGGAAGATACCCAGGACCATGATTCAGACTGAAAACTCTTTTGTGTTTGACTTAATAACTATAAAATCAGACAGAATCTTTCTCTTTTGTTTAATTTGAAGCAAAATTTGAAAGTTATACGTCGAATGTATCTGGAGCGTAAGATCTCATCTTTCTCAATCACGATTTTTAACCTATTTTGTATCCCGCTCATCCGTTTAAAAAAATCTTGTGTTTATATTATTTCCATGACAACTGGCGATCTTTTCACACCCTACTTAAATGTGGGATGTGAAAAAATCGCCAGTTCTCAAGGAAACAATATAAACACAAGATTTTTTAAATAGATGAGCGAGATACAAAATAGGTTAAAAATCATGAGTGAGAAAGATGAGATCTTACGCCCCAGATACATTCGAAGTATAATTTTCGAACGCAACAATCGTTTTTTGTATTAAATATTTGTAGAAATCTTGTGAATAAAGACTTTCTTTTAATAATGCTAATTACGTAATTAAGTAATTAAAAACTTTTCAATTTTTGTTTGAAAAGTTTCAATATATTTTGAAAAGTTTCCTGAAACTTTTCATTGTGGTTGCTTTTCATGAAAACTTACATCTCTACGCACATCTAACTTATTAAAATTTTCCCATCCAAACAGTAATTGAAGATAAGAAAACTGCAAACTCACCGTAACGCACATCGCAAATTATCTCATGCAACAACCTTGATTCGTTTATCTGTAGTTCGGTGAAGGAGATGAGGCGTTGAAAATTTACTTAAAATTTTTAGATTATTTGTTTATCTACAAAATATAAACATATACGATGATGTGAAGACCTCGTTCTAAGGTTTTTAAGAAAATTGGAGAATTTTATAATACACTTCGCAACAAAAGTCCGAGTTCATTAGCAATTTTTCATTTTATAAATTAAGAATTCTTTCCTTATAAAATTAATTAGTTAATTCTATTCTTATTCAAAAACTGAGCGAACCCAGACTTTTATTCTATTATTTAGCTAATTCTATTCTTATTCAAAAAATGAGTGAACCCAGACTGTTGTTGCGCAGTATATTTTTTCATCGTTCAAGACATCAACTTCCAATTTTTATTTTTGTTTTAATTTTTTATTTACAATAGAAGCAAACAATTATTCTTAGCATTTTTCTCAGATTATACTCGAGAATGCGCATGCCTGAGCAAGATGCAATATTATTTAGTTAATTCTACTATTATTCGAAAACAGAGTGAACCCAGACTGTTGTTGCGCAGTATATTTTTTCATCGTTCAAGAAATCAATTTCCAATTTTTATTTTTGTTTTAATTTTTAATTTACAATAGAAGCAAACAATTGTTCTTAGTATTTTTCGCAGATTATACTCGAGAATGCGCATGCGTGAGCAAGAAGCAATATTTATTATACTCGAGATTGCGCATGCATGAGCAATATTTCTTGGTGATAAATTGATAACTCTCTTTATTTTTTTTCAGTCTTCATATAAAATGACTTCCGTCAACAATACAGCAACAGCTCTTCTTAACCATGTAAAAACAGCATTTTTAAATGCTAATGATGCTGAGAGTAGCATAAAATTATGCAATAAAAATCTGCGCGCTCTCAATAACTTACTTCAACGAAGGAACAATATATCCATAGGATGCAAGCAACATTTATTAACAACCATTGCACAAATTAGAAGTTATCGTACATCGATTAAAACGAAATCGCGTATAGGTAAAGGTTTGAGTGTGAGAAAAGGAAGGCCTGCAGACCGTGTCAAATGGGTAGAAATGCAGGCAGGCGGCGTTCCAAAGTCGAATCAGGACCGGCGTCGTCGTGAATTTAAATCATAAAGATGTCGGAACGTTTCTTGATGATGCATTGGCACTTTTTCGAAGACGCATCAAGAACGGCTTGAAGAACGAGGAGGCGTTTAAAATCAACGCAATTCTCTGCGGGGAATTTATAATTAAGAAAGGTGACAGAGAGATTGTCGAGGAGAAGTACATGAACAGCAAGAACGCACCAATATACCGCGACACCAACTACATTGACTATTGGTTCAACCTTAATGTTAGAGAACCGATAATTACACAGCTGCAAGAATTTCAGGAACGAGAAAGTGGATGGAGTTTGTCGAAAATCATCAATCTAGTCATTAATATCAATAAATTCATGCTTCAACCAGGATCATCATATATCGAACTTCCTCAACACATTAAACTTAAAGACGCATGCGTAAACGTAAAAAACAATGATGATGCATGCTTTGCATGGGCGGTAACATCAGCACTTCATCCAGTAAGCCATGGAAAACACTGTGATCGAATTTCTTCGTACCCCACTATACATCCGTTTTAAATTTAAAAAATATCACGATGCCTATAACTGTAAAGCAGATTCCACGTTTTGAACAGCAAAACGGTTTGTCAATTAATGTTTACGTGTTGGAGAAAATAGGGAAGAAAAAGTTTGATGTCAGACCTTGTTACCTTACGAAAGCAAAGCAGTCAAAACATGTGAATCTGCTTTTGATACAGGACAGTTATGATGAAAGCAACACTGCACCGATAAACTATCATTACGTATGGATAAAAAATCTTTCTCGGTTGGTGTCTAGTCAGCTTAGTGCAAATCAACATCAAAAATACTTCTGTGATCGATGTCTTAATTACTTTTACAGTCAGGAACGTTTAGATGAACATGCAGTAGATTGTGGAGAATTAAATGCTTGTAAAATCAGAACGCCTGCGATAGAAAATAATATTTTAAATTTAAAGTTGGTTCTTATCCGATGAAATTTGTATCACAAAATCTTTTAACCGGACAATAAATCGCGCACTATACACTTAACGTTTCACCGTCGTTCGATAGCTTCGTCAGAAGTGAAAAATATAAACACGTTGTCAAAATAAACAAGGTTGTCAACGGAAACTGAAAAGGTAAATTGATTTTTTTCCCCTTTTTAAACATAATAAATATTTTATTTTAATAAATGTTAAAAATTGACAGATCTATATTCTATTTAAAGAATCGAGAAAACTAGAAAATGTATCGTTTAAACTTGCAAAATCTGTACGTTTGTTAATAGAATTTGACGACATTTTTATTTTACACATTTCTATAAAACGTCTCTTAAAAATATTATATTCATAATATAAAATATTAGTGTTTTCAAAATCAAAATTATGGTTATTTTCTAACGAATTTTCCACAAGCATTGAATGATTTTGATTATTTTTTTGTTTATTTTTTTGGATATCATATCCCAATGATTTTGATTATTTTTTTGTTTATTTTTTTGGGTAATATATCCAAACAAAAGAAATCAAAATCATTCAATGCTTGTTGAACATTCGTTAGAAAATAACCATAATTTTGATTTTGAAAACACTAATATTTTATATTATGAGTATAATATTTTTAAGAGACATTTTATAGAAATGTGTAAAATAAAAATGTCGTCGAATTCTATTAACAAACGTACAGATTTTGAAAGTTTAAACGATACATTTTCTAGTTTTCTCGATTCTTTAAATAGAATATAGATCTGTCAATTTTTAATATTTATTATGTTTAAAAAGGGAAAAAGAATCAATTTACCTTTTCAGTTCCCGTTGACAACCTTGTTTATTTTGACAACGTGTTTATATTTTTCACTTCTGACGAAGCTATCGAACGACGGTGAAACGTTAAGTGTATAGTGCGCGATTTATTGTCCGGTTAAAAGATTTTGTGATATAATATTTTAAAATTCAAAAATTTCAGAAATAAAGTTAAGGCACCTTCATAATTTATGCTGATCTAGAATGTATATTGAAACCAAGTAGCGACCAAAACAAATATCAGGAACATGTGCTTTGCAGCGTTGCTTATTACATCAAATGTTCCTATGATGATTCCTTATCTGTGTATAGATCATATCGCGGTGAGGATTGTGTTGATACAATGGTTTACTACCGAACTGGCCTAACGTTGACCTTGACATCACTTTGCTTGGCTTTAGTTATAATGAACATCACGGAACTTGAGTGCTGCGTAATAAATCGCCGAAGCAAGAACCTACAATTATTTCAGTATTATTTCTTTGTTAACGGTGAATGATAAAAAAGGATGGAGTTATGATTTATAAGCAGGAGGATGAAATTCCGCTTGCAACAGTCCGCTTGGATCGCCGCTTATACTGTGCATGTTTATGTACGATCATTGCGCTGGCTCATTTCTCCATAAGCGTCGGACGAAATTTTAATTTTATAGCGTAGGAAATTGTTAAATTTAAACAAAATTTCATATTTTAGAATTAAAAATTAAACAAATTAAATTAAATACTAAACGTTCTTTGCTATTGCAAATTATGCATGCGATTATTTGCTATACCCGTATGGAGTGCACTTAGATGTGATGTTAATCATTTCAAAAATTTGTTATTAAGTTATCAAGTGTGTGTTATTTAAAAATCATATTTATAATAATGTAACTATGTACACAAAATCTCTTTAGAAATTTTTGAATATAAACGTTAGAAAAAACGAGATTAATTCAGAATCGTTAATTTAAACAAATCAAACTGCAACAAGTGCTTAAAAGTTAACAAAAATCAACATATTTTTTGGTCCTTCATTTGCCGGATCATTTGGAAGAATCCAAGAATTTTCCAAGTGAGACGAACAACCATTTTTTGAAGCGGACTTCTGCTTTTGCTGCGGATTACTGCAAGTGAAGAGAATTACTAGTTAGCGACACCAAGGTCCCTGGTTTAAGACTCTTCAATCAAGTTGTGTAGCGGACTTCTGCCTTTGCTGCGGAGTACCGCATCAGGATCGATAGCTAGAGATAACAAGGTCCATAGCTCAAGATTCAAATCATCAAGCATTGAACTTCGGCTGTTTTGCGGAGTTCTTCCATCGCCGTGGAAGTTAAGATACTCGTTCCTGAACGAAGATTGTCCACGACATATCATATTAAACATATTAAAACAAGCACATTTTGTTGCAGTTATATTTTCACCATTACGAGAGTTAGCAACACGATTCCTGCCTTGGCTGTAATTACAACTTGAAGCTGATATTTGCCACTGTTGCAGGATTCCAACAACTTCTCGAAGATAATATCAGGGTTTATTGACTTGGTAAGGTCCATCTGTATTTGTTATTGGCTTTGCTATAGTAGAATATTAAAAAAATGCCTTTAAAATTGTCAAATGCTGACATTACACAATCAAAAGTCAACAACATCATTTCAGAATTAGATTCTTTTGCGGATTATATAAATAGTTTATCACATAGAGAATTAGAAGAGCTTGATAAGTTTGAGTTAGAAACCAGAATTGCTCAAATTGAACCTTTTTTGAACAATTTCAATGAACATGTGTCAATGCTTACCTGTTATCAAAGATCTTTGTCTAATGAAGAAATTCTTCATTTTAAAAATACCTATTTCCAAAATTTGGCAAAAGCAAAGATTTATCTTGAAAGTTTTCAGACTAAACACAAAGAATCAATTATGACAAATCAAATTGTCAGTGTCAAAAAAAACATTCTACCTTCAATAAAATTGCATACATTTAATGGAGATTCCGATAACTGGTTAGAATTTAAAGATTCTTTTTTGGCAATAGTTCATAACAATATGGAGTTAACAGATTTTGAGCGATTGCAATATTTAAAATGTTCACTTGTGGGTAAGGCTTTGGCTGTCATTGAATACATAAATGTTACTTCAGAAAATTACACTTTGGCTTGGGATTTACTTCAATCACGTTTTCAAAACACTGCATCTCTTGTTCATAGTCACATTCAAGCTATTTTAGACATACCGTCATTTAAGAAAGAATCATATTCTGATTTAAGAAATTTACAAGACAACTTAAATAAGCATTTAAGATCACTCAAAAGTTTAAATGTAGCTGTAGATTATTGGGATGCAATAATAATTCATTTAATGTATGAAAAACTAGATAACTCATCCAAACGTGCTTTTAGTAAATATTCAGTGTCAAATAAGTTGCCCACAATTGAGGAGTTTAATGAATTTTTAACAGAACAATGTAATTTTTTGGAAAACATTCATGTAAATGATAAACAGACATTCAATACATCTAAAAATATTACACATTCTAATAAATATAATACTAATTCTCACTTTACACAAAAAACTCATACACATGTGACGACTACTAATCGCAAATGCCATTATTGTAACTCAAAAGATCATCAAATATATTTTTGCAAGAAGTATCTTTCAATTGATACTAAAGCTAGATATGAATTTGCAAAACAAACTAAGTTGTGTAAAAACTGTTTAAGAGATAATCATAAAACTTCAGATTGTAAATCAACTTATAGTTGCAAAATTTACCATCAATTTCATAACACTTTGCTTCATTTACAAAGTTCAACAAACCAACAAACATCATCATCAAGCAATTCATTAAGAAGAAATGTCAAACAAGACTCTTCTGTCAAGGTGACAGAAGTCCCAACAAATACAATTGTCAATCAATGTATGTCTCGTAAATATAATCAGATATTACTTTCCACCGCATTAATTCAAGTAAAAAATTCTTCCAATGAATATGTTACAGCGCGGTGTTTATTGGACTCAGGTTCGCAAACAAATTTTATCACAGAGGATTTTTGTAAGAAATTACAACTCAAAACACAGATTGCAAATATTGATATTTTTGGTATCAATGGTACTTCTTCTAAATGCAAAACACGCACTAATGTTATCATTAAATCACAAAACACTGAATTCACGTTAACACTACCATGCTTAGTAGTTCCTAAACTAACTGAAAACATTCCTTCTATGACATTTCCTTCTGAAATGTTAAACATACCGGAAGACATCACTTTAGCTGATCCAGAATTCAACATAAGTAAGTCAATAGACATCTTAATTGAAGCTGTACACTTTTACGATTTATTATCAGTTGGACAGTTTCATTTAACTCATGCAAATAACAAAATATCACTACAAAAGAGTAAGTTAGGGTGGATTCTTTCTGGAGTCGTTTCACTTCCTAAAAAATTAAATTCAGTCAATCATGTTCAAGCACTAAATTTTCATGCTTTACATTCAGATTTGCATAAAGATATCATGAAATTTTGGCAGCTTGAAGAACCATTAATTTCACAACCAAAATATAGTTCAGAAGAACAACAATGTGAGAATCACTTTTTATTAAATACAAAACGAGATGTTAATGGCAGGTTCATAGTATCATTACCATTTAATTCTGAATTAGGCGAATCAAGGTTAATGGCTCTAAACAGATTTGTTAAATTAGAAAACAAACTTAATAAAAACTCTCAATTAAAAAAAGAATATCAAAAGTTTATGAATGATTACGAAGAATTAGGACATATGACAAAAGTAAATCCAAATGACTTCAAAACACATACATTTTATTTACCTCATCATCCCGTAATTAAAACTACAAGTTTGACTACTAAAGTCCGAGTTGTTTTTGATGCATCAGCTAAAAGTCAAAGTAACAAAGCGATATTTTGATGGTAGGACCTACTGTACAAAGAGATTTATTTTCTATTCTTATAAATTTCAGGCAATATTCTATTGCTTTGACAGCAGACATTATGCAAATGTATCGACAAATATTAATTTCACATGAACATCGATCCTTTCAGTTAATTTTATGGCGCGATGATACTAAAGATGATATCAAAACTTATCAATTAAACACAGTCACTTACGGAACAAGTTCAGCCCCTTATCTTGCTACAAAGTGTCTTATGAGATTAGCTGAAGAAAACAAAACAAAGTTTCCCAAAACCAGTAAAATCACTGCTAATTGCTTTTATGTTGATGATTTATTAACCGGTGGAGAATCTGTTGAAGAAGTAATCAACATTCAAAAAGAATTGGAAATAATATTAGGTAGTGCAAAACTGGAATTAAGAAAATATTTGTCTAATTCTTCGAAAGTTTTAAAACAAATAGCAGACAAAAACATTGAATTTAACGTTTTACAATTAGGAGAATATGAAAATGCAAAAACACTTGGTGTAATTTGGAACGCTTTTTCAGATACTTTTCAATTTACATTTTCAACACAAGTGAAACATCAAAAAATTATAAAACGTACTATTCTTTCTGAAATTTCTCAAATTTTTGATCCATTGGGAATTTTAGGACTAATAATAGTCATAGCAAAATTAATAATACAAGAGTTATGGCAACTTAAATTAAGCTGGGATGAAAGCATACCTCAAAATCTTCATTCAAGATGGAATCAACTTAAGATTCAATTTTATAATTTAAATTCACTAAAGGTAAATAGACACATTGTTTTGCAACAATCTATTGTAAACGAAATACATACATTTTGTGATGCAATTGAAAAAGCTTACGGCGCGGTAATATACCTTAGATCCAAAACTTCTGATGGGACCATATCTTCTCACTTAGTATGTGCAAAGTCACGTGTAGCGCCGTTGCATAAAATTTCTTTACCAAGGCTTGAACTATGTGCTGCTGTTCTTGCTGTTCAGTTAACAAAGAAGGTATACAAAAACATCTTCATAAAAATTCATAAATTAACATATTGGTGTGATTCTACCATTGTATTACAGTGGATTAAATCTCCATCTTATTTAAGAACTACATTTGTTGCAAACAGAGTAACAGATATTCAAAATAATTCAGAACAATCAAATTGGTATCATGTTAATTCTCAAAACAATCCAGCAGATATTATTTCACGTGGTATGAATCCATCAGAACTTATTAATTCTAATTTGTGGTGGTATGGACCATCATGGTTATTATTAGATGATAGTAATTGGCAGTCACAACCTAACATATCTTTCAAAAATAAAGATCTACTTGAAACAAAAAATAATTTTAAATTCACAATCAATAATTTAAATATTTTAAATGATGATCTTCAATGTTCTTATATATTTAACAGATTTTCGTCATTTAATAAACTCATAAGAGTTATTGCTTATTGCTTTAGATTCAAAAACAATATGACACAAACACCAATAAATAGAAATTTTTTACCACTATCGGTTTCTGATTTACAACAATCATTGTATCAATTGATTAAAATAGCTCAAAGGGAATATTTTTCTCCAGAAATTGATAGTTTACAAAAAAGTAATTCTGTTACTCATACTAGCAAAATTCTTTCTCTCAATCCTTTTTTAGATGAGAAAGGTATTTTAAGAGTGGGTGGAAGATTACATCATTCAGATTATTCGTACAATAAAAAACATCCAATAATTTTACACTCAAAACATAAATTGACACTTCTCATTATGAGACACGAACATTTAAAAGCATTCCACTGTGGACCTCAAATGTTAATTTCTTTAATACGAAATACATATTGGCCCATTGCCGGAAAAAGTTTAGCAAAAAGGGTAGTGCATGAATGCATCATTTGTACAAAATATAAGACTATTCATAACAATCCCATAATGGGTAACTTGCCCGCAAGTCGATTAAAGTCTGTTGTGCCATTTCATATTACTGGCGTTGACTACGCAGGACCATTTCTTTTAAAAGATAGGATAACAAGAAATCCTAAATTAATTAAATGTTATATCGCACTTTTTATTTGTTATGCAACCAAAGCCATTCACCTTGAATTATTCAGTGATCTTAGTTCAACTTGTTTTATTGCATGTTTAAAACGATTTATCTCCAGAAGAGGTACACCTTATCAAATCAATTCAGATAACGGTTCCAACTTTGTTGGTGCTCATTCAGAGCTTCGTAAGTTTTTTGAAGCTAACAAACAGTCAATCATTGATTTAACCGCAAATGATAATATCAAATGGCATTTTAATCCTCCACTTTAATCCTCCACATGCTCCACATTTTGGTGGACTTTGGGAATCGGGAGTAAAATCCACAAAATTTCATTTAAAAAGAATTTTAGGCAACATATCATTAACATTTGAACAATTCTATACTGTTCTAACTCAAATCGAAGCTATTTTAAATTCAAGACCTTTATCACCTTTGTCAGATAATCCGTCAGATCTAGAACCATTGACTCCAGCACATTTTTTAATCGGAAAGCCATTAACATCTTTACCAGATCAGGACTTTACTGATATTAATGAATCCAAACTTAATAAATACCAGCATTTGCAAAAATTAATGCAACATTTTTGGAAACGATGGCAAACTGAAGTGATTACTAAACTACAACAACGTACAAAATGGCAAAGAAATTCGTCAACTTTATTAAAAGAAGATGCTTTTGTAATTGTCAATGACAAAGAGACTTTTCCTCAACAGTGGCGAATTGACAATTGCATCCAGGCAGCGATGGAATAGTTCGTGTTGTGACAATCAAATTTTCAAACTTTACAGCCAAAAGATCTGTCAACAAAATATGTGTGTTACCAACCGATCCAGTACTCTAAACACGACAACAAAGCGGTTGAAGAACATGGACTCTTCAAGGGGCGGTGTATGTTAATCATTTCAAAAATTTGTTATTAAGTTATCAAGTGTGTGTTATTTAAAAATCATATTTATAATTATGTAACTATGTACACAAAATCTCTTTAGAAATTTTTGAATATAAACGTTAGAAAAAACGAGATTAATTCAGAATCGTTAATTTAAACAAATCAAACTGCAACAAGTGCTTAAAAGTTAACAAAAATCAACATGTGACGCTCTTGCCAGCGCGAGTGGAATCCGATCCGCCTAACCGTGTTTATAAGTCTGTTGATGCAACACCAGACAATGATGCAACGGTCTTCTCTTCTGAATAATACTACATCATTTTTATTTAAATTTGCTAACGAATACAATCTAGATTTTAGACTTTGAACTGATACAGTCAAGTTGCTTCACGATATTTTCACTTACATCATGTTTTTATTTAATCATAAACAAGATAGAATGAATTACTGTTATAAATTATTACTGTTAATTTACCTTTAGGTAAATTAGTTTTATCTAAATATTAATTATTTACTTTCAATGAATTAAATTTTTATATACTTCTGAATGTAATAATTAAGTTTGAAATTAAAAAGAAAAGATGTAATGTAATTTTATTTTTATTAAATAAAAATACAAATTTTGTTAACACTGGCACTGGACATATGTAACTGTAAAATCAGAGGTAACATTTACTTTTCTTACAACTAATAAAAAAATTTATATAATTATATTAATTGAATTATGTTTGAGATAATTAAAAAAAAAAAAATAATAATAATAATAAATGACTTTATTGTGCAAATTAATCTGAAACACACTAATAATAAGCTTATTGTAGGATAAACAGAAATTAAGCTTTTAAATTAAAAATTACACAGAAAAAAAGCAAATAATAATAAGCACAAACACAAGGCGAAATTCAGATTAAGCCTCTGCTTTAATTTAACCTTGACCATTAGACTAATATAAGCAACAACCAAAATGCCTAAATTACTAAACTACTAAACTAGCAAATCATACTAGGAAAAAAAAGCAATACATACTTAAAGAAATTAATATTAACTAAAACTACATTGACTAAAACTACATTGTGCACAAGCAGCGAAATCACGGAGGGCGAGTACATGACTATTTACAGAAAAAAAGGTAATTTTAAGTGAAAAAGATAGGTATTTGATAAATTAAAATTAATTTTGGTTCACGAAGAGCATCTTTCTCAGACGTACTTTAAAAGCAACCGGATTAAGTGTTTTAATTTCAGAGGGTAAGTTGTTGTATTTAAAATAAATATTATACGAAAAACATCGTTCATAAAGTGCCGTTTTGTGAGGGGGTGGCGAGATAAGTCCACGAAATCTAGTTGTTAAGTTATGTACGTCAGATCTAAAACGAATTTTATAATATAAATATGGAGGAGTCTTCTACAAAATAATTTTTTGAAATAATGCAAGAGTTTGCAATTCTTTTCTATTTTTCATATTGAGCCAGTTTAGGTCTAGAAATTTATGCGAGACATGGTCGAATTTTCTAATGCCATAGATAAATCTAATGCAAGAATTTTGTATTTTCTGAGTACGATTAGCAGTGATAGAATCCAAAGCAGTGTGATAAACGGGAATACGATAGGTAAATTGGGACAATACGAACGCTTCACATAAACGCTTTTTTATATCTTTGTTTAAAAAAGATCTGAGAGGATATAGCTTCTTTAAAAAAAGGTAAGCATTACTTATATATTTTGATGTCTGACTACGATAGCGAAAACTATTGTCCATAATTAAGCCCAGGTTCTTCACTTTTTTTACTATAGGTATGTCAACACCATTGATTTGGATATGAATAGCATTAGAGAGATCTGCACAGCATTTAGCTTTTCCAAATAATATGATTTGTGACTTATTAGGATTTAGTTTCAAAGAATGATCTACAGAAACTTTAAATAAGGTCTCAAGATCTTCATTAATTTTGAGAGTTGCATCTCTCCACTCAGCAGGTCTAAAAGAATAATAAAGTTGGGTATCATCCGCATATACGTGGGCAGAGCAGGACTTTATCGCTGATACAAACTTAAATGTATATAAACAAAATAATATCGGCCCTATAACAGAACCTTGAGGAACTCCCTGGGTAATGTTCAGGGGGGAGGACATCTGATTTCCTATAATAACAGTTTGCTTGCGATGCGAAAGATATGATTTAATTAAGTTTGCAGCACCATTACTCAAACCAACATGAAGAAGAATGGAATATAATATATCGTGCTGAACTGTGTCAAATGCCTTGCTGAAGTCCAATAAAGTAAGAATTGTAACAAGTCCTTCATCTGTGGCTTGAAGTAAATCATCAGTTACCTTCAGCAAAGCAGTTTCGCAGCTGTAACCACTTCTAAAGCCAGATTGTATGTCAGGTAGAATACCTACGGAATTCATATACGATGTAAGTTGTTGCACAATGACTTTCTCAAATAACTTAGAGAGAAAGGGTAATAAACTTATCGGTCTGAAATCAGTTAAACTAATTGGCTCTTTTACTTTTGACACAGGACGAACAAGGGCATGTTTCCAGCAATCAGGAACAAAATTATCAACTATGCAGGAGTTAATTACATGCGTTAGGTAAGGTAGAATTACAAGACAACACATTTTTACCATGGTTATATTAATGCCATCAATACCGTAGGCATTAGATTTAAAGCGATTAAGAAGAGAAGCAATTACATCGATATTAACAGTTTTAGAAGAAAAATTGTTATCAAAGGCCTTATCGTTCTCATAGGTATTTCTGAGATGTTGGGGATAATTTTTTGAGGTTAGTAAGTTAAGTAAGTGCACTCCATACGGGTATAGCAAATAATCGCATGCATAATTTGCAATAGCAAAGAACGTTTAGTATTTAATTTAATTTGTTTAATTTTTAATTCTAAAATATGAAATTTTGTTTAAATTTAACAATTTCCTACGCTATAAAATTAAAATTTCGTCCGACGCTTATGGAGAAATGAGCCAGCGCAATGATCGTACATAAACATGCACAGTATAAGCGGCGATCCAAGCGGACTGTTGCAAGCGGAATTTCATCCTCCTGCTTATAAATCATAACTCCATCCTTTTTTATCATTCACCGTTAACAAAGAAATAATACTGAAATAATTGTAGGTTCTTGCTTCGGCGATTTATTACGCAGCACTCAAGTTCCGTGATGTTCATTATAACTAAAGCCAAGCAAAGTGATGTCAAGGTCAACGTTAGGCCAGTTCGGTAGTAAACCATTGTATCAACACAATCCTCACCGCGATATGATCTATACACAGATAAGGAATCATCATAGGAACATTTGATGTAATAAGCAACGCTGCAAAGCACATGTTCCTGATATTTGTTTTGGTCGCTACTTGGTTTCAATATACATTCTAGATCAGCATAAATTATGAAGGTGCCTTAACTTTATTTCTGAAATTTTTGAATTTTAAAATATTATATCACAAAATCTTTTAACCGGACAATAAATCGCGCACTATACACTTAACGTTTCACCGTCGTTCGACAGCTTCGTCAGAAGTGAAAAATATAAACACGTTGTCAAAATAAACAAGGTTGTCAACGGGAACTGAAAAGGTAAATTGATTCTTTTTCCCTTTTTAAACATAATAAATATTAAAAATTGACAGATCTATATTCTATTTAAAGAATCGAGAAAACTAGAAAATGTATCGTTTAAACTTTCAAAATCTGTACGTTTGTTAATAGAATTCGACGACATTTTTATTTTACACATTTCTATAAAATGTCTCTTAAAAATATTATACTCATAATATAAAATATTAGTGTTTTCAAAATCAAAATTATGGTTATTTTCTAACGAATGTTCAACAAGCATTGAATGATTTTGATTTCTTTTGTTTGGATATATTACCCAAAAAAATAAACAAAAAAATAATCAAAATCATTGGGATATGATATCCAAAAAAATAAACAAAAAAATAATCAAAATCATTCAATGCTTGTGGAAAATTCGTTAGAAAATAACCATAATTTTGATTTTGAAAACACTAATATTTTATATTATGAATATAATATTTTTAAGAGACGTTTTATAGAAATGTGTAAAATAAAAATGTCGTCAAATTCTATTAACAAACGTACAGATTTTGCAAGTTTAAACGATACATTTTCTAGTTTTCTCGATTCTTTAAATAGAATATAGATCTGTCAATTTTTAACATTTATTAAAATAAAATATTTATTATGTTTAAAAAGGGGAAAAAAATCAATTTACCTTTTCAGTTTCCGTTGACAACCTTGTTTATTTTGACAACGTGTTTATATTTTTCACTTCTGACGAAGCTATCGAACGACGGTGAAACGTTAAGTGTATAGTGCGCGATTTATTGTCCGGTTAAAAGATTTTGTGATACAAATTTCATCGGATAAGAACCAACTTTAAATTTAAAATATTATTTTCTATCGCAGGCGTTCTGATTTTACAAGCATTTAATTCTCCACAATCTACTGCATGTTCATCTAAACGTTCCTGACTGTAAAAGTAATTAAGACATCGATCACAGAAGTATTTTTGATGTTGATTTGCACTAAGCTGACTAGACACCAACCGAGAAAGATTTTTTATCCATACGTAATGATAGTTTATCGGTGCAGTGTTGCTTTCATCATAACTGTCCTGTATCAAAAGCAGATTCACATGTTTTGACTGCTTTGCTTTCGTAAGGTAACAAGGTCTGACATCAAACTTTTTCTTCCCTATTTTCTCCAACACGTAAACATTAATTGACAAACCGTTTTGCTGTTCAAAACGTGGAATCTGCTTTACAGTTATAGGCATCGTGATATTTTTTAAATTTAAAACGGATGTATAGTGGGGTACGAAGAAATTCGATCACAGTGTTTTCCATGGCTTACTGGATGAAGTGCTGATGTTACCGCCCATGCAAAGCATGCATCATCATTGTTTTTTACGTTTACGCATGCGTCTTTAAGTTTAATGTGTTGAGGAAGTTCGATATATGATGATCCTGGTTGAAGCATGAATTTATTGATATTAATGACTAGATTGATGATTTTCGACAAACTCCATCCACTTTCTCGTTCCTGAAATTCTTGCAGCTGTGTAATTATCGGTTCTCTAACATTAAGGTTGAACCAATAGTCAATGTAGTTGGTGTCGCGGTATATTGGTGCGTTCTTGCTGTTCATGTACTTCTCCTCGACAATCTCTCTGTCACCTT
The DNA here is from genome assembly GCA_958336345.1 of Dorcus parallelipipedus. NCBI lineage: Eukaryota > Metazoa > Arthropoda > Insecta > Coleoptera > Lucanidae > Dorcus > Dorcus parallelipipedus. The sequence goes on from OY284475.1 coordinate 36,642,672, forward strand.
TCTTAATTATAAATTCCCCGCAGAGAATTGCGTTGATTTTAAACGCCTCCTCGTTCTTCAAGCCGTTCTTGATGCGTCTTCGAAAAAGTGCCAATGCATCATCAAGAAACGTTCCGACATCTTTATGATTTAAATTCACGACGACGCCGGTCCTGATTCGACTTTGGAACGCCGCCTGCCTGCATTTCTACCCATTTGACACGGTCTGCAGGCCTTCCTTTTCTCACACTCAAACCTTTACCTATACGCGATTTCGTTTTAATCGATGTACGATAACTTCTAATTTGTGCAATGGTTGTTAATAAATGTTGCTTGCATCCTATGGATATATTGTTCCTTCGTTGAAGTAAGTTATTGAGAGCGCGCAGATTTTTATTGCATAATTTTATGCTACTCTCAGCATCATTAGCATTTAAAAATGCTGTTTTTACATGGTTAAGAAGAGCTGTTGCTGTATTGTTGACGGAAGTCATTTTATATGAAGACTGAAAAAAAATAAAGAGAGTTATCAATTTATCACCAAGAAATATTGCTCATGCATGCGCAATCTCGAGTATAATAAATATTGCTTCTTGCTCACGCATGCGCATTCTCGAGTATAATCTGCGAAAAATACTAAGAACAATTGTTTGCTTCTATTGTAAATTAAAAATTAAAACAAAAATAAAAATTGGAAATTGATTTCTTGAACGATGAAAAAATATACTGCGCAACAACAGTCTGGGTTCACTCTGTTTTCGAATAATAGTAGAATTAACTAAATAATATTGCATCTTGCTCAGGCATGCGCATTCTCGAGTATAATCTGAGAAAAATGCTAAGAATAATTGTTTGCTTCTATTGTAAATAAAAAATTAAAACAAAAATAAAAATTGGAAGTTGATGTCTTGAACGATGAAAAAATATACTGCGCAACAACAGTCTGGGTTCACTCATTTTTTGAATAAGAATAGAATTAGCTAAATAATAGAATAAAAGTCTGGGTTCGCTCAGTTTTTGAATAAGAATAGAATTAACTAATTAATTTTATAAGGAAAGAATTCTTAATTTATAAAATGAAAAATTGCTAATGAACTCGGACTTTTGTTGCGAAGTGTATTATAAAATTCTCCAATTTTCTTAAAAACCTTAGAACGAGGTCTTCACATCATCGTATATGTTTATATTTTGTAGATAAACAAATAATCTAAAAATTTTAAGTAAATTTTCAACGCCTCATCTCCTTCACCGAACTACAGATAAACGAATCAAGGTTGTTGCATGAGATAATTTGCGATGTGCGTTACGGTGAGTTTGCAGTTTTCTTATCTTCAATTACTGTTTGGATGGGAAAATTTTAATAAGTTAGATGTGCGTAGAGATGTAAGTTTTCATGAAAAGCAACCACAATGAAAAGTTTCAGGAAACTTTTCAAAATATATTGAAACTTTTCAAACAAAAATTGAAAAGTTTTTAATTACTTAATTACGTAATTAGCATTATTAAAAGAAAGTCTTTATTCACAAGATTTCTACAAATATTTAATACAAAAAACGATTGTTGCGTTCGAAAATTATACTTCGAATGTATCTGGGGCGTAAGATCTCATCTTTCTCACTCATGATTTTTAACCTATTTTGTATCTCGCTCATCTATTTAAAAAATCTTGTGTTTATATTGTTTCCTTGAGAACTGGCGATTTTTTCACATCCCACATTTAAGTAGGGTGTGAAAAGATCGCCAGTTGTCATGGAAATAATATAAACACAAGATTTTTTTAAACGGATGAGCGGGATACAAAATAGGTTAAAAATCGTGAGTGAGAAAGATGAGATCTTACGCTCCAGATACATTCGACGTATAACTTTCAAATTTTGCTTCAAATTAAACAAAAGAGAAAGATTCTGTCTGATTTTATAGTTATTAAGTCAAACACAAAAGAGTTTTCAGTCTGAATCATGGTCCTGGGTATCTTCCTCAGTGTCGTCTTCTATCTGTAAACTGCTATCAGTATCGGTCCTTTCCGATGCACTTTCTGTGTAAATTATCCCTTTTCTGCCAGATTCTACAGTACCTCCTATTTTTAAATCAGTTTTTTCCAATTCCGCCTGAGAAATATATTCATTAATCTTTAAATTTACTAGTTTAAAATTTTCTGATACAAATAATAATTTAGCAGCTTTATCATTGGATAATTTGTTTTTTCTTGAATTTCGTATGTGAGAATATCTACTGAATGAGCGCTCACAGGAAGCTGACGTAGCTGGGGTTCCTAATATTTTAAGTGTCATATTATATAAATTGGGAACCGATTTTGAACAAAGCGATTTCCACCAACCCAAGGCAGAAATTTTGCCCACACATTCCCATAAAAACTCCTTTTGAAAAATTCCCTCTCTAGATCTGTAAAATGCCAGTTCTTCCATAAACAAATTTTCATCAATATCTGGAGAATTAGAAGCAATATTAACCATAAATTCAATAGCTTCTATATCTTCGCCTGCTTTTAAATCTTTTCCAAAAGTTTTGGGATCAATCAAATTTGCTGCCAAATGAATAGGTTTCACACAAAATGTTCTCCTATTCTCTAAATATTTTGTAATTTTCTCCGCTTCTCGCTTAAGCACTGGAGCAGAATTAACTTATTTGTGGTGTATTGACTTCTATTTTTGTTATATAATCTCCTACTGGTTTTAATAATTTATGGAAGTTTTCTATTCTATCCCAGAAAACATCATTAAAAATCTCTGTTTTATTGTCTTTTTTCATAACCTGTCCACATCTTTCATCAATGCTTAATTCCTTTAAAGCTGACTTATTTTTAATTAGGCTTTCTAATGAAGCAATATTTGAGCCTCATCTAGTTACTACAGGTAACTTTAACGTGATATTTATGTTGGAAGCCTTTTGCTTTTCTTTAAAAACAGCCATAAGAATATGAGAATTTCTGATTTCTACAATAATTTCTTTTGTACGCGCAACAATATTTTTTAATGATTCCAACTTAACAATATCTTGAACTAACAAGTTTAAAGCATGAGCGGCACAGCCATAGCAAGTTATATGGGGATATTTATTTTCAATCATTCTCCAAGCTGCCTTCATATTATTTGCATTATCCGTCACAACTGCACAAAATTTCATTTCACCAATCTCTGTAATGATGCCAGAAATAACATCAGTGATGTAATCTGCAGTACGTCTGTGTTCACCACAAACTATGGATTTATAGAATATTGGTTCCGGAGTTGTAATAATAACATTTATGATGCTGTCTTTTTTAATATTGGTCCAACCATCGCAGGTAAGACACAAAGAGTAAGAAGATTGAATTATTTCTTGTACTTTTTCATGAATAGCATCATATTCAGCATTTAATAATCGATTTGATAGTAAGTAACGACTTGGGAGCTTAAATCCTGGACGTATTTTTTCAAAAAAGTCAATTGTTTGCTTATTTTCAGTGATACTTAAAGCTAGTTGGTTACTATAAACAAATCTTGCGAAGGTCGTTTCTAATTCACTCTGTTCCTGTTGTGTTACAATATCCACAAAAGTACTTAATGTACTGTTAGAAATAGTTGCGCGAGAAGAGGAGCGTTGATAATCTGCAGAACTGCATCCAGATCTTGAATAGAGGCGTAGAATACTTGTGGTAGGTAAAGAAAAAAGTAAAGGGGACATTGTATTTGTAGAACTGGGATTAGTAGGAGTAGAACCACCATGTGGCTCCGCACTACTCGTGATATTAAGATCACAAACTTTTGCTTCTAATGCTTGATTATTTCCGCCACTATAAAAGTTTTCAAAGTACATTGAAAACGAATATATTTATAAAATAAAAATTAACGTACCTGTTCAGTTTTGTGCTACCAAGAAATGCATCTTTAACTTGTTTTGGACATGCCTTACATTTACTAATAATATGTGCTTTCATTCTTGTAGCATTGCTAGTACTTTTCCAACTATTGCAGTATTTGCATACATATTTCACTGTGTTACCCTTCACGTCTCGAAAATACAATGAGAAAATGTTTGTCTTTCGGGACTTCGGAGACATTTTGGTAACTATTAAAGTATTTTTACGCATACACAAATACAAGTGATTCCCACAATCCCACTTGACAAATCTAACCTTTAAAATGCTTCGTGGATGTTATTTCAGGTTGCAGTTGATCGAAATATACATAGAGAGCGCTATAGCAAACTTTTCAATGCATTGTGAAAAGTTTCAACGTAGCTTGAAACTTTTCAATGAAATGAAATTTTTTCGGAAATTTTCAAATGAAACTGTGCGGTACGAAAACAATATAAAAGCCGTTTTTGAAAGAAATCAGGAAGAGAAATCATTATCCATTAGAAGAGAGTAAAACGTTTTCTTAAATTTAAACTGACAGAAATAACCTGTGAGCAAATAAAAATCAGATTAGGGTAGGCGGTGCAAAGAAAATGTATGTCTGTGCTTAAATAAAACGTCAATAAATTTGACAGCCCATGAATGTACTACATTACTTAATTCAGTTAATCACAGACATACATTTTCTTTGCACCGCCTACCCTAATCTGATTTTTATTTGCTCACTTTTTACTTACATAAGGAAGTAAGTTATAAGGATATTGAAGTTAAATAATCTCAATGTTACACAGAACATTTAATATTGCTGAGAATCCTTGGTGGAGGAATCAACATTCCAGTCCTCAAAGAGTGAGTGAAGTAGTAGAGAGGATCAACTACTTACGTGAAACTATAATAAAGAAAGTGACCATAGGAGATTTATATTGGAAGGGCTATGTGAACGTTCATCACACAAAGTATTTGTTGGAGTGTTTTATTGGAGAAAATAACGACACCACACTCACATACTTCGATGTGGAGAAGATAGTAAATACTGGCTTTTTAACAACGTTATGGAATGTTTTGTTTAACAGAAAAAAATATTACAGAATGAAAAAGTTGAAAATTTTAAATCAAACAGCAAAGCACATGTTTTCTAATATCTATCTACGTAAACCATCTCCATTGGAAAATTTAAACGTAGAATTTGTTACAAAATTGCATCGACAAGTGGGAAAAGGAGTTATACCGAGTGCTGGAAAATTTCGAACAAAAGATTCTAAACCTGCACAAGAGATTTTATATTATTTGAGTCCTCATTTGATTGAAAATCGTCTCCAGACCTTGCTTGAAGAGTGTCTGCAGGTATTTGCAGACTCAAACTTGTCATTAGCAGATTGTGTTAAATATGGAGCTGGTTTTTTGTCAAAGTTTCTCTTCATACATCCCTTCTCGAATGGAAACGGAAGAGTTGGTCGTCTTCTATTGAGCTATTTACTTGCAAATCATACCATAGTACCGCTGTCTCTGTATACTTCAAATTCTTTAAGAAACACTTATTTACAGTGTCTTCGTGAAACCAAAGAGTTCCATTCTGAGTTCAATAAACCAGCTTCGCTTTCTAGATTTATAATTGAAAACATCGAAAGAGAATTCACGGATCTTTGTTACCTCATGGATTTAAATAATACTAATTAATAATAGTTTTAATGAATAAATAACTGTTAGATTTATATAGAAAATATTCTTAATTTATAAAATGAAAAATTTCTAGTGAACTCAAACTTTTGTTGCGTCATAGTGTATTATAAAAATTCTTCAATTCAAAATGTATTTGGCAGATGAACAATAATCTAAAATTTTAAGTAAACGTATCTCCTTCAGCGAACTATAGATAAACGAGTCAAGGTTGTTACGATGAGACACAGTATTTTATTTAAGTCTAAAATTTTAGGCAAAATATCTCCTTCTTGAAAGACAGAGCAAAAAACAGATAAAATATTCAAGGTTGTTGTATGAAATGATAGTACATTTGAGCAAAAAATTAAAATTAAAAAAATGCATAATAAATTTACCGTATCAGTAAGGGTAATGAAAAGAACACTGGAAATGTACACTTCAGTAGAAGGTGACTTGATAAGAATAATAATATGTTTTCCTGTTATCAAATTTATAGACCTCAATAAAAACTCATCAAATCAAGTGTTAGATAATTAAACTTTGAACTGATGCAATCAAGGTTGGTGCGTCATCATGTTTTAACTTACGTTATAATTAAAGCTCGGCACAGAAATGTCAGCTTGCGCGATAGTCATTGCATTAAGGCGGCTAGAGAGTGCCAGCGGCGTCGCTGAAACAGCATTTATCATTTCGTTTTCGTCGTGCGTGCTATTTTCGGTTTTTAGTATTCCATTTTATTTAGAGTACACTTATCTTTTTGCAGTATTATCTTAACACTTAATTGAATTTCTTTTTAATGACATACATTTAATTTATTATTATTTATGTAAAACGTCTGTTTCTGTTCCTGATGCTGGAAGTGACGCTTATGGCTACGGCGGACTCAGAACGCGCTTTGCGCTTGCCTAACGTTGACGTTGACATCACTCTGCTTGACTTTATTAGTTATAATGAACATCACGGAACTTGAGTGCTGCGTAATAAATCGCCGAAGCAAGAACCTACAATTATTTCAGTATTATTTCTTTGTTAACGGTGAATGATAAAAAAGGATGGAGTTATGATTTATAAACAGGAGGATGAAATTCCGCTTGCAACAGTCCGCTTGATTTCTCCATAAGCGTCGGACGAAATTTTAATTTCATAGCGTAGGAAATTGTTAAATTTAAACAAAATTTCATATTTTAGAATTAAAAATTAAACAAATTAAATTAAATACTAAACGTTCTTTGCTATTGCAAATTATGCATGCGATTATTTGCTATACCCGTATGGAGTGCACTTAGATGTGACGCTCTTGCCAGCGCGAGTGGAATCCGATCCGCCCAACCGTGTTTATAAGTCTGTTGATGCAACACCAGACAATGATGCAACGGTCTTCTCTTCTGAATAATACTACATCATTTTTATTTAAATTTGCTAACGAATACAATCTAGATTTTAGACTTTGAACTGATACAGTCAAGTTGCTTCACGATATTTTCACTTACATCATGTTTTTATTTAATCATAAACAAGATAGAATGAATTACTGTTATAAATTGTTACTGTTAATTTACCTTTAGGTAAATTAGTTTTATCTAAATATTAATTATTTACTTTCAATGAATTAAATTTTTATATACTTCTGAATGTAATAATTAAGTTTGAAATTAAAAAGAAAAGATGTAATGTAATTTTATTTTTATTAAATAAAAATACAAATTTTGTTAACACTGGCACTGGACATATGTAACTGTAAAATCAGAGGTAACATTTACTTTTCTTACAACTAATAAAAAAATTTATATAATTATATTAATTGAATTATGTTTGAGATAATTTAAAAAAAAAATAATAATAATAATAATAAATGACTTTATTGTGCAAATTAATCTGAAACACACTAATAATAAGCTTATTGTAGGATAAACAGAAATTAAGCTTTTAAATTAAAAATTACACAGAAAAAAAGCAAATAATAATAAGCACAAACACAAGGCGAAATTCAGATTAAGCCTCTGCTTTAATTTAACCTTGACCATTAGACTAACATAAGCAACAACCAAAATGCCTAAATTACTAAACTACTAAACTAGCAAATCATACTAGGAAAAAAGTGTTTTAATTTCAGAGGGTAAGTTGTTGTATTTAAAATAAATATTATACGTAAAACATCGTTCATAAAGTGCCGTTTTGTGAGGGGGTGGCGAGATAAGTCCACGAAATCTAGTTGTTAAGTTATGTACGTCAGACCTAAAACGAATTTTATAATATAAATATGGAAGAGTCTTCTACAAAATAATTTTTTGAAATAATGCAAGAGTTTGCAATTCTCTTCTATTTTTCATATTGAGCCAGTTTAGGTCTAGAAATTTATGCGAGACATGGTCGAATTTTCTAATGCCATAGATAAATCTAATGCAAGAATTTTGTATTTTCTGAATACGATTAGCAGTGATAGAATCCAAAGCAGTGTGATAAACGGGAATACGATAGGTAAATTGGGACAATACGAACGCTTCACATAAACGCTTTTTTATATCTTTGTTTAAAAAAGATCTGAGAGGATATAGCTTCTTTAAAAAAAGGTAAGCATTACTTATATATTTTGATGTCTGACTACGATAGCGAAAACTATTGTCCATAATTAAGCCCAGGTTCTTCACTTTTTTTACTATAGGTATGTCAACACCATTGATTTGGATATGAATAGCATTAGAGAGATCTGCACAGCATTTAGCTTTTCCAAATAATATGATTTGTGACTTATTAGGATTTAGTTTCAAAGAATGATCTACAGAAACTTTAAATAAGGTCTCAAGATCTTCATTAATTTTGAGAGTTGCATCTCTCCACTCAGCAGGTCTAAAAGAATAATAAAGTTGGGTATCATCCGCATATACGTGGGCAGAGCAGGACTTTATCGCTGATACAAACTTAAATGTATATAAACAAAATAATATCGGCCCTATAACAGAACCTTGAGGAACTCCCTGGGTAATGTTCAGGGGGGAGGACATCTGATTTCCTATAATAACAGTTTGCTTGCGATGCGAAAGATATGATTTAATTAAGTTTGCAGCACCATTACTCAAACCAACATGAAGAAGAATGGAATATAATATATCGTGCTGAACTGTGTCAAATGCCTTGCTGAAGTCCAATAAAGTAAGAATTGTAACAAGTCCTTCATCTGTGGCTTGAAGTAAATCATCAGTTACCTTCAGCAAAGCAGTTTCGCAGCTGTAACCACTTCTAAAGCCAGATTGTATGTCAGGTAGAATACCTACGGAATTCATATACGATGTAAGTTGTTGCACAATGACTTTCTCAAATAACTTAGAGAGAAAGGGTAATAAACTTATCGGTCTGAAATCAGTTAAACTAATTGGCTCTTTTACTTTTGACACAGGACGAACAAGGGCATGTTTCCAGCAATCAGGAACAAAATTATCAACTATGCAGGAGTTAATTACATGCGTTAGGTAAGGTAGAATTACAAGACAACACATTTTTACCATGGTTATATTAATGCCATCAATACCGTAGGCATTAGATTTAAAGCGATTAAGAAGAGAAGCAATTACATCGATATTAACAGTTTTAGAAGAAAAATTGTTATCAAAGGCCTTATCGTTCTCATAGGTATTTCTGAGATGTTGGGGATAATTTTTTGAGGTTAGTAAGTTATTGACAAAGAAATTATTGAATTGGCACGGGTCAGCTAGATGATCAGGAATGCCTGACGAAGGTTTTTTTCGAATATCAAGGTAATTTAAATTTGTCCATAAATCTTTGGGATTACAGGAGCGGGAAATAAAATCATAGTAGGCTTTCTTTTCAAGCTTCAATGTTTTAGTTGCTAAGTTCCGCAAAGTTTTATAGTATTTCCAGTCTGCCCACTTTTTAATGCGACGATACTTCGCTTTAGCTTTGTCTCTCAAATTCATTAGTAATTTTTGGTTATCAGTTAGCCAAGGCATGCGTTTTTTCGTAAAGCGCCGTGTTGCGAGTGAGACGAGTAGGTTGATTAATGATTTGTTTAAGATTAAGAGAGTCAAAAAAATCTAGAAGATATTGTGAAACAGCATTATTTACATTTAAAAGGTCAATATTAAAATCGCATCCACAATATATTTTCTCAGAATAGGTGAGCATTATAGCCAAGGAGTCCTCCAATTCGTTTAAAAAGTATTTATAATCTAGTTGGGGTGGTTTATATACTACACCTATTATAATTTTTTCATTACTTATGGTAAAGGAAACCCATAGTTGTTCTATAGTATTCTTAGTTGTGATTTGCGAAAATTTAAAGTTTTGTTTAAAATAAATTCCTACACCGCCCCCTCGCAAAGCACGATCATTTCTCAAAAAATTGTAACCACATATCTTGAGAGCATCATTCGGAATAGATTCATGAAGCCATGTTTCTGTAACCAGTAAAATGTCAACTTCTCAACTTCAAAATTGCTTAAATCATGAAGCTTAAGTTGCAAGGATCTAATATTTATGCCTGCCAATTTTAAAACATTAGGATTCATATACAAAATTTTCTTTTTTTTCTAGCAAGTGATTGCATGAAATTTAACAAAATTAAGTAATGGTTCATTGTTGCGTACTCCCTTCGAGATTTCGGTATTACTATAAATAAAGCCACGAAATTTAAGAAAAATACAATTGCAATACAGAAAATAAGTTTGCGCCAAGCGAAACACAGAGGTGAGGCTATTGGTTAGTTACTGCTGCCGCGCGCTACATTTAAGCAACAAATTATTGTAATCGCCTAAGGATTTAATTTTAATAATCGAGCCATCAAGTTTAGCAAAAACGTTACCCTTATTAGTGAATACGTTTGACGTACCAAGACGTGTTGTTAATTCCCTGACTCAGGAGATTCGGAGACGCGTTAAATCCTCACGGATGACGATTTTCGTGCCCTTCAGTTTCTTTTTTGAGTGGAATATTTTATTTCGCACACTTCGGCGGCAAAATTTGATGATTAGTGGCCTAGTACCATTCTCCCTGCCGGCTAAACGATGGCAACAATCAATATCATAAGTATCGATGGTGATATCCAGTTTATCCTTGCAAAGATTTATAATCAGCTGTTCAGGGTTCTCAGACTTTTCTTCCGGTATGCCATAAAATCTAATACTATTCTTCCTTGAGTACTGTTCTTGCCGTTCCAGATGCAAGTACGCGTCCTCCAATTTATTTTCTAGAGAGTCAACCTTTCGCTCGCACTCCTGGAATCTGTTATCAAGCCCAGAGGGCCTGTCATTTAATGCACACATGATCTCATCGAGGAATTTTGGATTAGAGAGTACTTTTTCAACCACTCTTTGCACTAATACTTCATCTTTTTCTTTCTCGCTACTACCAGATCTTGTGATCCTATCGATATTCATTTTTGTTTAAAGGCGACAAATAAGTAAAAATGATACGGAGCAGCACAACCCAATGTCTAGTCGCTACGAGTGCACATCACAAACAAAAAAACAAGCACAAATTTAAGTAATACTGAAAATTATGTTAATAACAACTGTTCATTACATACATGTAATAATTTAATTTTACTTTTCTAATTGATCTTGAAAATAACTTTTAACTATTTTAAGAGATTATTAGGGTTCTGATTGATCACAAAGCACTATTTTGTAATAACCCCAGGGTAAACTGTTCTCATTGTCTATCCAATAACGTAAATCGCTGTAGCACTGTTCGGACACTCTAGTACCTTCCCCATACCGATAAGTATACCAAAGTCTCACATTTTCTATATTCACTTTCAATTTTTGTAAACATATTGCAGGTATTTCTGATAATTTCTTCAATAATGGTTTCTTTATATTGCTCTCGTAGCATTCAATTAAATTATCATGTTCTCGTAAAGATGCTGTTCGAGTTAGGTAATACTAAGTTTCATTGTCATCACGTTCACAAAACAGTTCAGCCGAGATTTTAATTGCACTCTGCGCAATTTCAAGCATCGATGTTAATTCCGCATTAAATGCTTGAAAACAAACATTAAGAAAATCTATTTGATCACATAGAAACATTGGTATTATAAAAGATGAAATAATAGATTTGTTCGGCCATAATATAGGATCCCAATGTATCAAATATTCCTCTTCTTGTTCTTGTTCGGGAATAGGTTGTAACTCTGGCACACACATTTTGCAACTGATGTTTAACACGTTCTCATTTTCAGATTTCGACGGTGTCAAGTTAAAACGACATAAGCGACAAAAATGAAAAATGAAATTTTCCTTGATTTGGAATAAGTGCCAACGGCCCGAACGATCCTCAAAATGTTATATTCGACAAAAATTTTCTCACTGAGTTATATCCACTTGAAGTTGCATAAGCGCCAATCAATAAGCGCTAAGTAATTTCAATAAATCGTTGTAACACAAAATCTTGTTTTTGGCACTTATGTCGTTTTAACTTGACACCGTCGATTTATAGATTTTTATAACCAATCAAAAGCAAGCATATTAATGTAACTTCAATATACATTTTAAACTATAAAATTGTGTGCAATTATTATATAAATACTTTTCAGTTGGTACCCTCCCTCTTCTGAACATATAAATTACAGAATATAATATTTTTTCATTAGTTAAGTGCGTAGGGTAGAGAGAACATGTTACCTGCTCTTTATGTTGTCGTCGCTTTTATCATACATGTAAAGTGTGATACGGAAGAAGTGCTCAGTGCCGTAAACTATTTGCATCATTATGGTTATTTAGAAGTTGATAATAATTCGCTCAATGTAATTAATGAAAATGATGAATCGTTCAAATCTTCAATAAGAGTATTTCAAGAATACTATGGCCTGCCAGTAGATGAAAAATTAAATGCGGAAACAATCAAATTAATGCAAACTCCAAGATGTGGTAATGCTGATGATCCGTTGTCCCTTAAAACCTTATATAGATGGCACTATAAGTCTCTAACGGTGAATTATCCATTGGCTCCAAAAAGGGTTCTAAATATTACTAAAGAAGTATTCTGGTTGTGGGAAGAACAATCGAATTTATATTTTACTCAATCTCAAACCATGCAGGACTCGAATATACAATTGTACATAGAAACAAACGTCATCTGAATGCTAAGAACAATAATATTTGTATTTTCAATTTTGATGGGATTGGAAGAACTCTGGCACATTCAATTTATCCAGCACCACACATTTTTCAACGAGAAGTTCATGTTGATTCAGATGAATTGTGGTACTTATTTTTAGGAGAAGCACCCCCATACCAGACTAACTTATATGCAGTATTAGCTCATGAAATAGGACATACGTTAGGACTTCCACACACTAATAATGAACAATCTGTGATGTTTGCATTCTATAATCATGATTTATTTAAAAACAAGTCTCGCATCGAACTCCATGCAGAAGATATCTTAGCGATTCAAAATTTGTATGGACAAAGGAAAACAACCACGACTCAGAAGACTACGACTATGATACCTACAACAAAAATTCCTACAAAGAAACCTACACCAGCGACTACATCTGTAACCAAAACAACATCAAAAAATGAGCCATTATCTAGAAACATTGCTGTAACAAACGTGAAAATTGAGATGACAGCACCTGACTTGTGTACTATTAGCGATAAAGTTAATACATTTCTCATTGTGAATAAATATCTTTATATATTCTATGAGAAATGGATTTGGATGGTGAAGTTAGGTTTAAAAACGTATAACGAACCTTTATTAATAACTGACTGGTTATCGTTTCTACCTACAAATTTTACTAAAATTAACACCATTTATCAAAGACCTAATGGAAATGTTATCTTTTTTATTGATAATGAAATGTACATGATGAATTTCCCCTTACTCCAAGTGGTTCCCGGTTATCCGAAACCGTTATCATCTTTTTATCTGGACAACAAAATCAAATACAAGGAATAGTCAATACGTATACAGGCAAAACAATACTGTTATATGAAAAAAATGTTTTTGTTGAATTGGATGAGTGTAATCTACAAAGAAAACGTCATAGTTTAATCAGTGAGGAATTTCCAGGCATACCGAATACTGTTCGAAGTATTTTTCGATACATTAATGGAATGCTATACTTTTTCGACGATAACAATTATTATGAATACAGTGAATTTACTCGTACTTTAATTAGAACAGGACCACGTGATTTATCCGTCTTCAACCTGAATTGCCCCAACATAGACGTATTAGAACAAATTAGATTGCTTCTTTCAAAATTGATATTACTAAAATGAAAACTTATTTACTAGGTATAATGTGTATAATTAAGGAAAAACTGAATATTATTCTTCCTAAGAAATAAAGTTTAATTCCTATATTATAAAAATAAAGATGATTTCTGTAACTGCATATCTGTATCTTCATTTTATATTGAAAAACAAAAAATAAACTGATGTTTTTAACCAATCTTTTATTTTGCACATCGATGTCTCCCCTCACACAATCATCCTTTATCTAATGGAAAGCTACGTACAAATTTACAAATATCAACTTCATAAAAATTTTGTTCTTTCAAACTAATAGTACGAAAAATCACCGTCAGGAAAACAAAAGCAATGTATTTATCTGGAAGAGATTAAAGTTCAAACAGTTTAATTCGAAAGTTCAGTTCTAAGCATACTGTGATACGTGACAGTTCTATTCTCCCTTCAGTCCGTTAGATATAAAGTTACAGTTCTACTTTTTCCTTGCAAGTAATTACGTTCAAGTACGCAAAATTAGAGGATAATTAGTAAAATACTAAAAATGTTTGGTCAACATGGCATTATAGCTTTTAAAATCTTAAAATAAGTTATTTCAGACTTTGTAATGCAAACAAAACAAAATTGAATTCAATAACTTTTATACCAACTCTAACATTTCATCATAAACAAGAAATAGTAAAAACGAAAAATTAAACTTAAAATCAAAACAACGATTAATAGCGGGTGTGTCCACCCCTTGCTGCTATGCAAGCTGCAATTCTTCTGGGCATGCTCTCTATTAAGGCTGCAATCTCCTCTTGGCCGATTACTGCCCAAACCTCTTGCAAATTATTGGCATCTAATGTTTGCGGAGGATTTTCAAGACCCCTAATCTTTCTCCCGATATTGTCCCAAAGATGCTCTATGGGATTAAGATCAGGGCTACGTGGTGGCCATTCAAGAACATTGATATTGGCGGCAACGAGTTCCTGCCGTACAACATTGGCAATGTGCGGCCGAACGTTGTCTTGCATAAAAATAAATTCTGGTCCATGTAGACCACCAAACGGTTCTACAACAGGGATTATGATTTCATCCCTGTATCGTACACCAGTCAGTGAACCATTTATTCTTAAAAGATTGGTGCGATCAGCAAGGCTTATTCCACCCCACACCATAACGGATCCACCACCATATGGCTCGACTTCTCGTATGGCACACTGCGTAAATCGTTCACCTGGGGCTCTCCAGACTCTAGCACGTCGATCATTTGTCGAAAGGCAGAATCTGGATTCATCGGTGAACAAAACGTGCCTCCAGTCTTCAATCTGCCACTCAGCATGCCTACGAGCAAATACTAAGCGGTTTCTCCTGTGGGCTGCTGTTAAAACTGGTCCAGTAGCTGGTCGGTACGGCTTCAATGCAGCATCTTTAAGCCTCCTTCGAATGGTATCCGTACTGACTGCTGTACCAGTGGCAAGCAGGAAGTCGTTTTTTAGCGCTCTATCAGTAGAAAACCGTCGCCTTTTTGCACTTATTCTGATTAAGCGATCTTCTGCAATTGTGGTTTTCTTTTTTCTGCCTTGGCCTCGTCGCCTTTGATAGCTACCAGTTTCGCGGTATCTATGCAAAGCTCTGCTGACCACAAATTGACCCACCCCTAATCGTCGGCCAACTTCTTGCTGAGTGTAGCCTTCTTCCATCAGGGTCACCAATTTGACGACCTCAGTTTCAGATAAGTGGCGTTTTTGTCTATTTCTGTTCATGACAACGTGATGACAACCACATCTAATGACTTTTTCAAGCTTTTTGACGCTTTTTGTTTAAAAAACAATTTTTGTATTTATGACTTTTTGATTAAATTTTTTATTCTTTAAATACTTTTGCGTTGGAATATCGAGAATATATGTAAAATCATATTTTAATTGTAATATAAGTTGATTTATTTTGAAATATTCAATTTATTTACTACAACATTAAATATCCTCTAATTTTGCGGCGAAGTTTATATTGTTTTTTTGCTTAAAGTTCTCAAATTTCACTGCTTTAGTAACTACTAACTTTTCGAAAATCAAAACTAAATTTACAGTTTTATATTTGTAACCACAATTATTAGTTTAAATCAATATATAATTTGTGTTTTGTTTGACGCTTCTAAATTTTACAACTTTTACAATTTTACAACTATTTTACAACTTTTCATATAATTTGTATGATGAAATTGACCTATTAACCTTTACGTGTGATAAATCTTATTTGATTCACATGTTTAAACCGGTATATGTATAATAGTTTGTTTTTTTGTTTGACGCTTCTAAATTTTACACAATTTTTGTAACTTTTCATGACGTTCGAAATTGACCTATTAACCTTTATGTGTGATAAGTTTTATATGACAAGATAAAATACGTACAATTAGTACCTATAATTTGTTTTTAGTTTTGGCGCTTCTAAATTTTACAATACTACTACCACGTTTAAACCGATATATAATAATTTGTTTTCTTGTTTGACGCTTCTAAATTTTACACAATTTTTTGTAACTTTTCATGTAATTTGCATGACGTTCGAAATTGACCTATTAACCTTTACGTGTGATAAGTTTTATATGACAAGATAAAACACGTACAATTAGTACCTATAATTTGTTTTTACTTTTGGCGCTTCTAAATTTTACAATTTTAGGCTACGCTCACACTGATGAAACCAAACAAAACGCAGTTTAAAACACGGAAAACAGCTTTAAACTGCTTTTTGTTTTGATATTACCAGTGTGTGTGCCTGAGCCTATTTAAAGCATTGAAAACAAAATTAGCCAAAAACGTTTTGATCTAGGTATTTAAAAATATTAATTTGATCTATTTAAAAATATTAAAAGACAAGTAAACATTCTAATTTGAAAGAGAGCAAATGTTTTTTCCTTTTTACTGTTTCACTTGACTCGTATTCGAACAATTTGATAACACCATGCATTTTTACGTCTAAAGTCGTACACAGGTTTTGCATTCTTACATCTAAAGTCGTACACAGGTTTCACATTTTCAAACAGTTTCATTATTCGCCGCAACTTACCTCTCCCTTTATTATTGCAGGCCAGAGAACGCTCTCCCCAGGCAACGCTTATCTTCACATCTTTTTTATTCAGGTCAGCAGACATCGCTTACCTTCAGCCGCTCCAAGGTCAAAGGTCACCAGACGCCGCTTATCAGACTCAAAGGTCACCAGACACCGCTTATCAGATGCTCCAAGGTCAAAGGTCACCAGACACCGCTTATCTTCAGACGCTCCAAGGTCTTCTCCGACCATCTACGGCGCGATGACGTCATGCCTGAGTCAATTTTGACGTTTTTTCAGGCCTGTGTTATTTCTTATGGGTTTTTGGCCCCGAACGGGCATAGCTATACTACTCCCCTTCGAGGATCTCGAGGTTGTTCTCGAAGGTCTGAGTGACAATTATGATGTCATCAAGGTAGACAAACACATGGGATTCCAAATCTGCACCAATAACACGATCAATGAACCTCTGCCACGTGGCAGGTGCGTTATGCAACCCAATGGGCATACGACAAAATTGAAATAACCCTCGGTTCGGGACGGTAAAAGCGGTATATTGACAAAACTCTTTGGCAACGGGTATTTGCCAATAAACAGACTTGATATGCAGTGACGTCAGATACTTTGCGTCACGCAGTTTGTCTAAAGTGGCAGAAACGTAAGGTAGGGGGTAAGCATCTTTGGTGGTAACCTGATTGAGTTTACGGAAATCCACACAAAATCGAACTGTACCATCTTTTTTTGGCACTAGGAGTATTGGAGATGACCACGCAGAGTTAGAATGTTCCACGATTCCTAATTCTATCATCTTAACTAACGAGTGTCTAAATAAAAATCTGGTCAAGTAGGTTGTGGTCGAAAATTTTTTCCTTGCATGCATGTCGTTTCTAAGTTCAACGCGTTCAACGGCTAAGCTTTCAAGTGTAACGTCAAAGTGATTTTGCATTAAAAATAGTTTTTCTTTTCACAAACTACTAAAAAAATGCTCTTTTCAATTGAAGAAAAGACATTTATGATTGAAAGTTACTTTCGAAACGGTCGCAAAATTAACGGTGTCTGGTCCTATTCAATTCAAGACTGTTTGGAGGAATTCCTTGTCCAGTTCCCAGAAATTGTTTTTGATTATAAACAATTTCTAGAGTGTCTAAATCGAAGTGTGGCATTATTTCGACAAACTGAACGATCTTAGAGAACGTATATTTGATAAGTGTCAAGAAATCAACAACTCTCCGGATTTACTGCAAAATGTTGTTAATGGAATTAAAAACAGAATTATTAAATGTTACCAAGAAGGGGGCGGGCATATTCAGCATATTTTATAATAAACGTTTTTAAATTTCACGTTTTCACGTCTTTTACGGCAAAATCACTTTTAACAAGGACATGATAATTCAGTATCAATTTTGACGTTACACTTGAAAGGTTAGCCGTTGAACTTAGAAGCGACATACATGCAGTAGATAAATTTTCGACCACAACCTACTTGACCAGATTTTTATTTAGACACTCGTTAGCTCTTGACTGACAAGGGTTTGTCTTGCAGGTGAGATGGGGTAATATCGTTGTTTAATAGGAGCGCTTTCTGTTTTCATGACGTGCTCGACCAGGTTGGTGCACCCTAATTTTGTTTCGTCGATATTTTGAAACGGTGGCATCAAGTTGACATTGTTGAGAGTAGTCAAAGTCAGAGCGTGCAGTGACATGTTCTACAGTACAGATGGCTTCGCTACGAAAACTCCATTTACCAATCTTAAGTCGGGAACAATCTCCATAACTCGCCAAAAATCCGCACCTAAGATTAAAGTGTGTGGAAGGTCAGGTACAACAAGAATGTCGATAATTTTTACTCAATCTCTTAATCGAACAGGGGTAGTAACACTTCCAGGGCTCAAACAGGGTTGTCCATTGGCAACAGTGCAAGTTGTCTGATGTTTGACAAAAGCAGGGGATATTATCTTCAATGGCCAAGGTCATTCCGCAATGTAATTACAGTACTACTCTCATAGGTGGCAGAACCATATTACAATCTTAATAATCAAAACGCGCATGAGCAAATTATGAAGTTTGTTTCCATTTTATGTGGCAACCATATTACTGACGTTTATATTTCATTTTTGTAAGTACGGTTGCGGAATCAAAAAAAGCATACAAGTCTTTAGACGTTTAGGTTATATTTTGCAATATTAGAGTAGTGTAAATCGATCTCTGTCAGATTGACATAAACGCTGACTTAAAATGACACAATGCATAATTCATCTTTCACTTTTAGGAGTCAACAAGAAAGCCATAGATTGTGGTAATAGTAAACTAAACTGAGAATTCATTTACGATAAAATAACATACATAAATATATTTAACAAATTAATGTCTAATGCTTCACAGCAGCTCCATTATTTCTCACAACACTTTACAAACGCTCGGCATTGAATAAATACAAGAACGGATATAGTCAGGGGAAAGTTCATTCCCAATTTCTTCAAGCTTATCTAATAATTCGTTTGCATTTGCAGGTCTAAAATGAACAGCGTACATTTTCTTCACGATATAACCCCAAACATGTTCAATGGGGTTGATATCTGGGCTTCTGGAAGGCCATGGCAAACGCACAACGTTATTTTCTTGAAGCCAGTTTTTTACAACTCTAGATGTATCTTCTTAGTGACCACCCTTCTCCAATTAGTGTAATTATTTGCGGTTTTTGGGCAACACTTAAATGCGGCATGTTACTGTCGGTATGTCACCTTGACAATTATTTTGACGTAAAAGTCGAAAATATTTCAAAAAAAGTTAAGTTCACAGCAAGACATTTTGAGTGTATGCTTTTTTTAATTCCGCAACCGTACATTTTTTAATGCTTTGTAGGTCCTTTTGCTTGCGGCTTCTTTTTCTTGTGAATTTTTTGAATTGTAAATTAGATGCAGATATGCATTTAATGTAACGCCTAACGTGATTTTTAACATCCAATTTGACATAAATCTGCGGTTGCACTTAAGTTTAATATCAAATTACTCTTTATAAATTTGCTTTCTTTTCCACATTATCATATCACAAGTAAAAACTACACCAAACTAGTCAAATTATTAGACTTTGAAAATCACGTTAGGAGTTACATTAAACGTAAACGTGACCGCACCACAACAAGTAAATTATTGACGCTGTCATTATTTTAATGCGGTGGATCATTTTTTTGGCCGCGGTTTACTCTTTGCTTTCTTTATTTTTTATAGTTTTCCGTATTTTTTGTAGTTTTCGTTAGACATGGCCAGTAAATGTTGTTGTTATTGCAAAGGTCCTGGTTGCAATAATTCAACAATTCGTCAGGAACAGAATTTAACTTTTCATTTTTTTCTTGTTGAGGATCAACGTTTGAAGAAATCCTATTATATTCATATCACACGTTAATGTAAATTAAAGGACAAAAATAAATAATTTTTAAATTAAACATGTATAAATAAATTTAATTGTAAAACTAGTGCCGATTGTACAATTATGGTTTGACTTTAAACTTTGCTTAATTACTTGAATTTACAATTGATGCTATGGGAAGCGAAGCTTAAAGCTAAACCATAATTGTACAAACGGCACTTAGTATTGTTATTCTTGAAAATTGTAAATTCCTCAGGCGAAAGAGGAATAGATTTTTATAAATCCCGCCTTTAGCAACTGTTTACTCTACTACTCTACCAGGTGGGGCTGAAGATTGTGTTGTCAGTAGGTACTATAGACATTCTAATCTTTGTTGATGATCTGTGGACAAAAGGAAGCCCGAACGTTTTAAGAATTTCCCATCCAGGTCTACCGATAATCGTGCAGGAAGCACCTGAATCTAAAAGTCCTAAAGACTTAGTATCGAAAATTGTGACCTCTAGATAAGGACGTTCGTCACCTTGGGCACTGACCAAAACAAAGTCAAGATAATTTTGTATATGTTGAGGAGTGGTCGGTTTAGATAAACGGAAGCATCGCACTAGACGACCTCCTAGTGTGTGGCTGAAAAGTTTTTTGAACATTTTGGGCAAGTTTTGGTGGTTTCATTGGGCTTGCCACAGCGAAAACAATGCTTCTGTACCGGGATTGTATAATCACGAGAATAATGTCCATCCTTTCTACAATTCCAGCACCTTTTGCTTCGATTCGCTGGTTGCTTAGGACCTGGGGCAACCGTATTGCACTCGGCAAAATTGGAAGAGCTAGTGCCGACGTAAGTTAGGTCAGGTTCTAAAGAATGTACACGACGTGGAGGTGGTACATAAGATTCAACTGCGGATTTACTCGCTTCTAATTGTCTACCTAACTTCAATAATTGCTCAATCGAAACAATTTTTCAAAAAATGGTAAACCCACGTATAAGGCTCATAGTGGAGTTGGTAGTAAAATTAAAAATAAATAAAAACTCGAATCTTCTCCACATAAATTTAATGTTAACACGCTACATATAATTACATGTTTCGGCCTAACGATAGATTATTAAGTAAAAGGCCACCTTCAGGCCGAAATATGAGAAAAATGTCACAAAGGTGAAAAGATGAAAATTGTGAGAGAACTTATCAAAAAATTAAAGAACGAAAACTAAAAAACTATTACATGTGAAGGTAACTATAAGTTACATGTTAAATATTTGTCAGGTTAACATAATGTGCAAGTTAAAGTAAGTATATCATCGTGAAAAGGCGAACGATATGACTGCATGCACTATAAAGTCAAGATGGTGGATGACAAGGTAAAATGTGTTGGTAAAATAGACAACTAACCTATGTAGTAAGGGGGCACGTTCAGAAATGTAGGCCAGTACATCATTACAGTACACATTTATTTAATATTCTATCGTTAGGCAGAAACATGTAATTACATGTAGCGTGTTCACATTAAATTTATGTGGAGAAGATTCGAGTTTTTATTTATTTTTAATTTTACTACCAACTCCACTATGAGCCTTACACGTGGGTTTACCATGTTTTGCAACACAGCCAATCACAAACCCACCTATACTGACGTTTATCTGTGGAAAGGAAGAAGATTAGTTTGAATATATGGTTTCTCTCCAACTGTATTAGGTACCATTTAACCCCCAATTTTATACACATCAACGTCAACATCAATTCTCCAGCCTCACGATCTGCTGTTAAAATTGCCAAGTTGGTTTGGATCAAATCCGAGTTACGTAGATGGTACGCTGCAAGAGATGACGTCTGTACAAAGATATGGCAACTTCACATGACTCTAGGTCATCAACTTCATCCGACCATCTGGGACGCATTCGATCACAAGGTAAGGGATCACGTTGAGATTTCTGGCCAGCAACTTTTTAATAAATTAAATAGTAAACTTAGCCGCTTAAAGTCCACTCAATTAAACCATAACCCCACACCGCCCAAACCTGTTTTTAAATTCAACTCCCGTATAGTTAACCTCTCGAATGTAAATTTACCTAATCACGTTTCTTCTTGTCTCAATCAAGGTTTAAAATTCTCACCCTCGTCCAACAATAACCTTCAAACACAAAATCTTTTAGAATTAGAAAAAATAGTACAATCTTTACGTCCCCCAATTCAATCTTCAGCTATCAATCAACTTCTACCTTTAGTCAATAAAACACCATATAACCCACCGGTTCCCAACCATTGTTCCCCAATTAATAAAATCAGAACTTTCATTACCGACAATAATTTAATTATTTCTAAGGCTGATAAAGGGGACTGTGTTGTTATCATGAATCAACCTGACTACATTGAAAAAGTTTCTAATTTTTTAAATACTCAAGAGTTCTCTGTTTTGAATTCCAACCCCTTAAACAAATACATCACCAAATTTAATTCAACGTTAAAATCTCTCCCACATTTTTTCAATTCTTTTAATATCAGTCCTTTTTTCCTCATCAATAAGAATCCGCACATTCCAAGACTTTATGCCTTGCCGAAAATCCACAAGTTCAACTGTCCTGTTAGAGGATAGAGAATATGAAGACTTTTTACTTATTGCATAAATCAATTATACAAGTAATTACATGTTTAATGACATTATTTAAAAAAATTTTATTAAGGCCATTTAAAATTTCCAAAAATTTACTCTAATTAAAGGGTGACCATTTTCGCGTGCTTTAAATGACGTCACATGATATTTTCAGATAGAGAATGATCAGAGAGTGTGTGATACGGATCACATACGGAGACTTGTCAGCGACTTGTCAGCAGCTGCCAAATTATTTGTTGGTTAGCTAATTTTATGACTTTTATAATGGAATCCACTAGATATTTTGTATACACAGTGCTGATAAAGTCCCGTCCCGCAACAAGATCATAATTTGTTTATTTAATGTTTTTTCGCAAAATCCTGAAACAGGTAAATTTTTAATTTTAAAAAGACACCTTTTATTGCAAAAATCTTCTCTATTAGCATTTGTTTTTCCGCTGTGACGTCATCATTAATTTTTTTAAATGGCAACCCTAACTTTTTAGTGCAGATTTTGACAAGAATTCTCAATTAGAGGAAAAATAAGCACACCACAGCTTGTTCTTTAATAAATCAAACAGTGCAGAAATCTTATAAATTTGGGAGTAAAATATAGCTAATTCTGATGATCCAGCATAGCATTTCGGTCTGACTTCAGTTACGTCTATCGCAATAAATACGTATCAACGTGTGACGTCATTTGATATGGAAACCAATAGCATTGCGTTTCGTTTTGTCCGGTTATTCAAAAATTTTAATGGAGAAAAACCTCTATTAGAAAAACCTCTATTAAAAACAAATTGTATGAAATGAAATTATCGGCATTAAGTTTCTAGCTGTTCATACGAGTACAGTAAAAAAATATTTCAAATGAATCCCGTTTACGTGCCTATTCCCTATTGTCTAAAGATCCGGGCTTTATTGATGAGAAGTTTGATGGAATCATACGTTACAAAAATAGTCAAAATATATTCTTTTAGGAGTATTCAATAAAATGCCAAAATGCAATTCATTAGATTGAATAGAAACGAAACGGTAATAGCAGCAATTAGCTCGGCAAACACGAAAATGAAATTGCGAAGTTGCATGTTCGCTAACAGCAACACGTAATAACATACACGCAATACAACACAAAATATTGTCTATCTCTCTGGATATCACGAAGTAATTCATAGTTTCAGTGAGCGCAAATCGCTTTCTATGCGTACAAACACACCCTTGCTGTTAATCTGAGCATTATTATAGGACGCATTTAAGATAATTGCATCGTGTTAATTATTTTGCCTGAAACTTGTGTGCTATCTCTCTTGAGTGGTATTTCCTAAATTACACGTCACAACAGATAATAGTGTCCGTGTGTAATTACGAAGCTTTGTGATTTAGAATTACAACAATAAGGATGCACATAATAGTGTCGCTTGCACGTCTCTAGTTAACATTCAAGTTATACGACGTTAATGTAGACATATTGCAAAAAAATTAGATTTTTATAATAAATTTTCTTCCCAACGATCTTTCCATTAAAAAGCATGTAAAATAGGTGTGCACTTCTTCTATTCGGTTCCCTTATTGGAATTTCATTTTAAATGGCTCGTCTATCAAGTGGGTCTTCCTTTTCTTGGTAAGCAAACTGATGTTCATTTACACTACAGTCATAATGGGCGGAACAAATTTTACCAGTATGTAGAAAAGACTTTTTTAAATAAAAAAGTTCCTGTAAATCTATGTCCTACTCCGTACACTTGAGAAACTACAAGGAGTCAAATTTTTGTAATAAACAAATATTTAATAATAACGGCAACTGTGAAACCTGTAAAAAATTGGATAAACTTGGAAATTGGAAAAAATGTTCAATTAAATCACAGTATTACAAAAACTGTGTTCAAACTGTGCTCCGAATAACTTTTTTACTTAAAAAAATATTTCCTACCTACTGGTGATATTTGTTCCGCCCATTATGATTCACTCAACTTTGACTTCTTGTAGTTCCTCAACTGTGCGGATTAGGACATAGTTTACAGGAACTTTTTTACTTAAAAAATGTTTCCTATATACTGGTAAAATTTGTTCCGCCCATTATGACTCACCCTGTATATGTATTACGATGTACATAGAATAATGTTAATGAATCATAGAGCCGCTCTCCGCAATTGATTTTTTCTATGAAGAGAGCAGTAAAAAAACAACAAAAACGCAGCGTGTCGGCGAGGTATTACATAAATTCACTAGCAATACAACCGGAAAACTGCAGGTCTGTTTGTTATCCTGCACTGGTGTACACCAATGCATACTTTTTCGCAAAATTCTCTTTAATGCAACCTGAAATGTTTGTGTGGTTTGTCAGTATGAATGAGTATGATTCGTATTGATACATTATCAAAGAATTCAGGCTTCATTAAAGAATATTTCGTAAAAAGAGTGTACACTAATGTACACCTGTGCAGGATAACAAACAGACCTTATAATTTTGATTTTTTCTTTTTTTTTTTCTATAAACTTGGACGGCGGCATCGAACGCAAACGTCGGTCTGGGTCTTTAATGACTAAATATTTGTGAGATTATTTCTAAATTGCTCTTGCTTAACTTCCTGGATATATTTGCTAAAATTATAGCAACATTTGTTTTTAAATATTGATTAAACTTAACAAAGCGATAAATTATTTTCATTGACTTGAAGTGGAACGATCACGTTGCTTATATGTAGAGACAAGCAGAGTGATGTCAAGGTTAAGTGTAAATGTAAGGCAAGTGCAGAGTGCGTTATGAGTCCGCCGCGCCGTAACCATAAAGGCGAAAACTCATTATTATCACGTCACGTGAGTTCACGTGATATTACGCCACACATGAATCGCATAATATCAACAGTAGAATCACACTACTGTCATGTCACGTGAATTCTCATGATTTTAATATTTATAAAAATTTATTACCTATGCAATTAGAAATCAGAGTAAAAGTACTTACCTATTAAAGAAATGTTCAAAATAAACAACGATAGTTCATTCTCCTCTTCTGAGTTTGAAGAAGATTTAGAAAATGCCTGTGCTTTGCTTTTAATGACGAAAAACAAAAGTTAGAAATGGGTGCAGGAAATGAATTTGAAGAGAAAAAGCAGGTATCGTACAACACCTTGTGTTCTCGCACTTTTTCAATTAAAACTTCTTCCATCTTTTTTAAATCCTATATATTTCACGACTTCACGTGTCACGAAATTTATGCGAAAACAGAAAATCTGAGCGCCTGCCGATATGTAACAACATATGATATTTCGTGAATGAGTGAAATGACAATAGTGTGTCTCCTATAAATGCATATTTATGGAAAAATCGGGTCTCATCAAATTTACGATTCACGTGACGTGATAATAATGTGTTTTCGACTTAAGCGTCACTTCCAGCATCAGGAACAAAAACGGACGATTTACATAAATAATAATAAATTAAATGTATGTAATTAAAAAGAAATTCAATTGAGTGTTAAGATAAATCTGCAAAAAGATAACTGTACTCTAAAAATAAAATGGAATACTAAAAACCGAAAATACCACGCACAACGAAAAGATAAATGCTGTTTCAACGACGCTGCTGGCACCCGCTAGCTATCTTAATGCAATGACTATCGGGTAAGCGTGACATTTCCGTGCGGTGTCAGCATATATGCGAGCTCAATACAACAGAGCGCACGTTTATGGAATATGTGACCGTCGCAAGGTCGGATCTATTTCTCCACCTAATTTCCTTGCTCTAGTAATGATTTATTGTTACATTTCAAAATCCAGTTCCGACGAAGTGGCAACAGCGCAGTTTCGAATTGTGTAGCCGCGCAGGACAGAAATTATTGATCGATGTGCAGTATCACGTGAGGGGATTTTCACTCGTTGTGGAGCACCGCGCGATCTTGTGCTTTTCGTTCATTGGCTAATGCTTACGACATGCGTCGAATCTTCAGCATCGTCCAATTCTGCTTCGCGATAGCACGGCACTTTTCGTTCGATCTTGGTGGTATCGCGTGTGTGTGTTTGGTAAATTATCGGAGGCCTTGCTTAGATTTAAGAAGAGCTCATCTACGGCCTTGCCGGCATTTATTATTGAACCACCGGACGAGTTTTGGGGTATTTTAAACTCCCTACCAAGCTTGGGGTACTCCTAAAACCCAGATCAAAATAGGTGAAATGTCTGACGCCATCTTGACGCTAACGGTATTTTTTTCTCTTTAGGCTTCTAGTTCCACTTTCAATTTTGGCTTTTGGTTTTTTTCGAGTCTTATTTTCCCGTTTATACGAGCATTCTGCGTTTATTTTGGTCTGCGAATTTCCGTGAAACTCAGTCCAAGGGTTTTTTGAGCCCCTTTGGCGAAAAGGCAATCCCGCCCTGCGAAAACCGGTTCGATCCGATTGAACAGCGTTGGAAGCGACAGACTGGTGGCACTACAACAACCAACTTCACGCTACCGGACAAGATTGCCAGTTCACCTCGACCTTGTTGCTGTTGATATTTGACTACTATTCATTAATTTTGAATTTTGATCTGCTCATGCATGCCTTTTACTGAGAGCGAATTCCAGCCTCTTATGCGCCCTTGAGTTTGTGGGCATACCGCCTTATTGTAAATAAACCAAGTTATAGTAATTTACTGTTTGATACGTATTTTTGAGATCGCTAAATGCGAACCTTTTGAAAAATTCTTGAATGACTATTATTTGTTGATGTATTGTACTATTGTGCATCATCTTTCATTTTGTTTTATTAAACTTGAATTAACTGTTACGATTATGTTTGTGTTTGTGGTTACACCTTCAACGTACGAGTAAGTTAAGCCAAGCCTCCTGCTTTTATTTTTGGCCTTCTGCACGATCGAGACGGTTTGGAAACGCCGTCAAGATTATTTTAAACCAGCAGGGTTTAATGTTCAACCTGGCGCCCATATTATTAACATCTTTGTTACCCACCCCATCTCACTGTTGCTATTCGCGGGAAAAGCTGGTGAAAGATACAGCGCATACTTATTACGAGGTCAAGGTAAATCACAGTAGCAGTCAATTTAAAGTTTATTTGGTGACATTATAATCAGTATTAAAAGTAATTTTGGATCTGTTCGGCAACGCTTTGCTTCGCCTCGCAAATGCAAAATTTGCTGCATAAAAAATGACGTTTCCAACCCTAATAAAACAATATACTATTTTCTTATATTCCATTACGTACAGTGAGCCCCTAATGTATGGAATAAAATTCGTAATTTCTTTATTTTTGACATTTCGAAAAAACGCTCGGACAGATATATTTTGTTTTTAAAAAGAACATATTTTCAATTGAAAATCAATTTTTGACCGTCATTTGTTTTGGAGTAATGACGTGATCGACATTTTTTTAAATATCAACCCCCAATTTTTTTCTTGATTTTGATAGCTCATTGAATTGTCTACCACATCAAAAATCAAAAATCAAAAATTTATTATGTTTTATGTCATTCTTGTCATTTAAATAAAGTCTTTGCAAGTCGAGTAATCATGGTGCGTCATTTAACAGAAAATTAAATTTTTATTATTTCATTTCATTTTCAATAATTTTTTTCTCAACATTTGTCCCATAAAACATAATAAATTTTTGATGTGGTTGGATAGAAATTTAAATGAGCTCTCAGAATCAAGGAAAAGAATTGGTGGTTGCTATTTAAAAAAATGTCGATGACGTCATTACTCCAAAACAAATGACGGTCCAAAATTGATTTTCACTTGAAAATGTGTGCTTTTTAAAAACAAAATTTACCTGTCCGAGTGTTTTATCTAAATGTCAAAAATAAAGAAATTACGAATTTGATTCCACTGTATACTATGCCTATGCACTTATTAACGCTGACTCTGAAAATATTTTAAAAATTATTTCACCACATGTCAGAATTTCCAGAATTTTTCAATAATAATTTCTGCCTATATTATATTTTGTTAAATATTTTAACTAAATTTTTTAATTTGTCGCATTAATCTTACATTTAGAAACAAATCTGGTGCTTGAACAATGAACAAGTTGTTAAGATATGAAACAGTATTTTGTATTTATTTTCAATCAGACTCATGTTATCGTTAATTTTAGAATCCACAGAGATAAAATAAATATTTAATTTACAAGAAACACAAGGTGTTTTGATTAAATCAAAACTGAAGTAGTTTTACGATTTTACTTTATTTTCAGCAAAGTTTTTATAAAATTATATGAGAACTTACATTTATTTACGTTCTTGTCAAAAAATTTATTTTTCTTGGTAACTATATTTTTTTATGCAAAATAACACTTTTAACATTCTCCCCCCTTAGTGAAGACTCTTCACTTCTTCGTTTACTTTTCTGCATACACTTTTAAGTGTGGTGAAGAAAATGTGTTTGTTGCTGTGGAAATCACGCCTGATTTAGTTCATGATTCTTAAATGAAAGACAAAATATTTATATAAACTCATTTATACGACTGCAACACTAGCCGAGAGTGACACTAGAGTGTAGTTTATGAACACAACCCAGATACTTCGGTGTTTCTTGCGGATGGATCGTCGGTTAAGGCAGCAGGAACTGGAAATGGTTGGCTAAAATGTAAACTTCCTAATGGCCACCTTCAACAAATATGTGAGACTCCTTTCTCAAAAAATGAATTAATAACTAATATTTTAAAAGTTTATTGTAGCTCTTAATACATCAAAAGTTGAAGAGTTAATAATCGTTCTCGGTCCACCGACCTAACTGCTTACATTTCTATAAATACATTTGTTTATGTTTTAGAATCGAATACTTGCGGCTGATTCAGCGGCCAGTATCGCTTGCGTTGTTTTTCTTTTTTAAAATTGCTGACAAATAGAATAAAAAGATGTACTCGTACCTTATTTTCAACAACTTCATGTTAGATTACTATCAGTGCAAAAGATAAATCCAAGTGGACATCGGATATTGTTTGAAGGTGATACATGTACTATCTACCAATCTATTATTACAAGAGCACACAACACTCAAAATTTGTTAAGACTTGAAATTATAAAATTTTAGGAATCGACTCGAATTGCAAATGTAGCAGCAAGTCGTCATTGGCAACGCCGCCTAGGTCACAAGCATCCATCTATAGTATTATTTATAAGAGAAGACCTTTGCATCATTGTCTGGTGTTGCATCACCTGACTTATGAATTATAACTCCGTCCTTTTTTCTTATTCACCGTTAACAAAGAAATAATATTGAAATAATTGCCGGTTCTTCTTGCTTCGGCGATTGATTATGCAGCGCTCAAATTCCGTGATTTTCATTATAGAATTCAGCGTTTGGTTATGGAAAATCAGGCCACTGGGATTAAAGTTATTTCATGTTCGAATGATATTGTCTGCCAGGCATGCATTAAAGGTAAATTAGTTCAAAGAAAATTTCGAAAAAACTCTATGATAACCGGTATATTAACACTAATGGATGAGTATTCTCGTTTTACAGTAGTAAGGCCGATCCAAACCAGGTATCGTGCAATGTCAACTAGATTCGGCAGAAAATCAGTGACTTTACGTACAGATAATGGAAAAAAATATGTTTCCCATGAATTGGAGGATTTTCTGCGAAAAGAAGGAACCCAATATCAACTTACGGTGTCATACATTTCGCAGTAAACGGAGTGGCGTAGCGGGAAAACCGGACATTGACAGAATCTGCAAAATACATGTTATTAGATGGACAACCGATTTTGGGAAGTTATTCTGCATGCGGCGTATTTGCAGAACCGCACTTTAAGTCGTGTTTTAGAGAACACCCCGTTGGAGTTATTTACAGTTGTGAAGTCGAATTTGAGTCATATCCAGATTTTTGGTTCCAAAGTCTCTTATTCCCAAACAAAGACGAAGAAAGTGGGACGATAAAGCTGAAGAGGGTGTACTCGTTGGATTTGACGGATACAACAAGGGTTATCGAATATTAAATTCAAATACGAATCGAATCTGGATTAGTCGTTCAGTGCGAATAATCGAGAATGACACCAAACGACTAGATATTCAACAGATTACAAAGCAAGAAGGGGCTATAGATTATTCGGCAAGTTGTCAATACTGAAACGAAAAACGTTGAAAACGAGTTTGAAGCAGAAACAGGTGAAGAATTTTAAAGCAACGTAGCTAAAGATTAATCCCGCGAAGTTTCTGCTGTTCCAGAGAGACGTGTTTCAAAACGTAAAAACAAAGGAGTTCAACCGAAAAGATTAATTTATAAAGTTGACGAAAGTTTCACCAAAGAATAGATCTCTTGGAGTGAGATGCTTAAATTACCACGAAGAGAGCGGCAGCTGTGAATTACTGCTGCAGAAGAAGAAATGAATTCACTCAAGAAACATCAGGTATGGGAATTTGTTACGGTTCGTTTTGCTTTATTGATTTTATTTTAGGATATTTTTAAATTTCGTTTTCATTTAATGGTCTATTAGATAATAATCTCTAAAGTCCTTGTTTGCTTTCTGATCGCTCTATTCTCAATTCAAACTCTAAGGGCTACCTTTTTGTTTCCTTTCTCGTGCGTGTAGATTGGTTAATTTTGGACTTGGAAACGCGTTGGCGTTTGTTTAGTTGTTGTTTCGAAAATAAAAATTAATAAAAAAATAGCCATTTTACTGTACGTGACATTCCTGAGTGCAGGTCATTTTCGTTTGCTGTTGAAGCTGATTTGAGTGTTTCATACTGAATTCGACCACCTAGTCATCAAGAGGGATTTAAGGACTTAAGAAAGACGTTTGGAATTTCGCCAATGCTTGTGTAGCAGGTTGTTTCACGTCACGAACTCCAACATCAAATGGATGTACTAAAAGTTTCAATTGGCCCTTACTTCTAAAGAAGGGGTAAGTCTTTCGATTCAACTTCGAATTGTCCAACTAAACGTCACGTTTCTTCCTTTAGCAAGTCGTACGGGGTAATTTTAAGTCGTACGGAGTAGTTTCAAGTCGTACAAGTTGTAAGGAGTAGATTAATCAGATTGCAGTTGGTGTTAGGCAGAAAACAGAAAGGTCGTATGGGAGACGCCTAGTTCTTCTAATCACAAACATCACGAAGGTGCAGGTGTCCATGTAGGATCAAAACCCTCCCTCAGAGACTTCGATGCGAACATCGTGATTTGCGTCTTCAGACGACTCGGCTTAACGTCAAACACGGTATCGTACATTGCCCCTACATTACTTATTTAAACATCTTTTGTACTATATAAAGAAATGTCATCGATTTGAAAGTTATGTATCCGTTTATTTGAAGTCATAGATCTTTAATAGTAGTTTATGTATCAGCTAACGCCTCCTTCTCATAAGACAACATTTTTTGAAAGATTCTTTAGTTATAACATTGCTAAAATTTATAACGGTATACCGAATAGCTTAAAACTGTTGTCTAAAACCTCTTTTAAATTCGCACTCAAAAAGAAACTAATTCGAGAGCAGAGCTTTTAAATGGGTTTATGTTTATATTCTTTCATTCATTCACTGAAAATTGAATACTATTAATTACTGTGTAATTCTTTAATTTAAATTTTATTGTACATATTGTAGTGTTGCTTTTTATGCAGATGTGGTAAGTATTGGACTTGTGTATTCTCTTTTTTAATCTTATCTTTGTACCACATCCACCACACAATTACGTAGTCTAGTAGTCTGATTTGAAATTTTAATTTATAATGTCAAAGTGACATTTCAGGGTGGGAACTCTCAATGTCAATTGTAATCCAGTTATTTATTATAATTTTGAAGAAAATTCCTTTGAAGATAAATTGGTAAGTAATTTAAATGTTTAATTTTATAATGTATGTTTAAAATCCTAAAGATATACAAGTAATCCCTCGTTTGCCAAGTGTTGCTACCTGTTACGCCCAATCGCGAAACAAGCGATAAGGATCCTTTGATACTTTAGAATTTTATGAAGTTTAAATGTATTGTGATGTTGATTTAGAAATTCTTATTATTGTTACAGAGAAAGCCTTATTTGCCAAGTGTTGCTACCTGTTACGCCCTATCGCGAAACAAATAATAACTTTTCTATAATAATAAGAATTCTTTGTAAATGTGTGTTGAAAGTTTAAGTGATTGATGAATGACAAGACGTTTTATATGTAGTGTATTTTTTTAAAATCAAAAGAATTTTTCCAAATCAAAAATAAACTTACTTCAATGTTACGTAGTGAAACATCCCTGGATTAACTTCTGATAATTAGTTATAGATGAATGAAATAGATTAATTTTTTTAAAGTTATATTCAATATAGGAGCAAAATTATAAGAGCAATTTTTTTTTTATGTTGTTTATATTATGGTTGCTATTGAAAGATTAACGTTTTGTGTACATATCCTCTCCATTACACCTCGGTTTGTTGATTCTCTTAGGTGATCAACCCCTCCATGTTATTTATAAATCCTTCACTCAATCCGACAGCTCCTGTCACACAAAACGTCAATCTGACAATTAATTTAAATATTTCAAACTTAAATCTAAACTAAGTACGTATTTCATTTTATTAACATTTCAATTCTATTTTTAACGATTAATAACAATTATAACAAAATTCTAAATATTAATTTAACTAAACTAACTGTATAAATGTTTGTTACATAAATTTTGATAGTTTATTACTTTGTCTGGAATTTTATGACCTTTTACTCTAAATCTCCTACCATCTTTCATGTAAATTAATCTTTTATTTCTTTTAGATGTTTTTCCTTTCCTCTGGATTGGCCAATGTCTCGCTGTGAGGGGATGTTGTAGACCTAGACGGTTCTCGTGTATCCGCTCCATCCAGGTAGAAAAATCCATCCAATCAACAAGATTCAAAAATGGTAGATTGTCTTCTAGGATTCTAACTTGGAATTTGTCGCTGTACGAAACAGAGACATTTGATTTGATGTGAGAAGACATATTTTGATGAAGATCGTTGTAATTTGTAAGAAGTTATATGAAGAATTTGGGGTATTTTGTATATTTGAGGAATATTATTTGAAGAATGTTTTTATTTTGGATATTTTTATAAGATGCGAAGTTTGTCAGAAACAGCTTACGATGAATAAACTTCTGGACGTAGGTAAATATCACTGCAATATGTATTATTACATTAACCATCGATATTCATGTATATAGGGTTATTATATTTATTTTAAGGGTAAGTGGGAGAACAGAGAACTGTCCTGGCAGTTCAGGAAAAACATGGAAAAAGGATAAGTTCAGCTTATTACTTATATGTATAAGTATATATAAGTATAACTATATATTATACTGTATTAGATTGTCCATTGAATTTAGTGTAAATTTACAGAATTTTGTGACTCTATCTTGATAAATAAACAAGATATTCAAGATTTTCGAAATTGAGAGTTTTCAGTTTTTTGAAGATATTTCGGAAATGAATAAAGATAGGAGAGATTTCTTTGCAAATTTTTATAGACCCCAAAATAGCGCAACTTTCTTGTAATTTAACCGTCTTTGTATCTCTTATAGTTTACGAGATCCCCATGGTGAGCCTTTAATTAGTTGTAACCCTGTATATGTATGTACATAAATTCAGGATGGAAATAAAATTACTATTTAATAATAGTCGTCCTTAATTACGATTCGTCCCCTAAAACCTTATTTTGCGTACTTAATAATAATTTATTATACTTAATAATAATATACTTAATATTATTATTATTATACTTAATAATAATTTATTAAGTAATTAATAATAATTTATTAAGTACGCAAATTAAATTAATAAATTAAATTAATAAATTAAATTAATAAATTATTATTAATAAATAATTATAATTAACAAATTATTATTAAGTACGCAAAATAAGGTTTTAGGGGACGAATCGTAATTAATGAGATGAGTCCCCTAATACCATTTTGCGTACGTGGTACATACAATATTTTTTGGTACACGCTCGCCAAAACATTAATGTTAAATTGCTCGAATTTCGAATTAGCAAGACTAAATTGTCCCTGTCATCAGACATGGCAATGATCGGTAATTATAGCAACGAGTTGAATTTTATACTTAGTTACTTGATTTATTATTATTATTACCACTCCATGTTCCACAGTACAGCGACCTACGGCATTCTTATATGGGGAGCATCGGCAGCAGCAAATTCCGTGTTCCTAAAACAAAAAAAAGCAATAAGAATACTGTGTAATGTAAGCAACTCCACGAGCTGAAGAGAACTTTTTCGCCAATCCGGTATACTCACCATAAGCAGCACCTTCATACTTACCTGCGTACTGTATGTCTTTGATAACAAGAAACTCTTCTTCGCTATCGAAGAAATACACAAATACCACACAAGGCATAAAAACGAATTAGTAATCCCGTATCACAGAATTAAAAAAACACAACAAGGAATAAATTACTACGGTATAAAACTTTATAACAAGATTCCTGAAAACATAAGAAATTTAAATAGAGCACTATTTAAAAAAACTGTGAAGCGGATATTACTACACGAAGCTTTCTATACAATAGACGAATATTTGTGTAAAGACTCTCTCTTTTTGTAATTCATTGATATGTATGTGTATTTTGACGTATTGTATATTGTTATACAAATAAATGTGATTATTATTATTATTATAGATATAAGTTTTTCCATTTATTTTTGGTTAATTTAAATATTGTTCGTTTGACATTTTCAATTTCCAACAATCATGTATCTTCTTTGTTTTTTATTGAAAATAAATATTATTATTATTATTATTTCATTGAAACTTGCTTAAAAATAGTCTGCTAAAGAGTTGCCATGGCAGCTTTAAGTACTAGGTCGCTAAACATTTTTAGCGGACTCTAAGTGTTGCTATGACGATTGAGGTTGCTATGTTTTTCGTTCTGAAAATAGTCCTCTAAGTGACCATTTTGCGGAGCGTGTACCAAAAAATTAATAACCGTCTCCTACTGTCAAATTGACAGATATCTATAATTTACCTTGTATAACTTCGCTGTAAACCAAATAGGATATCCTTGCCGGTGACTACGCGCTATACGCGTGTTGTGAATTTTTAATTATTTATTTTAAATATTTATTGTACGATTGCGTGAACTTAAACCTTTTTCGAGTCAATCAATAAATGTCATATCGAATTGTCAAACCTTTATTGTAGAATTGACATATACAGGGTGGTTGTTATATATAATATATATACAGGGTGGTTGTTAACTATAATATACAGGGTGTCCCAACAGTGTGTTCTCCGGCCATATCTCCATAACTACTGAAGATACAAAAAATTTTCAACACAATTTCTTTTTTAATTTAAGAGGTCTACAATACAGAATTAGTTTCATCTATACAGAGTGAATCAAAACAGTGGTGCCGGACACAACTTTTTTATTTCAAATGGTATGTACTATATATGAAACCATATTTGGATTGCCCATAAAATTCTACACATTTTTTGTATACCATTGCCTATACCTAAACCTAACCGTTCTGGAGATATTTAACATTTTGTCTAAAAACTACCTTTTGCAGTCACTATTTTATTTATTCATATTTTATTTATTTTTAACTTTAAGAAAAAGATTTTTGGTACAGATGTTGTTGATACATGAGCTTATCACAAGCCATTATTAAATGTACTTTTATCGCTACAGGGTGGTCATGGTAGTAAACAAAATCTCAGAAATTTCAAAATGACGGAACTCAATTTTCTTAAATAGCATGTCCTATATTTTTCAATTCTAAATTCTTCATTTAATAAAGTACTTTCATTTTTGTTAAGTATGTCTTATACCTATCTGAGATATTTTCTGAGATTTGTAGATTTATTTGAATTATTTCTTTTAAAACGAGTTATTATCTAAGGTGGCCGTGGAAAACGGCAAACAAATGAAGCTGTTTACTTTAATAATTAATTTTCAGGCGACAATAATGTACAAGCATTAGTTAGTTCTAGTACGTGACTCCTTTAAACAGTTATCCTTTTTTTTGTACTAATATCATACGTGCCACAAGCTCTCTATGAGCTTGTCAGGGATGCGTTAAGCTGGCTATTGTAATATTGCCCGCTGCGGCTGCGACCGACCTACTAGGTGTTTTCCATCGGCATTCGTCTTACAAAAACCGGGAAAATGCAGAAAACCTAGTTCGAAGGGGCCGAAATGAATCCTGAACACAATCCGACACATAAATGTTCCATCTCTCTCATAGGACCCATATGTACCAGGAGGGGATTCGAACACACACATATAATAATAATTTAATAATAATAATTTATTTCGATCCGTTTGACCAATTACATGGTTTTGGACATAGTCAATTTTAAAAGATAAATCAAGAATAAAATATAAATTAATTAATTGCCTGACCAAGCGTCAAGCCCGTTACCAGCGGATCCAACCAACTTTGGCTATGCAACCATTTAACCCTTGAGTGGCCGGCATTAAAAATTTCCGTCATTGACCAGCTGGGGTATTTTTGATACCCCACATTATATTCTTTTTCTTTCATTTTTTTATTATTATTATTTTTTTTATTTTCATTTCACATTTACCTATGAACAATAATAAAACTACTTTAATACCAAGAATGGCTTTATTAAGCAATAATGAACAATACAATACATAATTAAAAACATAAATTTAATTTTGTTGTAGCTGACAATCTGGACAGAAATGTGTCTGTTCTGTGGTTCTATGAAGCCGACAGATGTATTTTGCACACACGGAGCACGTATATTTGGTTTTTCTGTCTTCTTTTCTTGGACAAATGGCACACCGGCCCGAGGAGGAATGAGGACGTGCAATAGGGTTTTGGTTTTCACCTTGAAGTCCTAGAAAGAGTTGTATTGCGTCTCTTATAGGCTTATTGCGGCTTTGTCCACTCTGATTTCTATCTAATACATTGGGTTTTACCAACTCCATTGGAAGCTGACGGAGAAACATTTTTCTGCGGTGTTTATCATTCGGTAAATAACCTGGATTTTTTGTGCTCCAAATAACATACGCATTTAGGGCGGCAATGTCGATTATTTCCATGAATAATCTAAAAGGCCATCTTCTTGTGGCACGTGCACAGGAATATTGACTTGTCATTTGGTCTCCTGTGTCCACAGCTCCCTTAGTTTTATTGTAGTGCATTATAATATAAGGTTTATTTTTGTCATTTGACTCGTTTACTTCATTTCCTACAATTTCGGTAGAAAGCAATAAAACACTTCTATTCTTTTTGGGTACATAGGAAACGAGAGCCATGTCTTTGGTAAATCCGAAAATTGAGGTACACTCTTGACGTTGACGATTCGAAAGAAACTCTTTCGGTATTTCTTTTTTGTTGGCCCTCAGCGTACCAGTTAGTGTTATATTCTTTTGCAGAAGCTCAGTTGCCAAATCAACAGATGTAAAAAAATTATCTACCGTTAACCCTCTACCACTTCCAAAATATGGTTCCATGAGATCCATAACAACTCGTTTGCCTTGTTGGATTTCTCGTTGCCCATTTATCATTCCGGTATAAACTTGTAAATTTTGAACATACGCAGTTTCAGTATCGGCACATACCCAGATTTTTATACCGTAGCGACCTGGCTTACTTTTTATGAATACCCTGAATGGGCACCTTCCTCGAAAAGTAGCAAGTCTCTCATCAATTGTTACGTTAGTACCTGGCCAAAAGTTCTTCTCGCAGGCGGATCGAAAAAGTTCAAAAATGAAACTAATAGCTTCGAGTTTATTGTGATTCTGAAGTATCCTTTCAGTCCTTGTTTCTTTGTTGTCAAATCTGATATATCGAGAAATACCTTTGAATCGATTACGAGACATTGCTGCCGTAAAGAAGGGCATCGAAAATAACTTTTCACTAGACCACATTTCTTCGAGGTGTAGTTTCTTCCATGGTTGCGACCTGCTGCAATTAAGATTCCAACGAATGCATATATCTCGTTAGGAGTCACATTTCTCCACTCATTGGGATTTTCTAAGCTTGTTCTGGCTTTTCTATTTGTTTCTAAACAAATTTCGTTGACCATGTCATCTGTGATGAAAAGGCGAAACGCGTCATTTATTGTAGAGACATTACGTGAATTTTCTGTGAGGCCGAGAGGACCTACAACTATATTACGTGCTCTTCTTCTAGTAGCAGCTGGGGGATGTGACGACCACACAAAATTAGCCTTAGAATTAAAATTTCTAACGTTTTCTGGAGGTTCACTTTCTTCAGCGTTATGTAAAAGTTCAATTTCGTCATCTACCTCGTCAGCGACTTCAGCTTCCATATCCACAGTGTCTTCTTCAGTATCGGTTTCATCTTGAGTTAGTGTGAACTCGTCATCACTATCACTTTGCAGCGCGAGGATTCTAAGTTCTTCCTCTGTAAGATATTTTCCAGCCATTTTTTTTCTCAAAAGAAAAGTGAACTCGGCTACAGTCAATTCAGTATTGTCACTTTCTGCAATACGCATGCGTGTGTAACGGTAACCAACCGCAAAATGTGTTTATCCTATTACAGCAACGGTACCGCGACAGGCCAGCCGGGGTATACCTGTTACCCCAAGCGTGTATTTATTTTTATTCAAAATTATACGTAAATGTATTTATAAAAGACATTTGGCAAATAATTTCGCAATATCTTAGTAACGCATAAAAAAATATTTAAGTAATAAAACGTGGAAACAGAAAAGTTATTAAGCGAAAATTATAATGGGGTATTTGAAATACCCCTGCCGGCCACTCGAGGGTTAATAAAGAAATAATTCAATAAATCTAATAATTCATGTTTTAACAAGTTCCCAACCACATTCCCAACAGTCTAACACTTTGAAAAATAATTATTAATGTCAATCGATTCATTGTTTACCGATTTTCCACAGCCACCTAAGACAAATGTTCGTTTTAAAAGAAATAATTCAAATAGATCTGAAAATCTCAAGAAATGTCGCAGACAGGAATAAGACATACTTAAGAAAAATGAAAGTACTTTATTAAGCGAAGAATTTAGGATAGAAAAATATAGGGCATGCTATTTAAGAAAATTGTGTTTTGCCATTTTGAAATTTCTGTTATTTTGTTTATTACTATGGCCACCCTGTAGCGATAAAATTACATTTAATAATGGCTTATGATAAGCTTATACAGGCTGAGTTTTTTTCGATGTTTAGCATTGGGATCTCGGAAACTAGCAGAGCTAGAGAGACGGTTAAATGGGAAAAGATTTGTAGTTTTAGGAGCCCAGTTTAATGCAGCTTTTGTTTTTTTCTTAAAGTTCATGGCTGGCTAGATATTTTGAAAAAACTGATTTTTTATAAATTCGTTAAATGCATATAGCTCGGTTATTATTGATTTTAGAGAAAAGTGGCAAGACAAAAGTAGTACAGAATTATGTTCTTAATTAAACAGTCGAACTAAATCTTCCATATAAGCTCTTATTTTTCAGTTGTGACATAAACATCAGTTTTTCTAAATAGAAACCATAGTAGGCCATGAATGAAAAAGAATGGCCTTTTTTTACCTTTGCAACGATATAACATTCGATATGGTTATTTAAAAAAACGACGGAGATACGGCAATTTTTCTTTTTCAAAATTGTTAATATAGTTGGCCATGGAAACAAAAATTTATTGACAAAAGCAAGTTATAAATGGTGAGCAAATAAAAATCAGATTAGAGTAGGCGCTGCAAAGAAAATGTATGTCTGTGATTAAATAAAAGGTCAATACATTTGACAGAGCATGAATGTATTACATTAATTAATTCAGTTAATCACTCTAATCTGATTTTTATTTGCTCACTTATATTACTTTGACGTTTTGTTCGCCCTGTCTTTTTTTCATACGTTTCAGAATCAAAACTCTAATACCAACAATGGTTCAATATTTCAATAGCCTCCTAGGAGAACCTTCAACCTCAAAACATCAGTATCACTATAATTTCATGTTTTCTTCAATTTTGCAAATTTTTAACATTGATTTAATGTCAACTCTTTTTTGTAAACACTCACTTTATGACCGCTTTTTGTTGAGATAGGGTTCATTTTCATCACCAACTCAAAATACTGTTAAATATCAAACAGCTATGTGAAACATTGAAATTCAAAACCAATAATTCGTACGTATAAATTATTTTATAGTTTACAAACACGAAGCAGCGAAACCTTGGAAGATCATTCTTGTGGTTCTGAAAAGAACCTTTCAAAATTCACCGGATGAACAACTGCAAGTATACCAGGGTCGGAGAGTAGGACTTGACCTTCATATTGCTAATCCGAAGCCTTTTTAACAAATCTAAACTATCGAGAACAAAAATAAACTAAAAATATTTCTAAAGATGTTGGAAAAGACCACCATTATTTGCAATACATAAATTACACCTCTTTAAAATCGAATTTACTGCTTTCCTAGTAGAACGTCCTTCATTAGGGGCTATTCTGTAACTTATTAACA
Source organism: Dorcus parallelipipedus (assembly GCA_958336345.1). Classification (NCBI taxonomy): domain Eukaryota; kingdom Metazoa; phylum Arthropoda; class Insecta; order Coleoptera; family Lucanidae; genus Dorcus; species Dorcus parallelipipedus. The sequence goes on from OY284475.1 coordinate 36,683,741, forward strand.
GGCTATTAAAATTTAAGGGTACGTTAAAATTCAAAATAGAGTCTTGTGATTCGCTGTTACTACGATAACTGTACTTTTTATTTAATCACAGATATACATTTTCTTTGCACCGCCTACTCTAATCTGATTTTTATTTGTCCATCGTTTATAATTTGCATTTGTCAATAAACTTTTGTTTCCATGGCCAACCATATTAACAATTTTGAAAGTGAAAAACTGCCGTATCTCCGTCGTTTTTTTAAATAACCATATCGAATGTTATATGTTGAAAAGGTAAAAAAAGGCCTTTCTTTTTCATTCATGGCCTACTATGGTTTCCATTAAAAAAAACTGATGTTTATGTCACAACTGAAAAATAAGAGCTTATATGGAAAATTTAGTTCGACTGTTTAATTAAGAACATAATTCTGTACAACTTTTGTCTTGCAACTTTTCTCTAAAATCAAGAATAACCGAGCTATATGCACTTAACGAATTTATAAAAAATCAGTTTTTTCAAAATATCTAGCGAGCCATGAACTTTAAGAAAAAAACAAAAGCTGCATTAAACTGGGCTCCTAAAACTACAAATCTTTCCCCATTTAACCGTCTCTCTAGCTCTGCTAGTTTCCGAGATCCCAATGCTAAACATCGAAAAAAACTCACCCTGTATATCAACTACATCTGTACCAAAAATCTTTTCCTTAGAGTTAAAAATAAATAAAATATGAATAAATAAAATAGTGGCTGCAAATGGCAGTTTTTAGACAAAATGTTAAATATCTCAAGAACGGTTAGGTTTAGGTATAGGCAATGGTATACAGAAAATGTTTAGAATTTTTGTGGGCAATCCAAATTTGGTTTCATATATAGGGCTTGCCATTTCAAAAAAAAAGTTGTGTCCGGCACCACTATTTTGATTCACTCTGTATAGATGAAAATAATTTTGTGTTGTAAACCTCTTAAATTAAAAAAAGAAATTGTGTTGAAAATTTTTTTGTATCTTCAGTAGTTATGGAGATATGGGCAGAGAACACACTGTTGGGACACCCTGTATATACGGAATTTCATAATTGAGGGATAACCATATGCTACATTCACGTGTGTATTCCTAGCGGTTACACGTAATACCAATACCTGAAATAACTTTTACGCTAGGTGGCGCCCTCTTTCTTAATTAACAACTAGGTAACGAGCTACCGAATCCTATTGTGTATCCCCACCCCCATCTCCACTGAGCTGGGTATAATTTCAGGTAGCTTGTTCACCAATGCAAAGGGGTCTCCCTCGACTTTCGTAAACCATTCAAGGTCAATTATTTTGACATAATTAGGTAGGTAGCAAATTATTTGATCTTCCACAAGGTAAAAGAGCAGTTACGTGTAAGTGGGTTTTCAAGACTAATGTGTCGATTCTGCTCGTATCTGTAGCAACTATAAGATCTGTAAACCTGTAACTCAATTATTAAAATATGGAATTTTGAAGTTCTGTGGAAGATATGATTTCTCCTAGGTTCCTAGGATTACTTGTAAATCTCTGTGGTATTATCTTATAGACTTAGAAAAAATCGTATCATATTGAGAACTTCAAAATTCCACCTTTTAATAAATGACTTACAGATCTTACAGTTTAGACCATTCAGCTCTGTTTGTCGTAGCGGCTTCGAAGAATTTTCATGTACGTTTCCTGAAAGTGGAAGGAAAATAGGCTTATTTCAAAACCACTAAAAATAATTATAGGTACCATTTAAAAAGCAAAAGTTGCTTGCCATAGCAACAAAACAAAAGACAAAACGAAGGAACCATATACGTCAAAGCATTTGTAGGAATACATCAAAGAATTTTTGTATTAAACATTCTTTCATAACTTTTTAAATAAAAAAGTTACAGCCATTATTCGATACTTTTGTTCCACTCTGTATTTATGTTGTTAATATAATTAGAAAAAGAAAAGAGAAAATAAGCTGCATTCTATCAGAAGCAATGTTTAGGAATTATTTGAGGATATTTTGTTACGATAATGAATGGTCTTCAACAATACGTTATATATTTTTCTATTTCAATATTAAGAAGATAAACAATAACAGGTTACGATGAAACTGCAGCGAGATTGAACAGACCCTCATCTGAATAATTTAGTCGATCTAAAAAACTGTACTAATTCGCATCTGTCGTTTGAGATGTAAGCCAGGAGCTTAATGGAATTCATGTCGATTTAGTGCACCAATTGGTTCTAATCTGTTCTTCTCTGTACATGATTGCTTTTAAGCGAGTTTTATGATCAGTTCCACTAGTCACTCTCCTGATCAAATTCGTTATAGAAAGTATTAACACGTAATCGAAAATTCTAAACGCAATAAAAATTCTAGACATAATTTTTAAACTTCTTACATTCTTCTATGAAAGCAACGGACATGACTTGAACATATTTAAAAAAAAAATTAATTTTACCAAGGTAAAAAAAATATCTAATATTTTTATTAATTATCTCACATTCCTTAAAACTTTTCCGGAACAAAGCCAACTTGATTAGGTTAAATTTCCCTGCCGCTTTTAGTACCCGATCCTGTGATATTTGCAGAAACAATAAAAACGCTTTGTTTTTCTTGTTAGAGACGGAAAACCACCCCTAATAGCCCCAAAATTGTGGTCGAGATTGAGAATTATCCTTATTTGCGAATTTGTATCGCCAGTTATATACGCAAGTTATTCGAATAATTACGTGCGCAGATGCCGGAATAGTTTTCACTATTGTTGCATGATCGTCGTCGTTAGGCAGCGCTCACACTGATGAAGCAAAAACGTTTTCGCACAAAACATTTTTGACTAATTTTATTAAAAAGCGTTTTTTTTTCTCCATGCTTTAAATAGAATCAGGCACACACTGATATATCAAAACAAAAAACAGTTTAAAACACGCTAAAACAGTTACTGTAAAGTTTAAAGCACGCTAAAACAGTTACTGTTTTAGTGTGTTCTTTGCTTGAAAACGTTTCGCTTCATCAGTGTGAGCGCAGCCTTAGAGCGTTTTCACACACACCGGCAAAACCGGAGCCGGTGACGACTCCGGCGCCGGATACAATGCAATCAAATTAATGCTTTCACACATAGCCCGGTCCGGCAAATTTGCCGGTCCGGCAGCCGACACCGGCAAATGCAGCCGGTGTTGATCTCGACAAGCCGGATGCCGGACCGATTTCCGATTTATCGATTTCCATGTTTTCTTATGTACACTTGTCCACACAGGTCTAAACGTGCCGGTGCCGGAGAACTGTTTGTTTAATTTTACTTCAGTATTGTTATTGTCCTCAAAGTAATCAGAGCGTGTTTTCATTTTATAATTTTCGTACATTTTTAATTGTTCGAAAATGAGTAAATTGTTTAAGTACGATGTTGTCAGCTTAATTGAACTCGTTGAAAGTAAACCTTGACTGTCGGACAAGACAGCAGATTGCTTCAAAGACAAGGTTGAAAAACAAAAAGCATGGATGGAAGTGTATGCATTCTTTGAAGAAGATTTTCTACAAAACCACGTTCAGAAACTAACTGCTATTAATAACGGCACCGTCAATGCCGGAGTGTGTGAAAGAGTCCACTGGCCGGCACCGGCGACGGCCCCGGCACCGGCTCCGGTTTTGCCGGTGTGTGTGAAAACGCCCTTAGGGTACGGACACAACGGCGCACCGCTTATCGCACCGCACATAGCACAGACCTTCGCTTTGCACAGGCCAAGCTAATGCATCTATTATTTTAAATGCACTTGGCCTCAACGACGCATCGCCCATCGTCTTGCACATGGCATAGTACCTTCGCCCCACGCAGAGGAATCGAGCCTAGTATTTTTTGGAACATCGCACAGCGCTCATCCGCTATGAACAAGGATAAAATCAGTTGTGTTTTTGCTATAGGACCCCTTTGGGATAAAAAAGGCAATTATCATCACTATAGTCTGGTTTTATAACAAAACTATGGAAAGTAGTGCCAATGGAATGTGAAACAACAGGTAAAGAACACAACTAAAAGTGTTATTATTTTACTTAATTAGGATTACGAGTATTATATAAATAAGAAGAAGATAATAAAGATGAAGGCGTAAACATTTCCATTGAAATTGCATTAAAAATGGTACGGAAAGACGATGTGCGGTGCATCACTGCAGACACTCGTTCGCTACATTCTGAGCAAAGCAAAAATGATGCTATCCTATGTGCGATGTGTCATGCTATGTGCGGTGCGCCGTTGTGGACGCACACTTAGGGTTTCTAATGTCATATCAAATAAAAATTGTTCATTTTAATTTGTAACATCTGTCAGGTGAAGAAAGTTAGTGAAAATTTATCAAGAATTACCCCTGGACAAGTAACTAATGCAATTAACAACTTTTATAGTCGATTAGGATATTGCATGGAGGTAAATGAAGAAATTGAAGAAAATGAAGAAAACTTGTTGTGGTGTTTGTTTTGAATTAAAGAATTTCTGTTTTCCTTATGTTTTAAGTTTACTTATTTTAGAAAGAATCGCTATTATTTTGTAGTACAAGTATAAGTATCGAAATCACTAATAACAGAAGAGATTCGTGACAGCTGTCATCTCATATTCTATTTTAAAAAGGACACTTTAATTTACAAATTGTAAATGTTGCTATGGATTCTCATATTCGTACGTAACAGCAATGTTTTATGTTAAAATAAATTCACGGTATATTATATAAATTAACTGGACTTCTAAAATATAGAAATAAATAAATAAATAGTTATTCTTAATGTTAACAACAAAGGTAAGTATAAAATGTGAAATATTTTAAATATGTGTAATAAGTTCATTTTTTAAATTTATTTCCTAAATATTTGTCCAATAATTCCATTTTCTCTTTGTGTCGCCTTTCCCGTGTTTCTTCTCGTTCTTTTGCAATATACCTTAGCGTGTCATGTATCGGCTCCTGTGCTAATCTCTTCTCTTTATTTGGCTTTTCATTTTCCTTAACTTCTCTATTAACTTTAATAATCTTTTTAATTTGTTTGGTGTCACATAGAATCTCAACACTGTCATCTTTGGCAGCAATCTTGGATAATTCATTTTCATATTCAATATTATGTCTTGTCTGGCAACTTTTGTGATTGTTATTAATCAGTGATATGGGAAATTTAGATCCAGATATGGCTTATATTGCAGAACATACTGTCATGTTCACAAGGACACACAGTTTTCGGATTCTTCAAATAAGCAGAGAGTTACTTTCAATCTTCAATACAAAGGAAATTCTTCACCTACAACAATAAAACAAAGATCTAAACATTTATTTTACAAATGAAATGTAACATACCTTAATTTTATGTGTATTCTTTAAACCATGCAGAAGTTCCTTAAGAATATCAGTTTTCTTACTTCCAACACGAACATTAGATGAAAAACGTAAACTAAAACAGAAACACAGGGGCAATTTAAGTATATATTAAAAATTATACTAAGTAAATTATATCTTACAGTGTCCGATTCAGAGTCTTCAATTTTGTTATTGAATTCACCTACGCAAGAAGCATGGGTTGCTAATAATATAAGAAGCTTCTGTAACTGGCTCGAAGAACAGGCTAAGGAGTTGGCAGACAGGAAACAAGATGAGCAGCATAACGTTTCTGCTGATGTGCCGGTGTTGAAGGTCCAGGAAAATGTTCCGGTGACAGCTGTCATGTCGACTCAGGGAAATGATATGAAGTTCAGGCATAGAAACGGCCGTTTGAGAAAATTCGTAGTTAAATTGCCAAACGGAAAAAGCCTAAGAATAAAAAAACAAGAGGCAATAAAATTAGGACTTATTAATTAATTTTTTTTGTTATGTTTGAAAGAATTAAAGTTTGATATTGAATAATAGTTCAATCTAATGTTTTTAACTTACCGAAATTTGTCCAAATTAATGAAAAAGCCACATAATTTGACAATCACTGACACGAACGTATACATCAGTATGACAACTAACAAGATGACAAGATAATCTCGAACTAGGTAGGATTCGTGACGTCAGTTAGCCTCGAACCCCTATTTTTAGATTCAAATTTAAGAAAATCAAAGGCAAAGTTAAAATATTTTATTATGAAATCTTAAATAGAAAATTATTTTATGATTGACGAAACAAACGGACAAAAGATTCACTGAAAATTTATCGAATAAACATCAAAGGAAAAATAAAATAAATCATTGGCTTTTCAAAAATAAAAAACTAGCACCGACGTAGTGGGGACAAGCCTATATAAAGCGCTTCGAACTGACGTTCGCTCTCATTCACCTGACATTCACCAAGGAGTGATTAACTCTAACCATCAAACTCTCATTCACTTGACAACCCTCACGGAGTGATTAACTCTTACCACCAAACTTCCTCCACACAAAAGTAATTAACATTGAGTGATTAACTCATTACATTTATTATACAATACACTTATCATTGGGCGATTAGCTTATTACTTAAATACTCATCTATCTGACATTTATCACAGAGTAATTAACTATAGACAATTTAATTTTCTACATATAAAAAAAGGAATTAACATTGAATGATTAACTCAGCACATTTATTATATGAACACTTATCATTGGGCGATTAGCTTATTACAGTTAATACACTTATCATTGAGCGATTAGCTTATTACAGTTAACACTTATTATTGATTGACTGAGTTAAATAACTTATAATAAATTAATTATCGTCATCGATATTATTGTTATTAACATCATTGTTTTTATAAAACATTTAAAAATTTTGAATAAAATAAAAAAGTTTGAACATAAATCTAGCATTTTTATTTATCTCTACTGCTGCTCTTTCTACATAGTCCCATTTTATTTACATACAAAAGATAATTATAAAAAGAAAAATTGCTACTAAGTAAACCACAAGACTAATGAAATAGTTAAAAGATAAACTTTTGACACATCAAAAGTCTGATAATAACCAGTGGTAATACGTCATAGCAATACGTTTCGCAAAACATGTTGCACCTACTTTTTTGTACGTATCTCTTTCTATACAATGCCACAGCACGTTTATGAATACGAGGTTCTCTTTCTAAGGGAGGATAGGAATGTGCGCAGGCGCTGCTCGTGTTTAAACGTATGTCGTGTTGTAGACATCTACAGTATTATTCTCTGTAATCAATGACAAATGATTACTAATCATCTATCAATTTCTGATATTTAAGTTTGAAAATTACATAATTAGCTCTCGTTTGTGTAATCTGCGGTTCAACATTTAGAACAACAGATTCAACAGTCAGTTTTCATAGCTAAGCTAAATTTAAATTTCTATAACCTAAAATAAAAACGTGAGTATGTTAAATGTGAGTGACAGTGAGAAAACAAAAAATAAAATAGATTGAATACTACATGGAATAACAAATGGAATATTTATGTTATTTATGTTTTTTAAGTTTCCAACTAACGAAAACCGTCGTCGCATTTGGCTCAATACATATACTCAATAACAAGAGTCGTTATACATAAATGTATACGTGCTAATAATTATTATACATATTATGATTTACAAAGTAAGTACCTATAGTAAATATTCACATACATGTTTTGAATTTAAAATCCGCGGTCAAGTATTTACCAATCAGATTTACTGCCTCCTCATAGAGAAGGATAGATTTTGGATCAACTATAGAATGAAATGCTCAAGAAAGAGAGAAAAGATAGATATGAATGTGCATTCTTAAATGGTACATGTTTTGTTCAATCTTCCGCGGCAACTCTTGATCTAAATCTCCCATATCTCTGTTAACAACAGATTCTTTCTTGCGTCTTAATACCGTTTTGTAACGATTTTCACATTGCTGTGGGGATTTAACTACCATTATTTTCTCCTTAATATCTTGACTCATTTGAAGCCACATTGCCTTCTTATTCTTAAATATATTTCCTTGGCTCTATTTCTTCCATCTACAGGATGTCGCTAAATTCCGTGGACATGGCTTAACCACAGATTCCTGTATAATATAAGATGATTTAGCTCAACTTATCTATATCCAAAAGTGCTTCGTTAAGTCGGTATTCTGCTTCATAGTTGTTGAAAAAAAAGGTAATTTTTTTTATAACAAAAGAACGCTTGAATTAATTTGGATGATATTTGGTACGATGATCAATGGTAAGATAAATCACATTTTTAGATGGTTTGAGTAATTTACAGTGGGTGGCAAGTGTGAGAAACAGGGTTGCCATCGAACAGATATTGCAAGAACTCTTTTGAGGTTAGGAAGGTAACATTAATTAGTAAATTTTTAGAATGAAGCATTCATTAGGAAACTTTTTTTAATCTTTGAAATTTTTGATATTTGTTACGATTTAGTCACAAAATGGAAAAATCTAAGAGGTTGCAGCATTTCTTATTAAAAACAGGTACACTATAATAGGCTGCATAGAAAAACAAATACCTGCTACATGCATAAATATTTTTTTTTTCATTAAGAGGAATCCTACAAAGTTACCCCTCAGAAGTTCGCATTTTACTATCCCTACTTTTTGCTACGTTAAGGGGAAATATTTGTGATATTATGATTGGTTGGTTGGCAGTCGCCTGCCGACCATGCGGCTATTGAAAACCACCAACATTAGTTGCTTAGAGCTATCTCTGTTCAACACATATTGCGAAAGAACGATAATAACTCTTGCGTGTCGGTGGTTCCGTCATCATAAGCAACTTACTAGGCTGCGTTCGGTCATAATGTTCAATATTCAACGGGTTCAGAAATACACATGCATGTACATAATTATATTCAAATACTTACACATTTTTTACGGTAAATTGTAATAAGACGCAATTATCGTTCAAAGTAGACTTTATTTTTAATTGCACGTATGCGTCGTATAATAGAAAAGGAACAAGTAGTTATCTATATTTGTAAAATATTGAAGAGGATTGAAGTTGCAACACCAAAAATTTTACGTATAATCCTATTTCATGCCCATGCGAAATTTTAATATTACCTGCAGCTCAACAGTGTAATGAAATCCATTATTTTATTTATTTAAATTGTAAACATGGGTAAATTAAACTCCATTAACAAGAAGGTCACATATAGGAAAAGAAAAATCGGCGGTAAATATATAAATGTAAATATGTATCTACATATATTTTTTCGAAAATTGTTAAAAAATGTTGATAATTAAGTACATGACAAACATCATGACGCGAAGTGACTGTTTTTTGTTTGCAGAACGTAAAAGTCTTTTGCACTGGCGTCACATCTTTTGGTGTCATCGGAACGCCAGTGTCGTTTACTATAAGGTAAATGAAATAAATTTTTCAAAAATTTACGATGATATAAACATAGATGTAAATCTGCAAGGTTTGGATATTACAAAAGAAATGGTCGAGTATGTAGTAGTCGAAAAGATATTTTTCGCCTAACATATGTGAAAGTAACTCATATTAACCCTAAAAATGTGACGGAAAGTAATGTTTATCTGCCCTAGGGCTGCTAAACTCATAACAACACGATTTATAGTTCGTAACCTAGCAACGCATTGACTTTCATTTGCGCGCCTTGACATTTCACAGAATTTTTCATTAAACGTCAGTTTTAAACAAAGTTTGAATTTGATTTAGGGCTAAGCGAAAAACAGTTGTGTGTCACACACGCAGAAACGCATTAGCAGCCCTTAGATATGAGCTGCCCTCGCTTCGCTTCGCTCGCTTGTGCAGCTCATAGCCGCGGGTTGCTAATGCTCACTTTCTACCCCTGTGACACAATATACTATATATGTACCACGGCAGCAAAGTGTCTTTATCGACCTCGTTTACTTGCTCATAAATGGTACATAAATAACTATTAAATCCAGAATGTAAAAATATTTCGCATCTTGCAATTTTTGATTGAAGAAAAGGCCACAGTTTAAGAAAATATCAAAAAAGTTTATTTCTTTTGAAACCGATATGAAGTTGGCAATAACTTTCAGCAATAAAAAAAAATTCTAAAATAATACCAAAACAGTTTCAGTATTTATGTATTAGTATAAAAATCTACTAATTAAGTAATATTCAATAACATAAAATGAATATTTTTAGAAATTGATTCCAATTAGTTTAACATGTATAGTATGCAAAATTTTAGAAAAACTTCTGACGAACTATCTTCAATATTTTTGTGATAAACATAATATTATTAAAAGAAATCAACATGGTTTTAGAAAACATTTTTCCTGTGTTACTCAACTGATAAATTTTCATACTGAATTGGCAGAAATAATTGATGATTAAGGGACAGGTAGACGCAATTTTCATCGATTTTACAAAAACCTTTGATAAATTTCCTCATGATTTTATTATAAGAAAATTACAAAATTTGGGGTGTGATATACGAGCTGTAAAATGGATAAACGAATATCTTAAGGACAGGAAACAGAGAGTTAGAATAAATAATATCTATTCATCTGAGCTGACTGTCATTTCTGGAGTACCTCAAGGTAGTGTGATCGGACCAATATTATTCATTATATTTATAAATGATATTTCACAAAATTTAAGTTGCGAAACGAAATTATTTGCTGATGACTTCGTTATTTATAACAAAAGAAAAAATACATAAGATTGGATTTTACTCCAGAAAGATTTAGACAAAATTCATATGTGGTGTGACGAAAATAAAATGGAAATTAATACAAAGAAATGTGTTGCAGTATCGTTTGGTATTACAAAATTATTTCAGACCCATTCATACAAATTAGAAAATGAATTACTAACATATAATGATACGTGTAAATATCTAGGAGTGACCTTTAGAAATGATTTAAATTGGAGTAGTCATATTCAGAATATCTTCAAAAAAAGCTTATAAATCACTATATTGCATTAGAAGAAATCTTAAAGACTCTGGAAAACCTGTACTTAAAAAAGCTTATATGACATATATCCGTCCCAAAGTTGAGTACGCACACGAAGTTTGGGATCCGCACCAACAATATTTAATTGAAGATCTAGAAATATTGCAGCATAAAGCAGCTCTTTATGTTATGAATGAAACTTCATCTGTTTCACGCATACTATGGGAATTAAATTGGGAAACTTTATCTTCTAGAAGACAAGAAGCAAGATTAAAATTATTTTGTTATATTCATTTCAAAGTTGATTCGATGCACAATTTTCTAACTAAATTACAAATAAATGATTCGAGCACTAGAAAAAATCATAAATTCATCTATAAAATTCCATTTTCGAAAACTAACAATCATAAATTTTCTTTTTTTCCGAAAACAATTCAAGATTGGAATAATTTAAGTGGAACAAATTTGAAAAAATTAATTGAAAATTGTGCAAAGAAAATAAAAGTTAGGACGTAATTTTTAAAATGCAAATTTTAAGTATTATTAATGTTATAAAACGTATTAGTTGTTTATTTAATGTTTAAGTTGTATATTAGACCACTATATACGATGTACTGTACATCTAATTATATATATAAATAAAATAAAAATAAAATTGACCTATCAATTAATGTTGCGCGAGGCGTACTCAACTTTTTCAAAAATGACAGCATTGTCTTATTTTTAAATCAAATATTTTTAGACGAAAATAATCTATCAATAAGGGGCTTTTGATAGTGTAAAAACAAAAAGGGACATATTTTTTTGTTCGGCCACAATTAAATCTTAAACTTTAGTTCCGCATACTCCGACGCGCACTTCGTTTTTCTCAAAAATGACAGCGTTGTCTTATTTTAAATGATATGTTTTCAGACGAAAAAATCTATTAATAACGGGTTTTCGATAGTGTAAAAACAAAAAGAGACATATTTTTTGTTCGGCCACAATTAAATCTTAAACTTTAGTTCCGCAGGACGCGCGTTTCGTTTTCTCAAAAATGACAGCGTTGTCTTATTTTTAAATCAAATAAAGAGGCGTTTAGTACTGTAAAAAAAGCATTGTGTATCTTTTTATTTTCAATTACATACTTATTTTGAACAAGTTTTCAAATCACCTTAGATTTTCGATGTCCTGGAGTATGCGGAATGAAAGTTTAAGATTTTATTGTGGCCGAACAAAAAATATATCCCTTTTTGTTTTTATATTATCGAAAGCCTAGTTATTAATAGATTACTTTCGTCTATAAACATTTGATTTAAAAATAAGACAACGCTGTCATTTTTGAAGAAGTTGAGTACGCCTCGCGCAAAATTACTTGATAGGTCAATTTCGAATCAATTTCTAAAAATATTCATTTTAAGTTATTGAATATTACTTAATTATTAGATTTTTATACTAATATATAAATACTGAAACTGTTTATTTTTGAAAGTTATTGCTAACTTCATTTGAACTTCTTTTCTAATTCTATTTAAATGTACATTTTTATGTTTTTACTATTTCGCTTCTAATACACATAAGTTGATTCAAACACAAAATTACAAAAAAAAAGAAAAAAACGTAAGTGTCCCACTTCAAATTTTTAAGGAGTGCATTTAAATAAATAACGAGAAAAAGGAGTTGATGCAAAAGTTAGTTACACAAAATAATGTTTTACACAAAAAAGTTGTACGTCAGAATAGGCAAAACGATGATTCTATAAAAATGTAATTTTCCTAGTGATGTAATTTAGCCGGCTAAAAATACCTTTTGCTCCAACTGTGGAAAAAGCCGTACCTTTGAATACTAACTTAATCCTATCTGAGATCATGCGCAATAACCCCTAAAAAATCGGAACGCAAAATATATTCTCAGGCCGTGAAAAAAGATCACGTGATTGTCTAGTTTGTTACCGCCTCTTAAGGTGGGGAGAATATATTCACGCCTTACAGAAATAATTCACTAAAAACATACAAATCGGGCGACTTCATAACTTAATTATGGTTACATATTTTTAAAAGCTGTTTTCACTGATTTGTTAACAAAACTTCAATCTACAAAGTGACCAACGCGTTTTTCAAAATTCGATCTGGAAGTATTTTTACTATCGCTGTAAAATTCAACTACAATTTTTCAATGTTAATTATTTTTTTCTTAATTACCAGATGATGATAGAGAAATTTCCTGTGGTCACTTTGTAGTGCTAGTTGTCGGGTATATAAGAAAAAAAAATGAATTAATTATATTCAGAAATAAAGTCTCTATGAATTCGCCCGTTTTAATGGTTTTCGTATATGGAGTTATTTCGTAAGATTGCTCTTAAGAGGCATTCATTAGTGAACTTTTTTTCATATTTGCAACTTTTGATACCTGTTATAATTTTGGTCACCAATTAGAAAACAGCCATTTGGATTTTTCTATTTCTTGGCTAAACCATAACAAGTATCAAAATTTGCAAAGACGCAAAAACATTCAGTAATGACTGACTTTTTCTAAAAATAAAATAGTTATCCATATAAAAAGTATTTGTTCTTCATGTATGGGCTACTTTTTCCGATAAGGGGCGCTGCAGCCACTTTGATTTTTCTATTTTGTGACTAAACCGTAAGAAGTATCAAAAATTACAAAGACACGAAAAAGTTTCCTAATGAACGCTTCTTTCTAGAAACTTATTATCTAAAATTATCTTCATAACATCAAAAAAGTTATTGCGAAATCTGTGCTGTGGTAAACTGAAAATGTGACTTACCTTTCCGTAGATACCCATGCCAAATATCATACAAATTGGTTCAAGCGTTCTTTTGTTATAAGAATAATTAACTTTTTTTTCAACAACTTTGAAGCAGAATACTGACTTAACGAAGCGATTTTGGATATAGATAAATTTGATTAAATTATCTTATTTTGAGCCCAGGAGTCTATGGTTAAACCTTGTCCACAGAATTTAGCGACACGCTGTATTGTTCGTACAGATCAAGCAATAATTTGGTTTTCTCTTGAGACCATGCAACTGGAAAATGAATATATAAATTTTTGTAAATAACTATTTAAAACTATATAAGAGGTACATATTACCATTTTCTTCAGTCTCATTTTTCTGTTTAATCACGTGTACATTCAAGAAATGTTGCTGAATATCAGTCAATGGCCCTTTAAGTTCACAAATTCTACACACACCGACTGCTGGGGAAGAACTTGCTTGTGCCTGGGAGTATTCCATTCTACCAAATTAATAATTCAACTGCAGCATAATTCAATTCAGCATGGTTTTATGAAAAATAGAGATATTGACTCTGCTTTATTCCAATTTATTGATAAAATTATTACCAATTTAGATCACAAAAATTCTCCTCTTGGTCTTTTCATAGACTTTACCAAAGTATTTAACCATGCAAATCACATAACCTTATCATCAATTGCGCCACACATAATTACACGTTCCACTCGAAAGTTTTACTCTGTTACAGAATTTGGTTTACTCTGCGCTCATGTACACTATGGCAGATTCATGTACAGGGTTTTTGTTTATATTTTGACCGGTACCTACACATTTTGTTATTAGACATACAAAAAAATTACAAATACAAAAGTTTTAGGGATATACCTGAACCGCCAGAATTTACCAAAAAAAGAAACAAATGACGATCGGACACCTAACAAATGAGTATCAACTTTGTTATTTTAAATGGAACACTCAGTATATTTTCTCAAATTATGAAAAATATATTCTTGCTAATTCCAAAAATATGTAGTTCTTTTATATTTGGTTTCATATTGTTAAAAAATTTATTTACTTTGATTTAAAAAAATGTTATTATGTAACAAGTGATAATTATAATTAAAGGACCGCTCATCTGGGACATTTTATAAGATAAAACACTAACAATTAAGACAAATAAACGTACTATATAAAATAAATTTATCAAAATATACCAAACAATATTAATTTCAAACTTAAATATTGCATAAATTATTAAACCAAATATAGACAAACTACATATTTTTGGAATTAGAAGGCAAATGTCTTGCTTAATTCGAGAAAATATACTGAGTGTTCCATTTAAAATAACAAAGTTGATACTCATTTGTTAGGTTTCCGATCGTCATTTGTTTTTGTTTCTAGTAAATTCTGGCGGTTCAGGTAAATCCCTAAAACTTGTATTTAACATTTTTTGGTGTGTCTAATATAATAAAATGTGTAGGTACCGTTCAAAATATAAACAAAAACCCTGTACACTGTGTCAGATTCTGTTCGCGCACAGAGTGCGAAGGTGTAACTCAGTGGAAAACGCTATTTATCAAGCAGTTCTCTATCTAGATTGTTTTGATCTATGGACATTAATAATTGATTTTTCAAGCGAGAATGAGGTACACACATTACTTATTTTAAGTAAGTACCTGTCTTCGTTAGACAATTATACATTTTCTTTGTTCTTACACCATACATGCCCCAAGCTCTCCATGAGCTTGTCAGAGAAACGTTAGGCTAGTTATTCTGATATTGCCCGCTGCGGCTGCGACCGACTTACTAGGTGTTTTCGTTCGGCATTCGTCTTACAAACATCAGAAATGCAGAAAACTTAGTTCGAAGGTGTCGATGTGAATCCGAAACACAATCCGATATATAAGCGCTCCATCTCTCACATACGATCCATAAATGTACCAGGACGGGAATCGAACCTATACAAGTTTTCCGACCAAGCATCAAACCCGCTCCCAACGCACCCAACCAACCCAGCTGTACAACTATTTAATAAAGAAATAATACAATTAATCTAAAAATGCATGTCTTAACAATTTCACAACTAAAAGTTTCCAATAGTCTAACACTTTGAAAACTAATAATTACTAATGTCAATTCTCAACACAAAAGCCCAAAAAGAATTGTGAAACATGAAAAAAAATGCATAATTTTATTATCCAATACAATCCATAGCCGTCTCATATTTCTGCCTGCTTAATTGTCTTTACCCATTTAATCTGAAGCTGAAACCCCTAACAACGATTATTTCAACAATTGTTGTTAAGGGTTTAAGCTTTAGCTCAAAGTTAAGCTGGAATTGTACAACTGGGCCTAAAACAGAGTATAATCAATTTGAATTACTTACATCTACATATTTTATTTAACCCTACACTGCCCCGTGTATCAGATTTGATACGACTCAATTAAACTTAGTGCTCTCAGTATCATGTCTGCTACAGTCTTATGTATGAGTGCATAAGAGTTATTTTCGTATAGTTTCGTTGAGACATCTTGTAGTACATGTTACTTCTTGTTGTGTTTTACTTCTACACCTTCTGACAGTGGGTGTTAATACTACAAGAATAGTCAATTTTTTACCCTGAAACATAGAGGTTTCAGAAGTTAAGTTGAAGATATGTTTTATTATTTCGTAATAATCTTATGAGAAAAAATAAATTTGTTAATGATAAATTGTAGTAACAAAGTTAATTGTATCTATTGCGGTTTTTACAAGAAGAGAATACAAGAAGAGAAACGGAGCGGTCTGTCGGATCGAACTTTTTATTATTCTTCTTTTGTTATTATATTTTAAGGACGCTGAGATCTTCACTTGTGACTAAACACGTGAAAACTTAAAAGGTTCAAACATTACTGCCCACCTTCGAGCGACGCGAGAAAATAACTCGAATTTATAAATAACATGTGGAGAATGAAGCTCACATAATTAGAAATATGATAGAAATGTAAAAGGCGTGACAAATTACACGAACACGATAACGCATCAGTAAAAGCTGCCCACCATAAGATAAGTGAGTTGAGATGGTGTGACTTGGTGTGACTCGAACTTCTGGTAACTGACCCATTAGCTGATGTCATAGAGTAGGTCGTTGTCGTCTACAAAGCACACAATTTCGGAGTACCTGTTTGACCAATGCTCGTCCTCGAATAATCCACACATGCTTCTGCAAGAAGCTGATGGTGAGTGCCAGTCCACCATGTAAAACTGATTGACGAGATTTGATATCTTTTAAATAAGATAATCCTTTCTGGAATTTTGACCATCGCTGTTGAAACTGAAAATCAAGTAGTTCATCCCAGTCATTTCCGCTAAGCCACAAGTCCTGAAGCAAAACCTTTGCTGACACGATAACAGGAGATATCCAACCTAATGGATCGAATAATTGCGCAACTTGAGAGAGTACTGAGCACTTCGTGTTCTCTGGTGTCTTGAAGGTGTACGTTGCTTGAAATGGAATTCATCAGACTTTGGATCCCAGAATATGCCCAGCATCTTAGTAAAATCGGGAAGTTCAACAGAACCTGAAAGAATATTTCATTCTCTGGAGACATGATGAAGTAACATAGGGTGATTTGCAGACCACTTGCTCAACTCAAACTGACCGCATGCCAGAAGTTGAATCAATTCGTCTTGTCTCATGACTGATTCAGCAAGTGAATCAGCACCTGATAATATGTCATCTACGTAGGTTTCATGAATGAGGCATTCAGCGCCAAGGGCCAATCGTTCACCTTCGAGATTTGCAAGTTCACGTAAGTTGCGAATTGCAAGAAATGGAGCACACGCGGTACCGTAGGTTACTGTATTGAGTCGATAATCGCAAACGGGCTCTGACGAACTGGTGCGCCTGACAATGCGTTGTAGGTCCCTGTCAGCAGGATCAACGAGAATTTGTCGAAACATTTTCACGATGTCTGCACAAAAAACAAATTTGATTACGCCAACGCGTCAGTACAAGCGTGAGATCTTTTTGCAGAGCAGGGCCTGGAAGCAAAGCTTGATTGAGAGCATGACCTTGTGTGTTCTTTCGAGAGGCATCAAACACAACACGTAACTTACTTCCTTGCAGTCCTTGTTGTACAACGACATCATGAGGAAGGTACCAGCAAGGGGAGGTAGGAGAAGCTTCAGTTCTTTCCATATGTCCCATTGACTCGTACTGCTGCATGAATTCTGCATATTTCAGTTGCAGTTGATTATCACTCAAGAATCTTCGTTCTAGCGCGAACAGTGACCGAACTGCTTGATTTCGATTGTCACCGTCGGAGATTTCAGCACGACGCGGTAGTCGAACGATGAAGCGTCCACTTTCATCGCGGCTATATGTATCTGAAAAGTATTGATGACAAACCTGTTCTTCTGGGGAGAGGTCGTGAATATTCAAAGGAATCTCTTCCACTTCCCAAAACTGACGCAGTGTGTTGTTTAAATTATCTTGGATGCAGCAATGGAGTGAAGACACTGAAGAACTGACAGAACTGTTCAAAGTGCCCGTTAGTACCCAACCTAAAGAGGTATTAAGGGCCACAACTTTGGAATTTGGAATTACGTGAATTCCAGGACGGAGCAAAGAACTAAAGATATCGGCCCCGAGGAGGAGTCCGATCTTCTGATCTTCACTCAATAATGAAGGATCTATGGGCAAAACAGTTCGTGAAGGAATGCGACCACTTAATCGTGGCAAAACGTAAGCATTCACAGTATGAGTCTCTGCTTCAAGTTGAGATTCGAAAGACACTTTGGTGACTGAACAAGCAGAAATGGAAGCGGATGCACCAACTCCAACAACACGAACGGAGGAACGTTGTCGGGTTAATTGTAAACGTTGAACAATATGTTCAGCTATGAAAGTCACTTCAGATCCAGAGTCTAAAAGCGCGCGCGTTTGGACACGTTCGCCTACCGGTGGAACGACAGTCATCAGAGCAGTCGCCAGCAATGCGACTGACTGCGAAACACCATCACTCGCGAAACATGAATGTACGGATTTGGTACTATCGAACTTAGCAGGACTTGGCAAAGGCGAACCCAATTTCGATACGTTGGGATACGTTTGGATCGAGTCGTGCAATAGTGAATTATGATCTTGCTTGCACGTGAGACAGGTCTTTTTGGACTTACAATCTCGTTTTGGATGCTGACCTAGACAGTTGAAGCACAGATGTAGTCTTCTAACTTCGGAAAGCCGATCTTTCTTTCTTTCGAATTCTTTCTGCGAAAGGTTTCACAGGAAAAATTGGAATGTTCATTTCCGCAAAAGGAACACGTTGTTTTGCATTGAACCAAAACTTGATGAGAACGGTGGCTTGGAGGCTTGCGTGAGTTTGGGCCGGAGACGGCAACAGTCGTAGCACCCGGAGTGGACGAAGAATTCTCATTTCCT
Organism: Dorcus parallelipipedus; assembly: GCA_958336345.1. Taxonomy (NCBI): domain Eukaryota; kingdom Metazoa; phylum Arthropoda; class Insecta; order Coleoptera; family Lucanidae; genus Dorcus; species Dorcus parallelipipedus. The sequence goes on from OY284475.1 coordinate 36,702,694, forward strand.
GAGCAGCTACTTGGGAAAACGTTGGCAGATCGAAAAGGGCTGATAAATGAGCATTAACCAGGAGGCGTTCGTTTGTGTAACGGGCGCACACAACTTTCCAAGCACCTTCGAAGTTCGCTGATGTACTTGCAATGTTTCTTACCAGTAAAGCTGCTTCACTCTTCAGAGCGCTCTTTAACAGGAGTAACTTCTGTACTTGGCTAACATCCTTCCGATTAAGTACCATTCCTTCGAATACATCGCGAAATGATTCCCATTCTAAATATGAACCGGAGAATTCAGACAGAGACGCTTTTGGAAGTGGAGGTAATATTTCTCTCGGAGTAGTAGAATTTAAATTGACAGAAGCTGTCACATTTGACTCTGACAACGGACGGAGTTTCTCTAGGAGCGTCAAACTTGTAAGGTAGACCAATTCGCATTCAGAAAAGAAATTGTTGACGTAATATTCCGTGTTACCGATGCCTTTTTCTAATACCAAAGCTTCACGATTGTTGCAAAACTTCTCCCAATGCTTGTTGAGGGAAGCACAGGTAATATCGATTAATTTGTCAGATCTCGAAAGAGATTTGGTGTCGATTTTATCCTTAATTTGATGAGGTAAAGCCGAAATACGGTCAAAAATTTCATGTTGACTTTTGATCAAGGTTGTCGTGGTCATGTTGTCAAAATTGAAAACTTCTCACCTTTACCAAATTTTTAAGTTGCAGAAAGCGTTCAAAGTCTTGTTGAAGGATTTGCGAACTGCTAGGAATATCCGGCTCGAAGGACCAAATTTATGTTGCGGTTTTTACAAGAAGAGAATACAAGAAGAGAAACGGAGCGGTCTGTTGGATAGAACTTTTTATTATTCTTCTTTTGTTGTTATATTTTATGGACGCTGAGATCTCCACTTGTGACTAAACACGTGAAAACTTAAAAGGTTCAAACAGTATTTGATCAGATACATTGAACTGTTAGAAAACAAACGTAAATAAACAAATCATATCTAAATATTTTTCACTTCTGACGAAGATGTTGAACGATAGTGAAACGTTAAGTGTATTGTGCGCGATTTGGTGTCCGGTTAAAAGATTTTGTGATACTAAATATTATTATCAATATATCACAGACTAACTTATTATTATTATTAAATTGATTTGTTTAATTGGCAGTATTAGAGAAATAGAATATCTTATAAATCACGTGAATTATTTCAGCCTGATTGGGCCTCATCAGAGATATGTACTAAAAAATTACTTTTTGAAAGGATAATAATTAAATTATACACTTACATATTTTTGAATTTCCAATAACCCAAAAACAAACCCTGAAAGAAAACTTTTTGAAAAACCGTCTATTATCTTGCAAAATTGAAAGGAACAGTTACGTTTCATCATTCAAAAGGCAAAATGTGACAGTAAAATATAAATAACGTAAGTAACTATGGAAACATTGAGTGAAAATAATGACAGCTGTAGTTCTTGCCAAATGAAATTGTAATTAAATTGATTTGTTTAATTGGCAGTATTAGAGAAATAGAATATCTTATAAATCACGTGAATTATTTCAGCCTGATTGGGCCTCATCAGAGATATGTACTAAAAAATTACTTTTTGAAAGGATAATAATTAAATTATACACTTACATATTTTTGAATTTCCAATAACCCAAAAACAAACCCTGAAAGAAAACTTTTTGAAAAACCGTCTATTATCTTGCAAAATTGAAAGGAACAGTTACGTTTCATCATTCAAAAGGCAAAATGTGACAGTAAAATATAAATAACGTAAGTAACTATGGAAACATTGAGTGAAAATAATGACAGCTGTAGTTCTTGCCAAATGAAATTGTAATTAAATTGATTTGTTTAATTGGCAGTATTAGAGAAATAGAATATCTTATAAATCACGTGAATTATTTCAGCCTGAGTGGGCCTCATCAGAGATATGTACTAAAAAATTACTTTTTGAAAGGATAATAATTAAATTATACACTTACATATTTTTGAATTTCCAATAACCCAAAAACAAACCCTGAAAGAAAACTTTTTGAAAAACCGTCTATTATCTTGCAAAATTGAAAGGAACAGTTACGTTTCATCATTCAAAAGGCAAAATGTGACAGTAAAATATAAATAACGTAAGTAACTAAAGAAACATTGAGTGAAATTAATGACAGCTGTAGTTTAAAGATTCCATCATTGATATAATAGAAGAAAATAAAAGGTTAGTCGAAGGAATTATTAAAAAAATCGATACAAAATTAGACAAGTTAGCGGAGCGTTTTGATAGTGACAAAAAGGTCTTAGAGGAACATAACCGAAATTTAATGGCGAAAATTAATACATTAGAACAATATTCTCCAAGAAACAACGTTCGTGTCCTGGGTATCCCGGAAGCAAATTCTGAAAACATCGAAAATGTTGTTGTTACCTTCTTCACTGAAAAAATGGGAGTGAACATTTTACCAAATCAAATAGATGGATGTCACCGTGTGGGTCGTGTCAATGATAATCAACCGCGACAGATCCTAGCGAAATTTCTAAGTTATAAATACCGACAAACTGTTTTTTACAATAAGAAAACCCTAAAGGGTACAAATATGCGAGTTACAGAGGATTTAACGAAAACCAGGCTACAGTTGCTGCGTGAGGCGCAAGCGAAGTATGGTAATACGAAAGTATGGACTTTGGATGGCAGTGTTTACACTCGAATCAATAACAATCGGAGTCTGATAAATTCCTCAAGCGATATATCAGGTTGATCAATTATTATAGCTTTAAAATGCGAATTTGTTTAGCCTACCGTTTCTTTTTTTAAAAATTTTGTATGGCATTACAGCTTATGTTTTTTTGTTGTTTACCTCCGTTTGGGGTGATGTCTGCGGACATGTAGTGTTATTAAATTTATTTACAGTTTCCCTAGTTTAATAGTTTATTTATTTGTTATTTTTGTCTTATTTAGTTAGTTAACATGCAGAATTTGAGATGTGCTCACCTAAATGTACGATCTCTTTTCGCAAAAATTGATAACTTGAAAGATCTAGTTTTGAGATTAACTTCTTAACTATATTTAGAGAACGGGGATTAACGGCTTCAATAAAACTTCGATTATACTGGTCGATATTTCGTAATATTTTATTACTTCTTCAGGACCATTAAAATACTATAATTGGACGACTAATTATAATATGATACAATGTTATATATAATACTTACTATAATAATAAAGAAATTAATACATTTTGAAAATTTTTAACTTAAAATTTGATGTGTTATCTATAACAAAAATTGTGTATAAATAAAAGAACTCTAGGTGGCGTGACTTATTAGATTGAAATATATATTATTAAGATCGTCAGTGTCGGATCTGAAATTGACAGTTACGTCATTATGCTTATGAATGCATGACATTTCCAAAAATAATCTAGTTTTATAAAACATTCCTTTTTCTAAAATTTTAATATTATTGAAGTCAAAACAGTGGTTATCATCAATTGAGTGAATGGCAAGAGCACAGGACCTTTTCCAATTCTACAGTCACTTTTGTATTGGGAGACTCTGTTATTTAACCATTGACTAGTTTGGCCTATGCAACATTTATTACAAGAATCACAATTGATTTTATATACAACATTGGAGTTAAGTAAAAGAGGAGTTAGATTTTTTAAATTACTAAATATTTGTCTAATTGTTTTAGGATTATAATAGGCTATTTTAATTGGAGTGTTCTTAAATAATGAAACTATTCTCGGTGTGAGTGATGTTATGAAAGGTAATTTTCTATATATGGAATTTACAATTACATTATTGTTTCTATTTTGTGTAGCATTAGGATTTCTTTGATTAAAAATTAATTTTTTAACAAGATGCTGAAGATAACGAAATATCGACCAGTATAATCGAAGTTTTATTGAAGCCGTTAATCCCCGTTCTCTAAATATAGTTAAGAAGTTACTAAGATACACGGCAATATCCTCTACTTTGTTTTGAGATTAGATTATGATATTATTGCAGTTACAGAAACTTGGCTCACGGAAACAATTCTCTCCAGCTCAGTTAGTATTGATGGATATGTTTTTGTAAGACGAGACAGAGTTACCAGAGGAGGAGGAGTTGGCATATATTTAAAAAGTGGATATGAATTTTCTATTTCTGAATCAATTACTAATAATAATATCGAGCAACTGTGGATTAAGGTAAGATTTGGCCGTGAAAAAAATTTTAGTATATAGTATATAGTATATAGTATATAGTATATAGTATATATTATATAGTATATAGTATATAGTATATAGTATACAGTATATATAGGTGATTTCAATATAGATGTCCTCAACATTGATAACAATAATACAATTAGTTTCAATTCTTGTTTAGATACTCTCGGTTTAAAGCAAATCATCAATACGCCTACGCGCACGACACAATTTACTTCGACTCTAATAGATCTAATTATTACATCTAATGACACAATAATTTTGAATTCGGGAGTGTTACCAGTACATGATATTTCCGATCATGATTTAATATTCTGCGCTATTCTAATAAATTCAAAGAAAAATCAGCCAATAATTAAAACATATAGAAGTTTCAAATATTTTGACTTGGACCAATTCACAGTCTATTCCATGGCGCAATATTTATGATTTAACTAATATTGATTCTAAGATAAAATTCTTTAATGATAGTGTTATAACTTTGTTAAATTTGCATGCTCCTTTAATTACAGCTCGATTTACAAAACCTGCGTCACCTTGGAGGCAAATCTACAGAATCCGCCCTACATTCTGTAACCGGGCGCATAGAAAAAGCCATAAATAACAAAATGTTCACCTTAGGAGTTTTCATAGACATAGAAGGTGCGTTTGACAAAACCACCTTCAACAGTGTCGAACAAGCACTACGTGAACATGAAGTAAACCACATTCTTAGAGAATTCTTAGAGGATTCTATAGCTCTTGAAACATAGAGCTGTACACATTACTGTTGGAAACGTGTCTCTTAGGGGAACGGTAAGCAGAGGCTGTCCTCAGGGTGGCGTCTTATCACCTCTACTATGGAACATAGTAGTTGACAGTCTCCTCCGTCAACTTAATGGAGCAGGCTTCTACACAGTAGGATATGCAGATGATATAACTATCCTGCTTAACGGGAAATATGAACAAGTGCTGTGCAACCTAATGCAAATAGCACTTAAATTGACTGAAAACTGGTGCGCAGAACACTCTTTGACAATTAATCCCTCAAAGACGGAAATGATTCTGTTCACAAAAAAGAGGAAAGTCGAGATTCGTAGAGTTCCCAAACTTTTCCAAGCGGAACTAACCTTTTCAGATGAAGTCAAATATCTGGGAGTCATTTTTGACCGGAAACTGAATTGGGGTAAACATGTTAATGTAAAAGTGGCAAAAACGTGTGTCGCCTTTTTGCAGTGTCGCCGTGCGATGGGCGGACTTTGGGGACCATCACCAAAAGCCGCCCTATGGCTGTACACTGCCGTTATAAGGCCCATGCTCTGCTACGGAGCGTTGGTCTGGTGGCCCAGAACCAGACTATCGACAACAGCATCGGAGCTTTCCCACGTACAAAGACTTGCATGTCTGAATGCTACCGGCGCGTTGAAATCCACCCCTACCGCCGCCTTAGAGGCCATCCTTGGTCTCCCTCCATTGGATATATATGTAGAGGAGATGGCACTGGGATCAGCCTTGAGGCTGCGGGCAAAATAGGTGTGGAATAATAATAACAAAAGTCTTGGAGGCAGGCACCACCTCATTCTGGAGGAGGCTATACAAGAGACTGTTACGGTTGAAAAATCCATTCAAGTTATTCGTAATAATTTTCCGTACACCCTGTATCAGCGTAGGAAATACGGCGTACGTGATGATTCTCGCATTGCACCATATTTCACAATATTGCATGAGTCAAACTATCCGCTGTTACTTCAGGCATTCTACTTATCTCCGTCTCATTCGTTTCTTCGATTAAACCGTGCTTCTTTAGTAACGACTCCTGTCTGAACCGGTGTTTGGGGAAGAACGCGACATGCCTCCGCGACCTGTCTTATATCGCAAGCTCTCCCGTACGCCTCGTGTATTTTGTGTTGTATGGATAGCTCCTTTGTGCCCCTTTTCACTGGCTTTTGTGAAGGTGGTGGAACCGGATTATTCCGAGATCTGTTGTTATCGTACGTGGAGAGAATTTTAAGCTTGTGAAACAGCTTTCCAAAGCCTGTTGAAATACGAAACAGGTACGTCTTGCTTTGTTCTGACTGCGACGAAACATAACGCATATTTTCTTCCTTTAGGCTTTTTCGTATGAGTTTTTCGTGCGAGTTTTAGTACGTGTTGTCGTACGAGTTTGGTACGAGTTTTAGTCCGAGTTTTAGTACGAGTTGTCGTACGAGTTTTATTTGGGTGAGAAATACCGTCGTCCCCTTGGGTGCAGGAGAAGCTCGGAGTGTTGGTTTTTACCAACGAATTGTGCCCCGCCACCTGGCTTTCCCCGTCGTTGAGAATAGGCTCGCCCTACAAGACGACGCCATTTCTGGCGGTTTCCCCATTTACCGCAACATTGGCCCACTTCGCTAACCACCGCGGGAGGACGCTCCGATCTGTTGATGTTGGACAGCTGACTGACACTGACGCTGGATCTTAGGAGGTCAAGGTCGGAGTAGCCCCTTTTTTATCTTTGTACTTGCGGAGTGGTTATTGTACCACTTATTAACCGCGGGGTTTGTTTATCGGTACCCGAACGTGTATGAATCATTATTTGCGTTGTTCGTATAATCTGTATATGTGACCGAAGCGCAGATCTGTGGTACGGATTTAATTTAACGTGTTATTTGTTTATTGATACCCCTTTTTCGTGTTTGAGTTATAGTTATTTAAAGTTCAAGGTGGCTAAATATAAACAAGTGTGCTCAGCTGGTGCGTTTTATTTTAAATCATTTTTGCCCACCTTTTGCATTTGGGGTTTCGTCGAACCCTCCCATCTCCAAGAGCTTAGCCGAGCGGTGTGGAGATACTTAAGTCCCTTCGCACACAATTTGCATGCCTACAGGTAGGTAGCAAATTTGGCGCCTCAACGTGCGAGCCTTTTGAATTTTCAAAATTTACTTTAAACCAGCTTTGCACTTTGTTTTTATTTTTCATCGTAACGTCTTGCTTTTTATACTGCGCCATGGAGTACAAACTATTGCCGGACCGGTTAAATACTGAAGAGCTGAGTTACGAGCTCATTGCACGTGGTGTTCAACCCGAAGGTACGGCTGCGCAGAAAAGAGCGAACCTAAGACGTCAATTAAGACTCGAACGTGACTTGCAGTTGCCTTCAGTAACTTATAACATTCCTTTCGGGGATGATGCTATGGCATTAAATGAAAAAGCAGTTGAGATCCGTTGTTTAATCGACTCATTTACTAGTGACGCGACTGTTTGCGCTAAAGACAAGATTTTTACAAAACTTTCACACGCCTTTGGCAGGGCTAAACGTAGCCAACCAACAACAAGTGAGGAGATTCAGCAACGGAATGCTTTTCTAAAAACCCTTGACGAGATGGCGTACCTTTTTGAACAAAAGGTTCAGGATTTACCTTCGGCAAGTGACATTGCACATTTGCTTCACCGCCTTTACCGTTACTTGACTTGTCAGTCATCGCGGATCAGTTCGACATCGATCAGATGTCTGTCTCATGCGTCGAGCCTTTAATTAATCTGAAGCCTGACACAGAAATGAACGATTGCATCCCGACTAGACAAAGCAAACATCAGGCCAACGTAGCTGAAATTAAGTCAGTGCCTGTATCGAAATGGGGTATTTCGTATGACGGTAATAATAAACTGTTATCTCTTAATGCATTTTTAGAACGCATTGATGAATTGAGAGTTGCACGTAATGTTTCTGAGGCTGCACTTTTTGCCTCCGCGTCTGACCTATTTCGAGACAAGGCTCTGATTTGGTTGAGAGCAAACAAACGTTTATGCAAAACTTGGCCAGAGCTAGTGACGCTTCTCAAAGACGAGTTCCAACCGCATGACTACAGTGATCAACTTTTTGACGAAATCAAACGACGAACACAAGGACTCGATGAGTTCATGGGCATTTATCTCTCGGTTATGTCCAACTTGTTTAATAGGCTTGGCGTCCATGTCCCTGAGGCGGCTCAAATTAAAATCTTGTTAAAGAATCTTGCGCCTTTTTACCAGCAACAATTAGGCCTGGTTGAGATAACATCTGTGGCGCAACTGCTTAAATTAGGTAGGCAATTAGAGTTTCGCAAACCAGCTGTGGAAGCTTACAATCCCCCACCGCGAAGGAATCTCACCCTTGAGCCTGACTTAGCCTATGTTCAAGCTGGCCCCTCCACCAAAACCAAACCTAAACAAAGTAAGCCCGAAATGTCTAAACCCAGCCCAACCTCTAACGTCATCAGGTGCTGGAATTGTAAAAAGACTGGTCATGTCTCACGCGAGTGTCCTGCTAACAAACAAAGGCACTGCTTCCGCTGCGGTCTCCCGAATGTCACCGTGAACTCGTGCCCGAAGTGTTCAAAAAACGTGAAGTCCACGCATTAGATGGTCGGCTAGTGCGATGTTTTAAAATTTCAAAACCGATCGAACCACCATCAAGTAACCCGATTCTCAATTATGTCCTGGCTCATGCTCAAGGCGATGAGCGACCTTATTTGACTGTGTCAATTTTAGGCATTTCTTTTCTTGGCTTGTTAGACTCCGGTGCTTCCCGTACTATCATAGGTGGACCCGGATGGGAAATTTTGCAGACTTTAAATCTACCTTTCATTAAACATGTGACCTCGTGCACCGTGGCAAACGGACAGCCTTGCTCGAGCCCTGGCAGTGTTACCACTCCTATTCGATTGCGTGATCGAGTCAAGGTTATTGATATCTTAGTAGTCCCCGATTTGCCACACTCTTTAATTCTTGGAGCTGACTTCTGGAAGCTAATGGGCATTGTCCCAGATTTACGATCCGGTGACTGGTGTTTTGGAAGTGCAAATGTGGACTCCATCGAGCATGTTACTTCCTGGGGTCATCTGATGAATTCCGAACAGGAGCAGCTGATCGAATTAACTGATAGGTTGTTCGCCAATTCCAACGGTGGTGAACTTGGTTGCACAACATTGGTCGAACATGTCATTCAAACTGATAGTCCACCAATCAAACAAAGGTATTACCCTATTTCCCCTGCGAGACAAGCCATCGTCGACAAGGAACTAGATTCCATGCTGGAGCGAGGTATCGTTGAAAGATCGAAAAGTGCATGGTCTTCTCCGATTTTACTTGTTCCCAAGAAAGACGGTTCCATTCGTTTCTGTGTCGACTACCGTAAGTTAAATCAAGTTACGACCAAGGATGCCTATCCGTTACCCTATGTGTCTAACACCCTTGACAAACTCAGAGATGCCAAATTCCTCTCGTCACTCGACATCAAGTCAGCATATTGGCAGATCCCAGTCGCAGAGGAATCTCGACAGTACACGGCATTTACGGTGCCCAACCGTGGTTTATTTCAGTTTCGTAGGATGCCGTTTGGTCTTCATAACTCACCAGCGACTTGGCAAAGGTTTATTGATCGCGTCATTGGTGCTGACCTTGAACCACATGTCTTCGTCTATTTAGACGACATTATTATTGTGACCCAGACTTTTGAAAAACATCTCGAAGTCCTTGAGGAAGTTCACAAAAGATTGACTGAAGCCGGTTTGACTCTAAATAAGGACAAATGTCAGTTTTGCCTTACCGAAATGAAATATCTTGGGTATGTTGTCAATCGTCATGGCCTCCATGTTGATCCTGAGAAGGTACAAGCTATCTTGGGAATACCAAAGCCTAGAACTGTCACCGAGGTCCGACGTTTGATAGGGACTGCTTCATGGTATCGCAGATTCATTCCGGACTTTTATTCTCTTATCGCCCCCTGACGAATCTTCTGAAAAAGAACTCCAAACATCGTTGGGATGAGAGTTGTGATGAGGCTTGGGAAAAGGTTTGTGAACATTTGGTGTCTGCGCCAGTCCTCTCATGCCCTGATTTTTCAAAGGAATTCACCATCCAGACCGATGCTTCCGACTATGACGTTGGTGCCGTGTTATCCCAGCAGCAGGACGATGGCGAGAAAGTCATTTGTTATTTAAGCCGTTCGCTGACCCGTGCTGAACGCAAATATTCTACGACTGAAAAGGAACTTCTGGCTATGTTGTGGGCAATCGAAAAGCTTAGGCCTTATGTTGAAGGTTCGCATTTTACCGTTATTACGGATCATCATTCACTCTTGTGGTTGAACAAATTGCAGAATCCTTCGGGACGTTTGTGTCGTTGGGCTGTTCGCCTACAACAGTATGACTTTAGCGTAGTTCATCGTAAGGGCAAAGAGCATGTTGTGCCCGATATGTTGTCTCGTGCTGTCCCTGCTGTTGACGTCATCAACTTCGAAGAGATTAAGGACCGTTGGTATCTCGACTTGTTAAGGAACATTCGTTCATACCCTGAAAAATTCCCAAATTTTCGAACTGAGGGAAATGTCATTTACAAATTTGTCAAAAATACTTACTATCGTTTGGCTGATGAGAGTCAGCAGTGGAAACCGGTGGTCCCCAAGGAGGCTCGTAAACAAATCCTTGAAGAGTGTCATGATTCCCCCACTAGTGGTCATCTAGGAATTTTCAAAACTTATAATTGGATCGCCCAAAACTATCATTGGCCAAAAATGCACGCCGACGTGGCGAAGTATGTTCGCAAATGTCAAACCTGCCTTCGCACTAAACCCGAACAGCGGGCTCCTGCTGGTTTGATGGGTGGTCATTCCAGAATATCGCGACCTTGGGAGGTAATCAGCATTGACCTTGTTGGACCACTCCCTAGATCATCTCGTGGTTTTCAATACATTCTCGTAGCCACGGACTGTTTTAGTAAGTTCACCTTATGTTTTCCACTTCGCAAGGCCACCACACCTAAAATCCTCCAACATCTTGAGGAAGATATTTTCCTAGTTTTTGGTGTGCCTCGAACGATCATCTCTGACAATGGAGTCCAGTTTAGGTCGAAGGAGTACCAGAAGCTTTTGACTTCGTATCAGGTACGTCCTGCTTATACCTCTTTCTATCATGCGAAAGCGAACCCTGTTGAGCGCGTGAATCGTGTCCTCAAAACCATGCTGACGGCTTACGTAGCAGATGACCATCGTAAATGGGATGTCTTCTTGCCCAAAGTTGCTTGCGCTCTAGGGACAGCTCGCCATGAGGTCACTGGTGTAACTCCATATTTCCTAAATTTTGGTCGAGAGATGTGTCTTAAAGGTAGACTTAATCCCGATTGTGACAAAACCCAAAAGGAATCTTTTGACATTGCTCCCCAGGATCCTGCCGAGTACTGGCAAATTCGCAGCACTGTACAAGGACGTGCGGGAGAGCTTGCAGAAGGCTTACGAGCAGTCTAAAGGTCGTTATGATCTTCGTAGGCGCAAGGTTGTGTACCAACCGGACCAACAAGTATGGCGCAAAAATTTCGTTCTTTCGGATGCTTCCAAACATTTTGCTGCCAAGTTGGCCGATAAGTTCGTAGGGCCTTTCCTCATTAGCCGTCGTGTGTCTGCGGATACTTATGAGTTGAAGGATTGTGAAGGCAATGTTTTACCTGGTACTTGGAGTAGCGAACATCTTAAACCCAATCCCCCTGACGAGTAGTTTATCAACATTCTTGGCCTGCGGGTGCGGCTGAGCGAATACTCCCGACGTCAAATCCGCGTGTCGTAAAAGACGACTTAAGGAATCTGAAGATTTCCCCCTGTCATCTTTGGAAATCAACACCCTTGGCCTGCGGGTGCGGCTGAGCGAATACTCCCGACGTCAAATCCGCGTGTCGTAAAAGGCGACTTAAGGAATCTGAAGATTTCCCCCTGTCATCTCTGGAAATCAACATCCTTGGCCTGCGGGTGCGGCTGAGCGAATACTCCCGACGTCAAATCCGCGTGTCGTAAAAGGCGACTTAAGGAATCTGAGATTTCCCATTGTCATCTTTGGAAATCAACATTCTCTTCGTTTTCTTCGTTACCTTTTTTTAACTCTTGTGGAAACTTTCCGTTTTGTTAGGTCTCAAGGACCCATGAATAGTGCGATCAACTGGAGAGGTTGTCGACTTTGTTTCGGCTGGAGCCTTTGCCGTTTGCATTTGGGTTGGTTAACTTGAGGACCTTTTGGGTGAGTTAAATTTCTTTTCTTTTTCTCTTCTGCTCTACTTCTTCCCTGGTTTGATTGATCGGCTCAGTCTTGATGGTCGAGAGAAGTTCATTCGTGGGTCGCAAAGGTGCGGGAATTTCAAGCGTGCCGGATCCCGTGAAAGCATTTCTTGCCCTCTCTCCTTGCGAACCTAGCGATTATAGCATCTCCCGGGTATCTTGGTTGCAGCAGGTGTGTTCGAGCGAGATAATTTTCTTTTTTTTTGTTTTTCTCCTACATTTTTTTTTCTTCTTTCTGTTCCCTTTTCACTCGTTGGAATAGATCCCGATTGGTGTTGGACTTTTAAAAGTCATTTACAGGATTCGACCTCTATTTTGGTAGAGATGTTTGTGACCTTTCTGGACTGTTTGTGAGAATAAAGTTATCCCAGGTCAGAGGTCCTCTCTTTCTCTTCCTTTGCAGTGTTGTTCATTTATCAATTGTTTTGCGGTGTTGTTCGTTCATCAGTCGTTTTGCGGTGTTGTACGTTCACCACTTGCTTTCTTTACGGCGTTGTATGTTCATCAATTTTTTTTGCGGCGTTGCGCGATGGAGTCAAACTCCCCATTGTAGGTCTCCTTGACGAAGTGTCATTTGACAGATTTTTCACCCTCTTGTTCTGGTTTATGGAAGAAAATTTTTCCCCTAGGTAAAATTTCCTTTTTGGTAAGGAGGAAGTTGTTACGGTTGAAAAATCCATTCAAGTTATTCATAATAATTTTCCGTACACCCTGTATCAGCGTAGGAAATACGGCGTACGTGATGATTCTCGCATTGCACCATATTTCACAATATTGCATGAGTCATACGCTGTTACTTCAGGCATTCTACTTATCTCCGTCTCATTGGTTTCTTCGATTAAACCGTGCTTCTTTAGTAACGACTCCTGACTGAACCGGTGTTTGGGGAAGAACGCGACATGCCTCCGCGACCAGTCTTATATCGCAAGCTCTCCCGTACGCCTCGTGTATTTTGTGTTGTAAGGATAGCTCCTTTGTGCCCCTTTTCACTGGCTTTTGTGAAGGTGGTGGAACCGGATTATTCCGAGATCTGTTGTTATCGTACGTGGAGAGAATTTTATGCTTGTGAAACAGCTTTCCAAAGCCTGTTGAAATACGAAACAGGTACGTCTTGCTTTGTTCTGACTGCGACGAAACATAACGCATATTTTCTTCCTTTAGGCTTTTTCGTATGAGTTTTTCGTACGTTTTAGTACGTGTTGTCGTACGAGTTTGGTACGAGTTTTAGTCCGAGTTTTAGTACGAGTTGTCGTACGAGTTGTCGTACGAGTTTTATTTGGGTGAGAAATACCGTCGTCCCCTTGGGTGCAGGAGAAGCTCGGAGTTGGTTTTTACCAACGAATTGTGCCCCGCCACCTGGCTTTCCCCGTCGTTGAGAATAGGCTCGCCCTGCAAGACGACGCAATTTCTGGCGGTTTCCCCATTTACCGCAACATTGGCCCACTTCGCTAACCACCGCGGGAGGACGCTCCGATCTGTTGACGTTGGACAGCTGACTGAAACTGACGCTGGATCTTAGGAGGTCAAGGTCGGAGTAGCCCCTTTTTTATCTTTGTACTTGCGGAGTAGTTATTGTAACACTTATTAACCGCGGGGTTTGTTTATCGGTACCCGAACGTGTATGAATCATTATTTGCGTTGTTCGTATAATCTGTATGTGTGACCGAAGCACAGATCTGTGGTACGGATTTAATTTAACGTGTTATTTGTTTATTGATACCCCTTTTTCGTGTTTGAGTTATAGTTATTTAAAGTTCAAGCTGGCTAAATATAAACAAGTGTGCTCAGCTGGTGCGTTTTATTTTAAATCATTTTTGCCCACCTTTTGCATTTGGGGTTTCGTCGAACCCTCCCATCTCCAAGAGCTTAGCCGAGCGGTGTGGAGATACTTAAGTCCCTTCGCACACCTACAGGTAGGTAGCAAGACTCCTCTTTTTGGGGCGACATTTGACTCCCTCCCACCTACATATATATTTAGGAAGCACTTCAGCGTTCTCTTGAATACTGACGATGCACCCAAACCCGACATATCCATCTACACTGATGGATCTAAGACCTTAAAAGGAACAGGCGCAGGAATTTTCTCCGATGATCTAGACCTTCATATAAGCATAGCACTCGGCCAACTGACAACCGTTTTTCAAGCAGAACTAGTTGCCATCACAGAAGGTGCAAGAGCAATTCTGGATCAAGACATTCAGAACAAAATCATTAGAATAGCTAGCGACAATAGAGCGGCACTATTGGCTCTAAACAGCAACAAAATATCCTTAGGGACATTCCAATGCCACAGCACATTAGTGCAACGTAGTAGAACAAGTGGCAAAACATAACACCCTGCAACTCACTTGGGTTAAAGGACACTCTGGAACATTTGGCAATGAGCAGGCAGATGAACTAGCTAGACAGGGAGCCGGGCAACCCTTTTGGGGCCCCGAACCGGCCATAACGCCGTCATCAAGTCTGTTCAGTGCCTTACTGAAACAAATATCTCAGAATCGACATACCGATAGATGGGCAAAGCTAAATAAGTGTCGCCAAGCGAAAGAGGCTATAACGGCCCCATCGCTTAAACTGACACGATTCTATATGGCCCGAGAGTATTCGTACGAATAAATGTAGTCTTTTCCTGGGTACTCTCGGGCCACTGCAAATTGAACAAGCATATGCATCGCATAGGACTAATAGACAGCCCAATTTGTAGAGGTTGTAATCTAGAGGAAGAAACGGTTGAACATATCCTTTGTGATTGCCCAGCACTTGCCTCAATCAGAGGTTCCATGTTAAGGGATTTCTGGCCTGACATGGCTGGAATTCGCAGTGCCCCTCCGTCAGACGTTCTCGGCTTCATCGAAAAAGTGGGATGGCTCGAGGAACGCTGACAGTTAAACACTGCTGAACATGGGGGTAGTACAATGGGCCCAAATTGTGGCCTAAGTGCACGTGGATTTTCATTCACCCCCCACACCAAATCCAGAATCCAGTCACCTTGAATTACTCCCAACTTAAAACGCTTGATGAATTTGCGGTATCGTGCTTTGCAAAAATTCAAGCGCACTAAAAATCAAATTGACTGGACTGATTATAAACAAATAAGAAATTTAACAACTGCTACTTGTAGACGCGAAAAGAAAGCATATTTTAGTTCTCGACATAAAACTTGTAATTCCTGAATATTTTGGAAGGATTTACAGTCCATAGATACTATAAATAACTGTAAATCTAACTCATTACCAAATCACTTATCTGATGCAAATGAAATTAACAAATATTTTTTAGAATCTATACCTCGCGTTGAAGAGAATGTTGATAATTTATGTAACTACTATAGTAATAATAAAAAGAATTCAAATATTTCTGTACTTAATTTTCTACCAGTTGATGAACTTGATGTGTTAAAAATTATATCAAAGTTAAAATCTAAAGCTACGGGTAACGATGGCATCAATATTTCTGTTATATTTGTGTGTTTACCATTTCTCTTGCCTCATATAACTCATATAATAAATTTTTGCATTATAAACTTTTTTCCATCCAGCTGGAAATTTGCACAAATCATACCTCTACCAAAAACTGAGAACCCCTCTCAATTTAACGATTTACGACCGATACGTATTTTGCCTGCCCTCTCCAAGATATTTGAAAAGATCTGAATCTGTCGAAAAATTTTACTACCTGAAAGCATCATTAATTGCTGAAGCAGCCAAATTGATCGATTCACTCAAAGTTTCTGAAATAAATTATGATGTCGCATGGACAACTATTGTTGATCGTTTTGATAATAATAAACAAATAATAAAAAATCATACAAATGCCTTGCTAAAACTTCCTCTGGTCAATAAGTACAATATTCGAGAAACATTGGACACCATCATAAAAAATATTAGAGCACTAGAGGCATGTAAACAACCGGTCCAGTCATGGGGAACCCTGTTAATTGCTATTATTGTTGCAAAATTTGACTTCAAATTAAATGAAGAATGGGAGGCGCATGTTGCAGATATTCCCATACCTTCCTTCGAAGATTTGAGAACATTTATGGATAAAAAATCAAAAATCATTGAAGCAATTAACGAAGTTTCTCATGAAAGACCAAATCGCACAAAAAAGGAAACTAAAAAATCGTTTGTAGCGGCAAAGAAATTCAACAATATAAAATGTTTGATTTGTCCGTTGAATCATAAAATTTATGCGTGTCCCAAGTTTTTATCACTTTCTCCAGAACAACGTTTTGAAATTGCGAAAAATAGAAAAATGTGTATTAATTGCTTAAAAGAAGGCCATAAAGCAATTGACTGTACGTCATCGAATTGTCGTTCTTGTGGTTCAAAACATAATTCATTACTTCACTTCGTCACGAAAACTTGCAATTCTCAAAAATCCATGAACAAACCGGAACCTTTAGTTTCGAATATTGAAAGTAAGCCGATAGGTGATGTTGAAACGGGTACATCTACAGTCTTACAAGCGATGTCAGGATCCAAATTATTTTGTCAACTGCTATAGTTCATATCAATGACAAGCATGGCCAACCTCACAGTTGTCGTGCCTTATTAGATTCCGGGTCTGAGTCGAGTTTTACAACAGAAAATTTGGCACAAAAACTTGAAAGAAAAGTTGAAATACCCGAAATAGGAATTAACGGTACACAAAATATCATAACTAAAACTGTATTCGCAGAGGTGGCATCTCGTATAAGTAACTTCAAATTTGAAACTGAATTTTTAGTTATAAAAAATATAGGAAGTAGGCTGCCTCCACAATCGATCACGAGAAATATCTTCAACATACCTACTCATTTGCAATTAGCAGATCCACAATTTAATCAATCTAATCCTATAGATTTGCTATTGGGTGCTGAGGTTTTCTGAGCTATTAGAACATGAACATTTGAAAAGAACGAATCATCCAATGTTACAAAATACTAAATTAGGTTGGATAGTTTTGGGAAAATTACAGACAAAAACTAAAAATAAGTCGTCAATATGCAATTTCGTAGAATTAAATGCGCATTCGCAAGAATTTTGACAGGTAGAAGAAGTTACTGATACTAAACATAATTTTACTAATGATGAAATGTATTGTGAAAATCATTTCAAAAATACGCACTCGCGTAATTCGAATAGAAGATTTATCGTAGAACTGCCGTTAAAACAACCGTATAGTTTCCTAGGCAAAATCGAAAACAATAGCATCAAACAGATTAGCGTCTATGGAAAGAAAATTTCTTAAAAATTAAAAAATGAATATGCAGACTTTATGGTTGAATATTTGAAATTGGGTCAAAGGTGTTACGACAGGACAGCTAGTCATCTTGCGGGAAGATAATCTACCTCCTCTTCAATGGGCTGTAGGACGAATCATCGATCTACATCCAGGGGCAGACAAAGTAGTTCGAATAGTGACAGTTAGAACGCCGAAAGGTGACCACAGACGTGCCACAAAAAGAATATGTATCTTACCAATAGATGGGTGAGATTAGTGTGGGTGATTGAAAGTCATACTTTCAACAGCGGGCGGAATTTTCGGTTTACAATTAGTTATTATTTATAAAAATAGATGGCGTTGAATGAAAAACAATTATTGTTAGGATATATTGTCCAAAAAAAAAAGTATTACAGCAATAAAAAATTTCATTAGCCAAAAAAGATTTGTCGTGTCTTATTAAAAGACACTGGTCCTTCGAGAATTCAACACCTGCTTTGCCAGAACGCTCCTCAATTATTTTATCTTATAAAACAAAAATAATTTCAAACAAAACCAAGTTCACGGGGAGACGCCTTGAACGTATGCTTTTCTAAATCCGGCAATTATTCCTACATATTCAGTGGTTTAATTTCGTTTCTCGAACGAGTTAGAAACATTCGTTTGCGTCACATTCTCATTACCGAAAGTACACCCTCCATTTATAACTCGAAATTTTATGACCAATTGCCACACGCTGTTAATACTGTTGAATTTTAATGCTCTTCCGCCTGTTAATCTTAACCGCTTCTCCCTCGTAATTCTGCGAATTTATTGCTTTTATTACGATTCTTGCAAAATTAAAACGCAGTGTTGCTTGATATACGGAGGTCATTGCGCGGAAAAAATTGCGGAAATTCGTTGAGTTAAATAGCACTGAAATCTCTGGGCAGAAAGTATTCTAGAGCGTCCGGGTAGAAATTCGAATTGGATCACGTTCCGACTCCTAAACAAATTACTACTTACATGTTGGAAGGATCGTTTACGTTAATGCCTTTACACTAGAGTACAGGTCGTCATTCAATTTAAAAATAATACAATACTTATTTTCTCGTTTTGATACTGTTGATATCTTGAAAGTATATAAAAAGTTAACAGAAATACTTAGGTAGTAATAAACCAACGCCCACTTGATAAATTAAGCCTGAGTTAGATAGTGGGGATCATCCAAAGTTAGTATATGAAAAGTTGTCTCATGCAACATCGGGCGGACTCGACACCTTTCGGCGGAGTGATGTATGCGAGATACCCGTCAAGTAAAGGCTGAATGAATATTCCAATGATTAACAGAAAACGCATTTCAAAATGTTTAAATTCATGGATTACATTTTATGCATTTTAAACCTTGTACCAGTTTTTTCGGCGGTAACTGTACTTTATTTTCTTTCCGGGTTATCTTTCATATTAAAGGCGCTACATGCAATTCCGTTTCGTAAAAATGTATTGGAAATGCCCTATACTGAAACGGAAAGATCATACGAATGCATTGGGCGGACTCTCGTGACGTCAGTCCTCGCACCCCACCACCGAGAATTGGCGTTCGGCTTTTAACATGTAAATTCGAGCGCATGAGACAACTTTCCATATACTAACTTTGGAGAACATCAACATATCAGAGTATTCGAAGAGTTTCGGGGCACTCGGGCAGTACGCGTCTCGCCGTCGAACTGTTAGCGCGTATGTAAATACGTTTACTGATTAATTGAAAATGGTCACCTCATGTTACCGCAGTCAGAGTAATCGGACAAAAATCTACTTTAATTATGTAACATGTTGTCATAAAGTCCAGTAGGCTTTGGAAGTGTGAACGCTCGTCTTTTCTTAAAGTAATTGATTAATCAAAATGACATTTCTATTTAATTAATCGACACATATCAAAAACGCTACAGGTTAAAGAAACGTGTATATTAACGAAACATTCCAATGTTAAAGCATATTCATAAAAGTTGTTGAAAATGTTAATGAAAATGGTACCCATTGTGCTGACGGCAAAGATTTACACGTCGCTTCATATTGTCGAATTCTAATTCTAATGTGACGCATACAAATTATAAACGACATTCAGTTTTCTAAGAAAGGACGTGCCCTTACACATCCAAGGCCTACTGGGGTGATGGGACTTTATGATAATAACCTGTGAGTAACTAAAAATCAGATCAGAGTCGGCGCTGCAAAGAAAATGTATGTCTGTGATTAACTGAATTAATTGATCTAAAACATTCATGAACTGTCAGATCAGCCTAATGCCGCGTTAGTAACAGACATACTTTTTCTTTGCACCGCCGACTCTAATCTGATTTTTAGTTGCTCACAGGTTATATAAAGGGTGTTTCAATAAGAGCGCAAGATTTTAAGGTTCAATAAAACATGGTTTTCTGTAGCAAAGTATTGAAATATTTATTGATTTATAATGTATACATTTGGGAATTATGTATGAAACAAAATATCTTGTAAATGGCCGCCATGGCTTTGCTGGCACGTGCATACTCTTTTGACAAAATTTGCAATAACATTATTATTAACATGTATACATGTGGTGGTATTTCATTGAGAGAGCGCCTAATTTCGGCAGCCAGAAGTCCAAAGGCGTTGAATCGCAAGAGCGTGGCGACCAATTCTTGTCACCAAACCGGGAAATGACACGACCAGGAGCAAACTTTCGTGGATTTTCTGAGCCCCAAATGCGGCAGTTTTGCCTATTAACGAAGCCATCGAGGTGAAAATGGGCCTCATCACTGAAAATGATTTTGTCCGCAAAATCGGCATTCACTTCTTGTTGCTCAAGGATCCAATTGGTGAACTCTCTTCGCTGTGCATGGTCTGTTGGCAGAAGTTCTTGAGTCAATTGGACTTTGTAGGCGTGAAGATGTAAATCTTTAGTGAGAAAACGCTGAAGAGTGGCTCTTGTAATGTCCAATTCTTGTGCACGATGACGAATCGACGTCTCTGAACTTTCAGCCACACTCTCGCGAACTGTCGTGATGTTTTGTTCTAAACGACCTCTACGAGCTCGTGTCGTGTGTTTCACATCACTAACCGAACCAGTACTTTCGAATTTTTTGAATATTCTTTTCACAGTAGATGAATTAGGAACATTATTTCGACCGAATATTGGACCCACTTTACGAAAGGTGGCAATTAAACTTTCAACATTTTGATAATAATGTTTAACAATCAGGACGCGTTGTTCTATCGTGTAATGCTCCATGTTTACAAACTCCCATCTGTCCACTTTCGATCTGTCATGTCATAATCACATGTCATTGTGACTGTCAAACATAGTGTGCAATTCAAATCTTGCGCTCTTATTGAAACACCCTTTATTTTCGTTCACGTTCTTCTTGCATTCTAGTAGGTCATGTTTTTTTGCGTTAGGTTACGTGCATGTATTTTGAAGTCAAAATCTGACATGAAAAAAATTATGACAGTGTCACGTCAACTGTATTGATTGTGTTGCCAATAAATAATCATTAAATGTTTGTTCGAGACGATATTTCTCGTTTTTATGGAATAATTTGTACAGTACAATCGAACTGGCAACATTGGCAGTGATAGTTTTCAAAAACATAACTACAATAGTATATTATTTTACAAGTTTCACAAGAAGGTTTATTGTAACACGAGTGGGGTTAGGGTACGACGAGCGAAGCGAAGCAAGCTCGGAGTGCCCTAACAGAACAAGTGGTACAATGCCTTTTGTAAAACCTGTAAAATATAGTATTTTTTTCTACTTTGCGTCACTTATTGAACAAAAATATGAAAAATATTGTTAAAAATCGGATCTCCTTAGTATATGAGGAATTTTAATTGTAATACGTGGCAACACTGACAACCCTTCGTTTTAAACAAAAATCACATTGACAAGTTATTAATTTTTCTTATCCAGCTTCATTGTGAGTACTTTGTTAAATAACAAAAAAATAGTGAATTATTTTGTAAAATCCATTAAATATTTTCAATTAAAAATTTACTATAATTTCCCCAAAAACAGCTTCACAATGAGCTTCATTGTGAAACTGTTTTTGGTGTTTTGGTTTGAGTTCATTGTGAACGCAAAGTAGAAAAAATTAAAAACGAACGTCAATCAAATTAGTATATTTTTTGTGGTACCAACAAAAATGTCACCCTAACACGGCCTACTCTGAATGTAAAAAGAGCGTGAATGAATAATAATTATTACATCTCGTATTTAACTATTAAGAGAAATTTTTTTAACATTATTAAAAATTTACTTTCTTTTTGAGAATCATAATAGTCCTCGCTGCGATTCCTGGGCAATAATAGTTAGAACTATTATAGTTTAGTTAATTTTGCTATATCGTTCATAGTTCCAATTTATTCAAATGATTTATTTCTTTTTTAATTTAAAGATACTGGAAACAACAAAAATTATTAAATATATTATTTTTAAACTCGAGGAATAATTATCGTGCTCGTGAATTTACACATATATTCCGCGTATGTGCATTGTACATATTTTAACATGATGGAGTTAGTTTTATGAATATATTTAATTTTACGATAATAAATTTATGGTTAACTTTAATTGTGCATTACGCATTCGACATTACATAAATGTTAGTTTACGGCGCGAGTTGTCTCAGCATCTCAGGGTATTTTCCCACCGCTTCGAGCAGGCCTGTATACAGTGGGAGTAGGTAAGAAAAACAGCCACGCCCCCTTTTTTCCCATGTTATTCTTACGGACTTCCGTCGGAGTTTTTTAGTCATATACCTGAGCGTGTATAAGAGAGAGACGCGAATATAGAAGTTCTGAAATCGTCCGGTAGAGGTCGGTTGCGTGACGTGGTCTGTAAATCGGAGAGACGCGAATGTAGAAGTTCTGAAATCGTCCGTTAGAGGTCGGTTGCGTGACGTGGTTGGTTAATTGTGCTTAATGAAAATTTTTTTTCGCCGTTGCGCGTATGAAAGGAAGATTCGAACCCGATGCCCGCTGTTTGCAAAGCCGTCCACCTAATGCCCTCGGCCATCAGGCAAATTGGGTGCGATCGATTAACAAGCGGTAATAAAAAAAAAGAACTGTATCGTCGTGCGTTCTCCGAGGGTGCGCGCGTGCGGGGAGGCTTTCACTCAGAGTTTTTGAGGTAGGATGCTGCATCAAGGCTGGGGCGGGTATCTTCTAGCCTCAAGGGTGAGAGAAGAAAATGAGAAATGATACATGTACGTTACAGATTAAAGCGTTTTATTTTCATTAAAATAGTTTTATAATTGACACATTTTTTTTAAATTTTCTTGCAATAAGGTTTCAGATACAGTTTTCGTATTAAGAAGAAAATATTCAGAAATTATTTTAATTTATAATGACCCCAAGGTAACGAGTCTATGTCATTTACAGAAGCATAAAACTTTTTATCATCTCGTGCGTCTAGTGCAATTTTGTTTACATTAACGGATAATAATTGATGATTTATAGATCTAATACTATTAAATGATGACATTAACGTTTTATTATGAAATAAACAATCATGATAGTTTTCGAAAGTAATTTTTTAATGCCTGAGCGACCCACTGCCTTTAATTTTTTGAATTTTTCAATTTCTCAACCTAATTGCATAAACTTTTGCTCGAATAGAAATAAATTCGGTAATAATTTCTCCACAAAGTTCATCTTTAAATTTTCCAATAATTTTCTTATTTACACGTGGTATGCCAAAAGAATTATCTATAGGATAATCGGACGTGTCGAAAATTTCATTAGTGTCCCGTTTTATTATTTCGTAAATGCTGGGTGTACTTTGTGGGTATTTCGGTGTAAATTTTAAAATAAAACTGTCAGTGTCCGTATAACAGACAGTGACGTTAAATAATGGTTCGACATTTTCTTGAATATATTCGTAAAGAAAGCTATACATGACTGTTTTAGAAATATCAAGGACTGCCATACCAATATAAATTGGTTTATTAAATTTCACGGTTAACTTACTTAACTCAACGGCAACTAAACTTTTATTAAAAATCGTTACATTTTTAAAATTTCGTTTGCTTATATATTTTTCTGCTGTTTTCCAATTATTTGCTAAAACAATATTCCGATATTTACGCACGGACTCCATCAGTTTACCGAAAACCATATTCGACATGCTCTTGTAAAAATCTTTATCGAAAGCGTTTACAGACAATGCTCTCAAGTTACTATTTAAATGAATATATTTTTCTAACCAATTGCTCTCATCGAATTCTGTTGCGCGATGAATTGCTTTTAATTTTAGGCCATGTTTCAAACATTGTTGTAGAACACGTAAATGAAGAACATATTTCTCCTTATTATATAATGTCAGCATCAGTTTTGTGTCTTCGTCTTTACCTGTGACGGACCTGTGTTCTGCACAAAACGGAAAATATATATGTGAATCATGTAGATAATCGGGATATTCTAAGTCGACTTCTAAGATACACGACTTCCCCGTTTCATGGGCATAGTATGCTGAACAATCATTATTAGCAGTGATCATTTCGAAAACATGTTTTAATTTTTTCTCGTTCACCCACTTAAAATTATTGCAAGGTAATTTTGATGTCATGGCATACGAATACATCCCGTTTGCATCTACGTAAATAATTTCACAAATATCTTTTTTCGGATCAAAATAGGGACCCATGTGTATAGAATTTGCTTTTGCATGAGGGAACTGACTTGAGTTATACCACCTCGTAAACCTTTTTCTATAAATAAAACCATATCGATATCTTGTATAAAAGGAAGTTTAATTTTTGTAATTTTTAAAGCTGCTGAAAATGATAAACCGCAATGATAAAATCCGAAAGCATCCAGACCGTAGGTTTCTAATGTTAATTTTCTAAAATTTTCAAAAATATCAGCTAATAGATATACATCAACTTTTAAATATAAATCAGCGTATTCACCGAGACATTTGCATTGAAAATGTTGCCAAACGTTTTGAGCATGTCGGTAATCCTCATCATTAATGTCTTCATTATATAATTTACTATAGAAAAACGATTTTCCGGGAAGCTTTGTTTCCTCTAGTTTTTCAAAAGAGTTGACGTGATCATATGGAAAATATCCCTTACGGGTTACTAATTTAATAGAATCTTCATCAGGAAATGATGAGTGAGTCTCATCTGCTCTGGTTTTAAATTTCTTGCTAATTTTTCAATTGATGACGGCATGAAACGAAATGAACCTAAAAAACGTAATTTTACATCGCCTACTTTTTTCGAAAACGATATATAAGTTTCGCTAGTGTTTGCTATAATTTCTACAGGTTCATTATTTACAATGGCCAATGCTGTTATTATAAAATGACTATCATAATGAGATAAATTGTGTAAAACTACTGGAATAATATTTCTAACACGGCATTGCAAATTACAGTTGTTATATAAACAAGAGATATAATTACCTGTGAAATGATTATGGTGGTGCGTTTTTATATTATCTACAGTGAAACTACAATCACAAATTTCACATTTTTCAACATTTTCATGTGCAATAGATTCTTCAGCTGTAAAATTTTTCATTGGAACAATGGAATAGTTTTTTAGAATTTGTTGAATAGTTTTTGCTTCATCTATCAATTTATTTACGAACCACTTGCCTGGATTTTTGCCACGATAAATCTCAAAATGATTTAGATGTTCATCATAAGAAGAAACTCTTAAATATGTAGGACTAAAAGCTTCATGATACTGATATATATTTGTAAATGCTTTCTCTTTGACATTATTACAAGAGTCAACAGGTTTCGTTAAAGCTTCAAAGTCTGCGTAAATAACAAAATCATCGTTGCTGCAAATTGTGTGAACTGAACAATATTTTCACCATCTTTAGGTAGTTAAATTTTTACAGGCTCACGGTGAGAGCAATCTGATGCATGAGTACTTAATTTATCTTGTGATGGAAAGTAACATAAACATCTATCACAAATTAATTTTGCTCGCTCATTCGATGAAATTTGATTTTTGCATAATTCCGATAAATTTTTGACGAGACAAAAATGACCAACACGTTGACTTTTCTTCAAATATAACAAATTGATGTGACAGTTTTTAATATTTTTTGAATGATAAAGAGGTCCTACTATAATGTCATTTGCATAACCATAAACATTGACTGATATAAATTATTTTCAAATTTCTGTAAATGACATAACTTTACTGGAAACTCGATACCTTCGAAATTAAGAATCTCATAAATATTTTGCGGGTATGAAGCAGGATCGCATTCGTCTTTACCAACTGCTGCAGGAAATAGATGAGCCAAAATGCAATAGGCGAAACATTGATTCTTGATGTTTAGAAGAACTTTAGTTCTGCGTTGTAGTTTCACAGGTAATTCCATGTAGCTGCTGCGATGGGCTCCTGTTCCTCCTCTTAACGGTGAATATTTGCAAAACGCTACCACCAAATTAACAACTGCAATTAACCCCTATCCACTATTTCTCTCTTGAAAGGATTCGAGCTTAAGACACAAAAATAGAAAATTAGTATCTAAAACATGATTTTGTTTTAAATTTACCTTTATCATAATTTCATTAAATAATGTGCACAATATTTCGTTCAGATCTGATCCAAGGTTGATCTCATGATTTTTGGTGTTGAAATATTTAAATTCTATTATATTGTTGCAAGTCAAATTTCATAATTGGAAAACTTGAAATTATCGACTTATTGAGTAACAAACATTTTAGTTGAGCATGTAAATTCCGATCATTCTCTGCAGTACGACAACCCCGTTAATTCGGTCACTTGGTAACATGTGTGATCATAGTTCAATTAAGTGATACGACTTGCAATAATTAGCGTAGGTGGGGACCCGATGTTTTAAAAAATTCTTTTAGCTGGAAAAGGGGGCAATTTTGGGTGATCTCTAGGAGAAGTCGCGGTTAGGCATCAGTGCCCTTATTTTTAAGTTAAATTTAGTATTAAGTGTAATTATGAGTAAGTAACTTTAATATATTTTATTAATTTTACTAGGCATTTCTCTGCTCCTGTTGCGAATTCCCTAGAACCCTTTTCAGCTCTTTTAGGACCGTTTGCCTGACTTGGAAAGCTCGGCCAATCAGGATAATTCAGGCATACGGATTCGGTCTTAGCGTTGAATTAATTAATTGATTGTTTAAGTGTAATTATTATATACGAGTTCCGCTTGCTCGGGTGACGTGTTTGACGATTTAAACGAGGCTCGTATAACAATATCTGTGTTCGGTTTCATCAACTGTCCGCAAAATACTAGATTCATTTTCAATGCAGATGTTTTCAGCAAGAGATTCTGAAGTCGGCTCACAATGAGAGAAGCAGCATCCTCTAGGAAATTTCGTGGTAGTACATGCACCTTATTAATTATTACACCTGTCTGAATTCTGGTTTTAAATGCTGTTTGCAACTGTAAATTAACATTAATTAGAAATAATAACAATATTATAATTTTTTTTTACTTACATTTTTCCATTCCAAACGACTAGGTTTATTTTTCTCAGAGTTCTGATTCATTTTGTTGGAAATTAAAAAGAATATATCAATCTTTAAAAAACAAAACTTAAAATCTACTTATTTTAACGCTTTAACCAAAAAATATTTTGAAAAGCAAATTCAAAACTTTATAACTATTCTATTTACTTGTTTTATATCTAAATGTTTATCATTCTGAAAAGAAAGAAATAAAAAATTAACCAAAAAACAAATAATAAATGCGTGTCTTACTTACATGTAATTTCCTTAATCGATACGCACAAATTCTACCATGAATGCTGAGCACTGCTTTGCCGGAATCGGTTTTTCACCTTTAAATCCAATACCAACTTCGTCCTCCAAAATTTTTGGTATCTGATCTTCCGTAATAATCTCCGCGAATCGTTTCGGCAAAAACACGGCGAATTCGTCTTCTATTTCAGCCAGTAAAGATTTCCCAAATTTCGTTTTCACAAATTTTAAATTTGATAATTTATATTTTCGAAAAGCTTCCAATTCATTAACTTTCTACAGCGGCAGGTGTTCCAAAGAGAGTTTATTATTTAAACTGTCGAAATCCATCGCGCGAATTTGTTTATAACTGCACTTGTCAACGTTTCACAATAAAATGATTAAATATAGCGTCTTTGACCGGTATATAATAATCACAAATAATAATATAAATTTAATAATAATAATAATAATTTAAATTTTTGTTTACACAACCAACCTGCCTGATCGTATTCGAGAATCCTTGTTGCATTACATTTTGTACATTGTCTTTTCTTGGTAGTAATGTGCGAAGAAAAATCACTAATATTTTGAAATTGCCATGTTTCAAATTATATTTCTACAAACATCTATGAACTATGAACGAGCAAAAAGTATCGAAGTGATGCATTAAAACATAATTAGAAATGCTTGTTTGACATAATTCATATAAAACTGTAAAAGGAATAATGAAAAATACGCTCATTTTATTGGCCAAGCTTAAATTTTTAAATTTAGATTGGATTGTTCGAAAATATTGTACGAGAAAACAAATAAGTTGGTTCATTAATTGAAGAAATAATTTATGTGTTGAAGAAATCTGTAAAAATTTCGACTGGATTGTGCATCAGTAGAAATTTCCAATCGAACGTGAATATATCGCAAGGGACAAAACAAAAAGTGCTGACATTATCCGAGGAAGAATGGAGAGAGTTTCTAGAATACGTGTCGCGTTTTGAAGAACATTTTAAATTGAAAAGTTCAAAATGTCTTCATTGCACAATAGAAGAAGTTATATTTTCTGATTTAGATATTTGCAAAGGTGAAATAATATTAATTTTTCTTCAGTCAAAGGGAAAATTTAAAGTGAAAATTATTAAAAACCAATGTGAGGTAGAACTTGATATTAGCAAATTAAAAAAGTTAATTCATCTTGTTGATTATCGTCTTCGGAGGTTGGAAAAACTCGAGTTTCTAACATATTACAATCATGTAATGCAAATAATTGCTTCTAATAAACCTGATCATGAAGATGCGATCACATTTGGATCCGATTTCATCACTGGAAGTACAAAATGCGGAGACGGTTCATTAACGTGGTTCTCTGAAGGCATCGATTGTATATTGGAACTCCTCGCCTTGCATGAAGACAAGATAAAAGCTGACATAGGCAAAATAATAGTCTCAGCTTCAATTTAAATGGAAAAGTTACAAGACGTACTTTGGAAAGTCAACGAGGTACTCGAATTCAATTCACAAAATCTTGGTTTAAGAAACATTAATGAAAATCTTACGTCTTACATTCCCCGGTTTATTTTAATGCAACAATCACCGTTGGATTTACATTATATTTGGAAGAAAATGCCTTCACATTTTCAACAAGATAAAGAATTAGAGCTGCGATTATCTTGCTACGAGCATTATATTATTGGGAGGATCCAATTTAATGGTCCACCAAACCCAGTTTATTTATGTTGTGAGTGTTTAAATAAAAGTTTTATCAAAAATAATTAGAATGCAAAATGAATGTGCCAGTACTTTTTGCTGTGATTGTAAATACAACATTTTATGCGAATATTAATATCACGCTGACAAATATAGATGAATGTTATTTGTGTATCGATTCTGAAAACACCAGAAACGACTATTGGCCTAACAATTGGGTGAAGCTTGATAAAACATCGCCGAGAACAACGACGTCGACGACGACGCATTGCATGTTACAAACAAATCTGGAAAATCAAAATGAAGCAAGCGGTCATGGTTTATAAAATTCACTGTATATGTCAAACGTGTAGTCAAGTTCGGGATAACGACTGGAAAATTGTACAAAACATTTCTTCCGAACAATACTTATTTGTTATAAACAATTTAAGTAGCGACATCTTGCAATCGCTTTTTGACCTAACATCGCAGTAGGATTGACAAATTGAAGCTAGTTCGCCACATAATAAGTCATCCCATGCGAGGCGGCCATGCTTGCTGTCAAAGCATATGAGAATTTTAGAAAAATCGAGGAATCTGATGTAATTAAGACCGATTTGCAAAAATTTTTCTAAAATTCTCATATGCTTTGACAGCAAGCATGGCCGCCTCGCATGGGATGACTTATTATGTGGCGAAATAGCTTCAATTTGTCAATCCTACTGCGATGTTAGGTCAAAAAGCGATTGCAAGATGTCGCTACTTAAATTGTTTATTACTTTCACATCGCAAGGGCGAATAACCTGGGCAGATCGGTTTGGTTTGCAGTGGATTTCTCGAGCTACGGTTCTGCTGACGAAGGCCCAACTAGGCCTGAAACAGCTGTACAGAGCATGCTCGAGGAATCTGCTGTAATCAAGACCGATTTGCACAAAATTTTTCTAATGTTTATTTGATAGTGAAAAAATAAAATATTTCTCGTATGAGATTCTTACAAATTCGGTAATACTGTTCTGTAATATTTTATTTATATTGTTGTTAATATTGTACCGGTACATTAGAAATAATTTAGTTACGTGAGAAAAATGTCAGTAAAGCAATTATTTCCAATTAAGTAAATTTATTTAAATTACAAAAAATTTACAAACTTATACATTAACAAAATTTGTAAAGATTATAATAAGTAATATTTTTTATTAATTTTACTAACTTTGTGTATCCAGTGTTCAAGAACACGGTCGTTCGCCTCGAGAATTTGATGAGTAGAAGTTTTTTTAATGAGCGTGACTGTTTATTCAAACAATATCTTTTAGTTTAACCCAAGATTTTTCAGACATTCCGAGCCATTTGACATACGCCTTCCCACCTTTCTTTCTTAATTTTTTTTCCACCAAGTAAACATCTTCATGTTTTGCTTTTTGAAGTTTTTCATTGTAGAAGGCTCCGGAAATCGGCTGTGTCTTAGCATCTTTGAGCAGGTAGGTAACCGGATTGGTAACTTGAATTTTAATAATTTTAAAGAGTTGCGTGGACCACGAGGGGGTATATCCTTTTTCAAATACACCCTTGTATTTGCTGATACGAACTACATCTCCCACGCGATATTTTGGCTTGCCGCGAATTTTGATTTTATTGTAATCAGTTTGCAAAAGCATTTGTTCATTTTCTTTAGTTACGTCTGCGGGAGCCATACCTATCGTTCTGTGTCTTGTAGCGTTATATTTGGTTACGGCTTCCGATAGTATGTCGACCCACTTGTATTTACCTCGAATGCTAAATTCCCTGTACAATTTATCCTTCAATGTGCGAATAGAACGTTCCACAATGGAGGCTTTAATAGCTGAAAACGTTGAATAATGATTTATTCCGTATTCTTGCATCAAATTTTTAAAAATCTTGTTATAAAATTCTTTTTCCTCGTCGGTGTGTAAATGTACAGGTTTCCTGTTATCTTCTTGAATTACCTTACGCATAACTTCTGTAACAAGTTCGGCGGTTTTCTTCTTCACAGTTGCGTCCACACGTACTTTGAAAAATAGTCTATAACAACCAAGATATAATTATGACCTTTGTTTTCACGTGCGTAAGGAATAAATTCACATAAATCAGCTGGCCATAAATCGTCTATAAACTTTACGATTGTGGATCTCCTGGAGAATTTTTTTCTCGCAGGTTTATGTAGTTCATTCACAACATCACGTTTAATTCGACTCATTTTTACTAGTAGTAGCAGAAGTATGTGTCTTAGTATACAATCTAATAACTTTCATTTCTGCTTGTTTTACGTTTGGGTCAAACTGATGTATTTTAGCATTCGTAGAGTCTTTTAATTTCATTATTGTAATTAATTCATTCATTGTAATTATTATGGGGTGTGCTACTTCTATTACTATTCTCTTAAATTCTACGATCTATGTTTTGTTGCATTGTTTGAATATCGATTTCGAATTTATTTAGTTTAGCTTGTAGGTCTTGTTTAAGTTGGTCGGTGGTGAATGCTTTGGCTGCTAATGTTTGAACACTCCATTCAAGTCCTCTCAAATTTGTTTAAATTGTAGCTTTATATTTTGCATAATGTTAAGCTCATTTTCAATTTTTTGCATAATGTTGTCCACGTAAATTTTATTCACGCTATCCTATGGTTCTATTGCAAATCCCACATTGCAAAGTCGTTTATTCTGAATATCATATTCGTTGTTGGAAGTGAGAGAAAAGCCTATGCCTGGAGGACCTCGTGTCGCCTTCGTCTTGTTTAAATATCTGCCAAACTTATCGGTGCTTATATTATACCTGCTTCTCTCAGTTCTTCAATGATTGCAACGATTTCGTTATTATGACTTGTATTTCCAGCCTTTTATGACGCTTTTAGTAATTTCAATCTTTCCACAATTTCGTTAATATCGTCGTAGAATACGTATTGAAATGGTTTATTTTCGACTTCTAGACCTCCTCCAGCCCACGTCTTACCTCGCGGTCTCTTCTCGAACAGAGGTTGAATAATGTTACGATATTTATCACCGCGACTACCTTTTATTTGTTGATTTGGATCGTTATTTCTTCTGAGAGCGTTAGTGCGAACAAGTATGTCTTTATACTCAACAAGATCTTCTTTCTTGTGACGTATAGGATGGTTCTTGAAAAGTAATTCGTACAATCCCGGAGTTCCCTTATATGTTATATTCTTAATTATTAAATCTTTCCCATCCAATGTAACTTCACTATCACCTATTCGCCATCCTTCGGTTAACGGATCATGATGAATACCATACTCATTATCGTATTTACCATCAGAGTCTTGTACTAAACCTTCAATGTAGGACCTTGGAAGGGGGTGGAATTTAGCTATATAGTTATTCACAGTTTCTGGATTCGTCTCTGTCATAGAGTGGTACATTTCTCTGTAATTCGAGAGCCTTCTGCTTGTATTAATTTCTTCTTCCTCATCAGTGGAAAACGGATTATGTTCTGCAACAGGTTCTGCTTCAATAAAAGATGGTTGTCTGATCTGTTGTTGTTGTTGTTGCTGTTGTTGTTCAAACATAGGATCGTTTTCAGCTTTCTTCTTTATGGGAAAATAATTTGATTGTTTTTCGGTTTTTTGTACACTTTTCACTAGATCTTTAAGCGGTTCGGTGATTGGTTTATACTTTTGAATTAGTTCATCGTCTCTTTGAAGTTTACCTTTCCTCAAAGCCAAATATTTCTTTCTTATTGCCCTGCTAGCTTTAATAATTTCCAATTTTACATTCTCTTTCGTCTTTTCTATAAATTGGTACCTGTTTTTTCTTAACTACTAGCTGTTTTCTTTAAATTGTTATCTGTTTATATCCGATTATATTTGTTCTTTGAGTAACTGCTAGCTGTTTATAACAGTATGTATTGATCAAAACCTTTTCGATATCTGCCCTTGTCTATATCGTAATCTTTTGCAATGCATAAAAAGCTGTAATTGTCTTTCCAGCACTCTGCACACATTGACTTGAACTGATCGAATAACATATCAGTACCGATGTGGTCATTAAATATTCTTCAGATTTGTTTCATCTTGCTTGAATAAAATTAAAAAGATGGCGTTGTCACGAATCAAGTGTTTCGGGATTCTGGTGTAAGTCTGACAAAGATAGAAACAATCGATGCTTTTATGACGTCCCCTGCTAAAATAACTTCTTATCTTGTCCTACTTATCGCAAGCGACATTGTCAAAAATAAATATCGAGTTCTCCTTGGCTTCCTCGGCGTTGATTATTTCATCGTTTTCTTTAAATGCATAATAATTTACACCTTTTACTTCGTTTAGAATTTTCTCCAGAGCCTGATATTTTGGTCGGTACAGGGACTTTGAGTAAACGTAAACATTCTCAAAGAGTAAACCGTTCGGGTGAACGATTAAGGACAGCACGGTATTGGTTTTGCCACAATTGGAAGCGCCGGCAATTATACACCTCAGAGTTGAAGGCAGCAGCGGATGACTCTTGTCTTGAATTTTTTCACACAAGCAATTCATATTGTTGACTGACAATGAATGTGTTTGTTTCACAATTCTCATTTTCACTAATATGTATATATGTGTAATATATGTATAGTCTTTTATTCTCTCAGAGTAAATGATTACGCACAACGGTACGGGTGTCTTAAATTCATTTATAAACAAGCTACCGATAGAATTACATATTTCCGGTGGTTATCAGTATTGCGGACCAGATACAAAGTTAAATAAACGCTTGCAAAGAGGTGACCCCGGCATTACGAACTCGATCGAGCCAGTAAGCAACACGACATTGCATATTCAAAGTTTAAAGATTTAGAAAACAGACATTTAGCGGATAAGGTGTTGGAAGAACGAGCTTGGAGTCGTGTCAAAGCGAAAAACGCGTCGTTAGGTGAAAAGTTAGCGAGTTATTTCGTCACCACAGCAATTAAAGCTAAACGCAAGTTGGGAATGGGTCATCGTAACCATAATGGAACTCGAGCTAGAAAGAAAGTAGCTTTGAGGGAAATTGTTAAAAAAGTTCACCAGAACGTAAGCAAATTCAAAAATCTAGATGATCCGAAGGAAGCTATTAAAATTTCAAGAGCATCGGCAAAAATTGCTACGAAAGAAGCTAGAGGTAAGAAAAACGTTCGAAAACCTCGCGTAATTCCCGTTCCAAAAGTTGGAGGTATCATCCCGTTTTTCATACCCTTGTTTGCCGGTCTCGGAGCTGCAGGATCTCTTGCCGGTGGTGCTGCATCTATTGTAAGCGCAGTCAACAAAGCTAAAGTGGCTAGGAGAAAATTGGAAGAAACAAAACGACACAATGAAGCAATGGAAGCGATCGTCTTGGGAGAAAGAGGTAGTGGTCTCTACCTGAAACCGTATCGTAAAGGTCTTGGATTATATCTACATCAGAAAAAAAAACTAATCAACAGACTGCCTCAAAGAGCACTAACAGATTCTGATCTGATGAAATTTGCAAAGAAAAATATACGTTACTTCAGAGGTGTCTTTATGGTCCTCCAGGAGGACCGTATCGTTTCGAAAGCGGCATAGTAAATTTGGATTCTAAAAACGGACCCGGTTCTCACTGGGTTGCCTTCGTTAAAAAAAAATCAATCAGTTTTGTATTTTGACAGTTTCGGAAATCTTCAACCACCTCTAGAATTAATTCGATACTTTGAAGGCAGTCGCATAATATATAATCACGAGAGATTTCAGAAATTCAATGCTGTAAATTGTGGACATTTATGTTTGGATTTTTTATATAAAGAATGTAAACTTGTGGGAAAATAAACAGTTGTAGTTGGAGAAACAGAGTGCTGTATTATTGTTTACTTTCATTCAGCGTCATTTCGCGAACATTCACTCTAGTGAGCAACAGTAGCCTACTTTCGGCAAGTTATTATCCTCCGATTGAATTAGATCCTAATCATGAGTATCAGGTAGGTCTGCTCAGCCTTTTTACCTACAACACTATACCCAACGTTGAAGAAGGAAAAAATAATAAATTCTATTATGATACTGACAAAGTTTTAAACATTCCAACTGTTAGAAGCTAATAAGCTGCATCATTCAGATATGCCCGTTGAAATTATTAAAGTCACGACGGTACGAGTTGAATGTAACATTGCAACGCATTCATTTTACGATGACAAGCTGTCACATACGATTTTCGAATTTTTACCGTCCGTCGACCCCGGTTATAGCATCAACATTACACCACATAATATCGTCTATTTACCAGTAGTAGTGCGTAAAATCGACAATATTACCCTAACGCTGTTAGACCAGAACGGATCTCTGATAAATTTCAGAGGTGAACAAATTCGTGTCTTGAATTAAGAAAGCAAGCAGCATAATGAGTTTGTGCTTCCATAACAACAATCGCAGCAAGGAGAATAATAATAGTAATAATAAGGAGAACATTGACTCTGCTCATTTCATTCGACAGTCGTCTGTCCAGAGATTAACACACAGCAACGTACAGTTTTTACAAAGTTTGGGTTTTAAAGTGAAGACAAACATCACGATCAACAATGTTACAACTCCTCGACAGTCTCAACTTTGATGAAACAATAACCAAGAAGCAATTTCATTGGTATTCCCCTACATGTAAAAATTTCAACAACAACGATGAAGTGAGAATCTTAATAAATCATCAAGACATCTGTACGTATCCACATGAAAGTTATCTCTACATTGAAGGCACGTTTCAAGAGAATCCCGAAGGTACGGGCAATTGCAAATTAACGAATAACGCATCTGCATTTCTCTTTGAAGAACTGCGCTATGAAATAGATGGAAAAGAAATTGACAAAGTTCGAAATGTTGGAATGACGAGCACTCTGAAGGCATACTTGTCCTACAACGAAGCAGAGAGTAAGGTTTTGCAGGTGGCCGGATGGATACCCTTTCAAAATGAACATCCGACTTTACAAGTCAACAAATTTACGGCATGCATATCACTTAAATTTTTGTTAGGTTTTGCGGAAGACTATAAGAAAATTATCATAAACGCCAAGCAGGAAATAATATTGCTTCGTTCAAGAACGGATAACAACTGCTATATAAGTTCTGGCACGAAAAATGCAAATATCACCGTAAAGAAAATCGAATGGCATGTTCCTCACATTACTCTCAATGATGAAATGAAATTACAAATGTTAAAAGTTCTACAACAATCGCAATCAATTTACATTCCATTTAGGTAATGGGAACTGCACGAGCTTCCTAGTATGCGTCAGACCAATAACGATGTTTGGCCGATAAGAACATCAACAAACTTGGAAAAACCTAGATATGTTATCGTGGCTTTTCAGGATGGTAAAAAAGATAAGGATGATAAGGACGGAGCCGATTTCGATCATGTTCATATTAGGAATATAAAATTGCATTTGAATGCCGAAAGCTACCCATATAAAAATTTAAATCTCGAAATGACTAGAAATAAATTCGGAATTGCGTATCTAATGTACGCAGATTTTCAAAAAAGCTATTACAGACATATCAACAGCGCGCCTACTATGAATCTAAAAGAATTTCGCATTAATGCCATGTACCTCATCAATTGTTCAAATCAAAACGAATCGATAAAATCTTCAACAATCGATATACGACTCGAACTTGAAAGCGAAGTTGATTTTAGACTTGAAATGACTGCATACTGTCTAATAATTCACGATAAAGTTATGGAATATAATTCCGCAACAAATATTGTTAGAGAAATAATCTAAATGTTTTATGTTAAAAATGCAAATAAATAAAATTTTTCTACATAATTGTTTTATTGCATTCAATCGCAAAAAGTTATTTGTTAGTAATGTCAACATCACGTCAACATATTTTAAAAAATGCAAATAAGCGCTTTTCTCTTGTTCTTTACTGTCAACAAGACTTTACTTTTCAGTCTTCTATTTGCATCGTACGAATAAAAACCTTGAGCGAAATGAATACAAAAAACCTAAAATTTACATCAGAACCATCAGAAATATTAGAATTTAATTTAAGAGCAAAAGAGCAAGAGCAAGAAGAAGAAAAAAACGAATGTATGCAATACGCATGCGATCGAGCACGATTTCGAAGACGCATTGACAAGTTATCAGAAATAATTGATCCAGTTTTGCACAAAAATTTATATCCAAAATTGACACGTTAAGTCAGTATTCTGCTTCAAAGTTGTTGAAAAAAAAGTTAATTACTCTTATAACAAAAGAACGCTTGAACCAATTTGTATGATATTTGGCATGAGTGCCTACAGAAAGATAAGACACATTTTCAGATGGATTTAGTAATTTCGAGTAGACAGCTGGTGTGAAAAACATGGTTACCACAACACAGATTTCGCAATTACTTCTCTGAAGTAAAGAAGATTACTTTAATTAATAAATTTATAGAAGGAAGCATTTATTAGGAAACTTTTCCTGTCTTCTTAATTTTTGATACTTCTTGCGGTTTGGTCACAAAATAGAAAAATCTAAATGGTTGCAGCGCCTGTTATTGAAAGAAGTAGCCCATGAAGAACATGAAGCACACGAAGAACAAATATCTTTTATATGGATAACTAATTTATTTTTAGAGAACCATTCATTAGTGAAAATCCTTGTGTCTGCAAATTTTGACACTTGTTATGGTTTAGTCAAAAAATAGAAAAATCCAAATGGCTGCAGCTGTTCTCTTGCAGACAGTTTTAATTTAGAATTTTAGTTTTCTAGGCTGTACCAGGAAAGCAAATAGTGTTACATAGGAATTGAAAAATATTTCTAATTAAGAGGCCTTTTACA
The DNA here is from genome assembly GCA_958336345.1 of Dorcus parallelipipedus. Taxonomy (NCBI): domain Eukaryota; kingdom Metazoa; phylum Arthropoda; class Insecta; order Coleoptera; family Lucanidae; genus Dorcus; species Dorcus parallelipipedus. The sequence goes on from OY284475.1 coordinate 36,740,278, forward strand.
AAGCGCTAATTTTTAAAAAAGTTTTTCTGAGTAACCATTGTAAATTATAAGCTCAAATTTTCAGTACGCATTCATGATACAATTTATCTAGGTCTCACGTTGACATTAAAAAAAAATTTGAAAAAATCAAATCGATATCTCAAGAACTATACAAAATTATGAGAAAAACGAAAACGTGAGACCTAGATATGATATTCGAGAGCATATTAAAAAAAAAACAGTTCTGTGAATTTAATAATAGCTGAGAAAAACAGTTCCAAAATTTTCGGGAAATATCGTCATTATAATACAGCGCCTCTAACGGAGAGCTGTCTAAACTATAAATTTCGTAACTAATATGTCCCGAATACGAAATTTGTAGTTTAGACAGCTCTCCATTAGAGGCGCTGTATTACAACGACGATATTTCCCGAAATTTTTGAAGCTGTTTTTCTCAGCTATTATTAAATTCACAGAACTGATTTTTTTTAAATATGCTGTAGAACATCATATCTATAGGTTTTGTAAACTTGGAAGTTTACAAGAACTGTAGGTCTCACGTTTTCGTTTTTCTCAAAATTCCCTATAGTTTTGGAGATATCGATGTGATCTCTACAAAAAAAAAAATTTTTTTGAAAAAATGTCAACGTGAGACCTAGATAATTATCTCATGAATACGTACTGAAAATTTGAGCTTACAATTTACAATGGTTACTCAGAAAAACTTTTTTTAAAATTAGCGCTTTTTAAAAGGCCTCTTAAACGGAAACGCCAGGTTAAAAAAATTGTTTGTGTGATAGAAATATTTTCGCCTGTAGCCTGAATTATTGCTTGCATTCGCATTTCTGTTTCTTGGAACCCACCCGATACGGTGCGAATCGTGCTCTTTTGGATTCACATCTGGACTTCACCGTGCTTCGTGCTGGCCACTGCAAGACATGGATACCTGTTATGTTTTATTCTTGTTAAAACTAATGTTACAAAAATGTCTTATTTCAAGAACAACTGATATTATCAAAACATGCCTCTTATCAACGAAAACAGATTCTAAGCGGTCTGTGATTGTACCGTCATAGATCACTCCATCAATAGACATATCATTCCTCCTCTCTTAAATGTTCAACTTCCGGGAACATACCGAACTGGTGGACGCCGATAGCGACGTGAACGCCGTATAGTTTGTTCTGATGAGTCTGATGACGAACTAGGAGGTTCAGTTACAACTGTGGGAATGGCTTCAGTGGTTTCTTGTTGTAATGCATAACTGCTGCTGTCGGTATCAAATTTCTTCTGTTCTTTAACCACGGATGCTTCTCGTAGAATGGTAGCAAGATTGTAAGAATCCTCGTCGTTGTTCTCCGAGTTAAGGACCGTACCGTCATTTGTGCCTTTGCGCAACTGATTTTGATGTCGTCGATGTGTTCCGTTTATGGCGGTGCTGACGAGGTACATCATTTTAAAATTTTTTGAATGATGCGACCTTTAACCCATGTATGTGAATTGTTTGTATACAGTCTCACATAAATTGGATCATTGATTTTAAATTTTGTGGTCCAAATACCAGGCAAGGGTTTGTAATCAGGTGCTTCCAGCATAATTGAAAGTTTTGTACGGTAACTACGACCATGCAGAAGCTCTGCAGGTGACTTACCAATTTGTGGATTTGGTGTCGTGTACAGTAGTTTTTCATATGCTGCTTTCTTTGTAGTATTTCCTCCCCACATATTTTAGACGAAATGAAGCTTTGAATGAGTTGCATTGGCCCAATTCTTCTTTGAAAAGTTGTGAATGCTGCTTGCAAAGTTCATTGATGACCGTTGCGTTAACTGGAGATTCTGGAGGTACTACAGATGTAGATGATACGTGGTGTACAAGCTCCAGTGCATTAATTAATTCGGAATCATGCGTGTCTTGTTGCGAAATGCTGTAACCAAAAGCTCTGAACCAATCAAGACCAAAAATATTCACTGTATCGTGTGAATCTACTACAAATATTCGAAGTTTCCGGAGTTTTGATCCAATCTGTGCGTTGCATATAAAATATCCTTTGATTGGAATGTTTGAGTTGCAATAACCTTTAACTTGAGTGCTTGCGGGTTTGAGCGGTGGAGAACCAATCGCTTCAAAGCCAGTAAGTCCAATTATAGATGCAGATGCTCCGGTATCCATTAGAAACTTGAGTTTGACACCATTGACTGTCGGATACACGTTGTAAGCTGGTCCCGTATCCTCGATTGACATTCGTTCATTTATCGGCAATTCATGAATATGTTTTACCTGGTGCGATGTTCGAGATGATTTGAAATTCTTGCTTTTATTCTTCAACTCATGTGTTTTTCCGTTGAAATTTTTCGTTTTATTAGAATTAGACATGCACACGGATGCGATGTGTCCACGTTTGTTGCATTTGTTGCAAGTAGCATTACGAAATCGACATTCGGAACGCTTGTGTTGGTAATTGCATTGCGGACATGAAGGCAATTTTGAAATATAGGGTTGCTGCGTTCTGGCTCCTTTGTTGTTCGATCGAGATGAGTTTGAGTCTGAGGTGAGATTAGGATTTTTACGACTTTTACGACAAGAATATTCGCTTGACATCTGATTTACTTCAACTTGGTTGTTGTCTCCTATAATCGTCTGATTTGCGGCGAGAGTTGTTTCAAAAATTTGTGCTTGACGTAGAACAGTTTCTAATGTAGGAGATTCCGTTTGTAATGCGGCAGTTCGGACTTGAGGATGAGGAGTATGTAAAATAATCATGTCGCGAATTTGTTCGTCAATCAGTTCATTTTGACATTGTGAACAATTAAATTGACATTCACGAGCTAGACCTCGAAGTTCGGCGACCCATTCTGCATAGGACTGGTCCTTTGACATTAGCGTCTTGCGAAATTTGACTCGAGCGGTCATTGGATGCGTTTTTTCTTTAAAATGTTCGGTTAGAGCTGCAGTAAGTACAGTAAAGGTTTGTTTGCTGATGTCAGATGAGCCAAATAATTTTTGTAAAAGTATAAAAGTTTCGTCGCCGACCCATGATAAAAAATATGCTCGTCTGCTTTCTTCTGATAACACATGATGAGCTTCGAAATGCTGCATGAGTCTTGAGTAGTATGTTCGCCAATCTTCTTTAGGATTAAACGTTTGAAAAGTGGGTACATTCAACGACGTTTGTATGAAAGTAGAGTCACCTCTTTCTAAATTGGAGTTTTGCCTTCATGTGAGCATTTGGATCAATTGTGCCCGTTCTTCCATCATTGATGCGAGTAGTGCTTTTACTAAATCATCCGTAGCCAATCTTATTAAAAATTAGTTTCTAGATCGAAATTCCTTACGAGACTGCGCCAAAAATGTTATGTTTTATTCTTGTTAAAACTAATGTTACAAAAATGTCTTATTTCAAAAACAACTGATATTATCAAAACATGCCTCTTATCAACGAAAACAGATCCTAAGCGGTCTGTGATTGTACCGTCATAGATCACTCCATCAATAGACATATCAATACCGATCTTGTTTACGTATTTAATTTTGCACAATATTAGCTACGTGCGGCCGTGAGTTGTCGTTTATTAACAAAAATGTGCGCTTATGAAAAGAACAAATGGGACCACATTTGGCTCTAAAACAAGTTTTATAAACAAGGTAAGGTGCCTTTTTTAAAATTTCTCCTCGTGGTTGGCTGTGAATTCTCAGTTATGAACCAGCCTTGCTTGAAACTGGCGTATATCATAACCTCACGTTTATCGAAGGAAATGTCATAATTTAGAAAAAAAATCTTTACTACCAAATTTTATTCACAATTCAAAGTAAAATCATAACAGGTAATCAAAATATCCACCAATTTCATCGCAACGGGCTTGGATTCTACGTAAAATTCATTTGCTGGCGTTGAAGAGCATACGAGGATTATTACACTAGGGAACACAGGTCAGACAACTTTAATAAACACATTATATTTTTAATCTATTTAAGTCATATTCACATACTAGGGCATAAAAAGTGTTGCAACACGTCAGATATTTTGTTAACTATGACTGGTACCATACAAGCTTATTTACGTAAACCGTTCATTAAAATTTTTAAGGAAACAATTTAAATAGTAATATTATATCTTTTTTTGTAAGAACTATGCATGGAGATCCCTAAGGACAATTTTTCCTCAACTTAGTGATACTAAACTAAAAGAAGGTCCTCATAGGTCCTCAAATAAGAAAGGTAATTAAGGACTCTAACTTTCTCCAAAAACTTAATGAAAAAGAACTTACTGCCTGGAATTGTTTTGTTAATGTAGTTAAAGGCTTTCTGAGAAACAAAAAATATGAAAATTATAAAATTTTAATAAATAAACTGCTGCAATCGTATAAAGCTTTAGGATGCAGAATGTCATTAAAATTCATTTTCTGCATTCTCATTTGAACTTTTTTCCTAATAATCTCGGCGCTGTCAGTGACGAACAAGGTGAAAGGTTTCATCAAGAAATCAAAACAATGGAAACCAGATATCAGGGACGATGGAATCCGGCTATGATGGGGGATTTTTGTTGGTTCTTGAAACGAGAGGATTTAATACCCAATAAGAAGCAGAAAAAAAGTCATTGAAATTTGTATAATTGTTGTAACTATATTTTAATACAGTTTAAGAATCGTTTGATTAAAAAAAAATATTTGCGTTTAAAATCAACAAAATTTTTAATAAAAATATTTTCTTATTCTCCCTTTTCTATTCGTTTTTAGTAATTTTTGATTTATTTCAAAAACTGCATACCTATCTAGACGTACTGCAGATTTTCTAATACTTTTTTTTTATTAAGTGAGATGAATGTAACTAGAAACAAATATTTTTTTTGAAGTTGTCGACGAATGTTTAAAATTTGTTCCCTAGTGTTATTAATTCCCATTATTTGACTTGGCTATTCATGCACATGTTTCCTTACGTTTTCCTTACTTCCTTTTTGTGGGACGTCCACTGTTATATTAGCGTAAAATAGAACCCGTCTATCGAAAAAGCTTAACCACTATAATTCAAAGACGTACGAAATTTGTCATAACCGAAATATTCGTATATTTTTAAGAAACCTCATGGAAGCAGTCCTGAATAGAATAGTGCCATTTGCCTTCAATTTGACGGTCATTTCGAAAATAAGATTCGATCACAAAAGTTTAATGCTCTGGCAAGAGAACCATATCAGAACGTTTTCTTAACTTAATACAATTGGGGTCATGTTATTTCATTTTCAAACGTCAAGTCGATTGAAGCTGGTTCACAATTAACAATTCATGGCCAACTACGAGGAGAAATTTTAAAAAAAGGCACGTTATAAATGTAATATGACACAAATATACACTGATCACCAGTTTATGAAAATACCAAAAACGAAAACATTAGTTATGAAACTGCAGACTATTAAAGTTAGCACTTGGTACTGCAAAACTATTACTAACCTGATCAAAACTATTACTAACATTATTAACAATACCACTCTAATTTTTTATGAGATATAAAATTCTCCTAAATAATTTATTTAAGAAAATGATTTTTAAAATAAATTATTATTAAATATAAATTAAAGTATTGCAGTAAAATACGATTGAAAATTGAAATTGTGATTAAATATCAAAAAATTATGCACACTTGTAGATTATTTCAATTTCTTTGAATATTTTGCTCTCCACTACAGTTTGAACGTATTTTGCTCTCCGTCCAAATCATTATTTTTTTATTTTCCCTGTATTCCAGCCAAATTTTTCAAAATTTTGTACCTGATTATGGATCTACAAGTCATGCAGAGCTTTTTATAAAGTATAGTTTTTTTGTGAAATGTAAGATAAACTTTTTCTCCATATGTATAAAACTTTTTGGGACATACTGTATATATACATATATAAAGCAGAGGAGGGTAGTAACGGGTAATATGGCAATTTTTCTAAATGAATGATAATCCTTTTTAATAAATCTTCAGGACAAAAATTAAGTGGTTACGGTAAGTTGTACATCTAATGGGGAAAATGCATTGTAAAGCTATGTTGGTTACAGAAAAATACAAGATGCAACGTGTTGTTCACAAAAATTAAAGTAAAATTTGAATTCTTAAAACTCGGACGCAGGATGACAAGTTTCACGGATGGAGAACGGCATTTAAAAAAAAATACATTGTATGTATTAGTAGGTTTTTATGGTTTTGGAGTCTTTCTGAGTTAAAAACAAAAGCTGTCACAAGCTTGTAACTAATATTGACTCCACATCAAAATAAGCTTGCAGTATACTGATGCGTTCTACTTTATTATTAACTTTCCATAAAAATTACATAAACTTAACATTACTGAACACAATAAAAAATAAAATAAATGTTTGCTTTATTTGCATTTCTCACATCTGCCATTAGTAGCAAGGTGGCTAATTGGAAAAATTGCTTTTTTGAACTCCTCGCCCTCTAGTTACTGTTTTACGCACGAAATAGTCAACCGGGAAACACTGTTTCCCGGTCGAGTAGACCAGTAAACAACGTCAAAAACACTGGCCCTTTGGAGCATTCTTAAATAAATCAGTGTTGATAATAATAAAATCTAGTTTATAAAATACCATTTTACAACAACTTTGAATACTGAATACTGAATACTGAATACTGAAGCATGGCTTGCTTAATTTTAAAACTGCGCTCGGGAAAAATGTGTTCCCGCACTCGGTTCGTAAATAATTATTTTCGTGATTCACTTTTTACGAAACAATATATCGTTACCTGAGAAACGTCAAACTTTCTTTCTGTCTGACGACATTCTTTCGTGCGTTCAATATATTGTGTTTGCTTTCTTTGATTACCGGAAATTATAATTCCCAAATTAATTTCGTTGAGTACTAGTTTTACAAATACATTCAAACTTTCGTTCGTATTTGATATTTCATCAATCTATAGGTAATAAGTTCCGAAGTTTTTGTTGTGTTCCTAAGTTCCCAAGTTTTTGTTGTGTTCACTTTTAATGTGATTTTTCTATATTTTCCTCCTAATATTTTTCTTATTATTCGTTCTATTTATCTTTAAGTACTGCTTTCTCTGTTTGTTTTAGTATATTCAGTCTGTTATAAAATTATTGGAATAATTGCGTACATATATTATAGTTATTTAATTAATTATAAGCATTTCATAGTTATTATTTATTAGTGTGATTATAAGATATAGTGTTTTCTTTCTCTGATTACTAGAAATTTTAACTTCCATATTGTTTGGTTTATATTAATTTAAGTTTTCGTTTGTTCGTTCGTGTTGTTATTATTAGTAAGTATTATTTCGACTCTTGTTTATTTTTCATATTTCATCGATTTGTAGTAAGTTCCGCAATTGCAAGACCTCAAAAATTTTACAGTATTTGAAATAAATTTAATGTTCCTTCTTATTCCATTATTTTTCTTTCTTTAATGTATTCTCTAGTTTATATTTGTATACACTCTCAGAATGGAGAAGTTAAAGACAAATGGCGATCTTTACTTATATTTAAAGAATTTGGGATGTGGATTAAACAATTATGACGCCCCACAGTGGTCAATATGCGGAAAAAACCCATTTTTTTCAAAATGCTGCAAATGGCATTTTGATTTTAAATTAGTAATTCTTAATGATTAACTGATGTATATTGACAAAATAATCAGATATATTTTCATATTGCATTCTTATATAAGCCCTTAAAGTCGCCTGAGTTGTAATGCTTACTGACAGTGTAAAAATTCATATTTTTATACGAATTTCTCTTACGATTTTATTACTACATTAAAGAAATATTTTTTAATGAATAGCAGCACTTTTGGAGAATATGTTATGCTGATTAAAAATAATTATTTCAATTGTTGTGCCATTACACAGAGGACTCGAAGAATTGTTGAAAAATGTTTCGTGAAAAAATTTAATAGGGCATAATTTTTGAGCTCCGTCGAGCGCTATGTTCTAACCTATTTTTCTGCATACATTAGACATCTAATTAAGTAATAAAATACTGCGACCACTTGTGACCCTCGTTTTAGGTTACAATTGTTCTAATATTTGACATACTGTAAATATCGCTTCAACTATCGACCTGTTGATGTGAAACCTTTGTTGTTCATCCAGTGCCTTAGTTTCTAAGTTCTTATGGTGTTAAAAATATGTAAAAGTTTCTATTTCGTTTTAGATTTTGATTTTTAATAATTAATTTTTTTTAATTCGGCTTAATTTTCATTCATTTTATTTTATTCATTTAAAGACAAAATGCACCAAAAAAAGTAAAATAAATTAAAAATGATAACGGACAATGATAATTTCAAAAATAATTAGTTTTTTCCGCATCTCTATAGAACCTAAACCACTCGCGCCCTTCGCAATGAAATTGTGAAGCACGTAAACAATCGTTTAACAGAAACTGTTTTACATGATTTAGTTGAGCGACTGATGGCGGATTTCACAAACGTTACTTAAATTTAATCATCCGTTAAAAGTAAACGTTGCCGGGTTACATGTGTTGAAGGTATAGGAATGATTATTCTTAATCAATGATTAAAGTTAAGTGACGTTTGTGAAATCCAGCGTGAGAAAGTTTTGTTTAACATTAGACAAAAGATAGGTAGCATCTTATCGTTATGCTGAGCAGTTTGCTGCTAAAAATAAGGAGTGACTACAAATGAGTTTTGCTTTTCCGGATTTTTTTAATGATGTACAAAGAGATGGCTTAAACTCTGAAAAACCTTTTGGAGAATGCTCTGAAAGACATCAAATGCGGAGAACCTACGTCCTCAGCATACAGGTGAAGAATTTTTGTTCGCAGCTAAAATGAATTTCAGAGCAGAAGGCCAAAAAACAATTTCAAATATTTTAGATTTTTTGCTTAAAAATCCAAATCAAGCAGATAAATTATTAGCCGTTTGTAACAATGAACCCCCCCCCAATAAATTTACATGCGCCAGAAAAAGCATTATCGACCATGTTAGCTCTAGATCTTTCAAAATCCCAATATAGTTTGCTACGAAAAATTTCTACATTCGAAGGCACGAACCATTTTCCTTCTTATTATAGCATACAAAAAGCCAAATCAGAGTGTTATCCGGAAAAACAAGCAATTGATGTTAACGAAAGAGAAGCACGCATAAAACATCAGTCTCTCCTCTGATCATATTGTTGAAAGACTTTCTCAGTTTTTGAAATTAGATAAGGCAAATGAAAAACATCTAACATTAATTAGTAAATGGGGATGTGATGGAGCATCAGGCCAAAATTTTTATAAACAGGTTTCCAGCAAAGAATTTGACCAAGGGGAAGGTTCATCATCATGATTCATCTGTGTTTGTTTCAAATTTAGTGTCTATTAAGTCGTATAATTCTTCTGTGGAATCAACCACATTGTGGCAAAATAAAAAGCCTTCATCAGCTCACTTCTGTAGGCCTATCCGATTTTGTTTTTGTAAAGAGACACCAGATATTATAAATGAAGAAGTTCTTAGAATTCAATCTGAAATATCTTCTCCCGTGTCAACACAATTAGGTAATATAGAAATTAAACATATATGCAATGTACTTTCTCAAACGAATTCTTCTATGCGTTGTTACATATTGCTGTGGTATTTAGCATATACCTTTTTACAAATAATTGAGATCTCAGGGCCTATTGATTTAATTATTAGACAAGTTACAACACTGCACGGGGTTCCTACGCAATGAAGCAATTTAAGTAGCATTGAAACTCTGAAAGCATTTATTGAATTGTTGTTGTGCAAATTTACGAGCAACGTGGTGAATGGGTAAGTAAAAAAAAATCAAATATCTTAGTGACAAATTTATTTAGTTGCAGTATTACCAACGTTAAACAGAAAATGTCAAAGCAAGTATACACATAACCAAAAATTATTATTATTTAGAAAACGCACATAAAATTACAATCTAATTTGCCACGACGAATTGAAATTGGTAGATCTCAACCTCACATTCATCATGAACAAACAGGTGTGTTATTTTCAGAGACCGCTAAGGCAAATACCTTGATTTCGTGTCCCTCAAAATTCTAAAAATCGTTGAACGCAATGAAATAATGGTGTGTTGTGATAATTGATTATGTAGCAAGTATACTGTGGTTTGTTGAAATATAGTGTGCACTCTAAATCTGCTATAGCAAAAACTCAATGTATTTATTCCATTTTGTATTTGCCATAAACAAATTTCAACCATATAACCATAAGTTAAGACAACCAGTCTAATCTGTATACGATACGTTCAATGCAAAGATGTGTTGTTTGTGGTGGATTTTAACTTCGTTTATTGCAAACCGAAATGTAATTATTCCATGTCGTCTTTGCTAATAACAAATCTAATCATATCAGTTTAGATAAAAGCATCTTCTCTGTATATGATACGTTAAATACAAAAATGTGGTGTTTGTGGTAAATTTTAACTTTGTTTATTGCAAATCGAAATGTAATTATTCCATGTCGTCTTTGCTAATAACAAATCTAATCATATCAGTTTAGATAAAAGCATCTTCTCTGTATATGATACGTTAAATACAAGAACATGTGACTAAATCAAAATTAACAATAATAATATTAATAAATTTTAAAACTGTTTACCATTCTAGAAGATGTTTCCACTAACACTGCCCAAGGAAGACTTAAATTCTATTGACAAAATGTCCCACTTATATAGGGAAACAAACCCACAAAAACTCACCCCAAAAGAAAACCTAACCTTAAAATGCGAAAATAAAATTAAAAATTCAACAAAATTAACTAAAAAAATGTGACTCTATACAATGCAAAGTTATAAAAATTAATTCAGCTCTTCGTAGGCCAGCCTATCAATCCCAATCGAAGTGACTCCACCTTAAGCATCTTTACCTTCGCCCCATCAGGAAGGTGGAGCAGATATCGGCGCTTGTTCCCTCGTCGGTCCTTAAGGAACTCACGAGGAAGCTTTTTAACGGCTTCCTCGAATTCAGCAGCCTCCATCTGCTGAGGGGCAGGCGTTTCAAAAACTGGCAACTCAACCTCCCTGACCGATGTGTTCGGGACTTCAGGCATCGACAAAACAGGCCTAACAGGTGGTGTAAGGAAATCAGGCATGGCCTCGGTGTCTGAATCATCCCCAAAAAGCTCTCTGAATTTGCTTTTCAACCAATTGGCTGTAGTCGGTGAGTCAAGACTCAAAGGATCGTCTTCCAGGTTATGTAAACTCTGCATTTAACAAAATAGAAATATAAGTACAAGAAAAATCTTAATGAAACTTTAATTTTCAAAACTCTAAGGGACCCTGTTATACAAACATGATAGAAATGTGGCATCAAAAGCCAAAAGAAAAATCATTTATCAAAATAAAACAAATTCAAAGTGTGTATCCTTTTCATTTAAATTTTAATTAATCCTCTAAAAGAAAATAACACAGCAATATGTGGCGCAAGACCTACAGAAATTAACGATTTGGAAGTTGTTGGACGAAGAGAACCCAAGGAAGAATTCTATAATTTCGGATTATCGCCTCTGCATCCTAAAATACGTTTCTTCGAATGTATTTTACACCTATCGTACAATTTAGGTTTTAAGAAATGGATGCTTAAAACTTCAGAATACAAACATTTGCAATCGATTATGAAAAAATCCATGCAAGAAAAATTTCGCACGTGTTTAGGATTGATTGTTGACCAAGTGAAGCAAGGGAAAGGAACATCTAATGACGGAAATACTGCTCGGAGGTTTTTTAAAAACCCTTCAATATCTGCTGAAATAACGGGAATTAATGAACAATTAATATACCGTTTTGCTGTTATATTACAGGTCATTGCTTCTGGGGTCAGTATAAATTCTGAAAAGTTTGGCACATATGCAAAAGAGACTGCTGAAATGTTTGTGGCACTATACCCGCGGTATTACATGCCGCCTACCATTCATAAAATTTTAATACACGGCAAAAAAGTTATTGAAAAAGTTTTAATACCAATAGGACAATTATCAGAGGAAGCTCAAGAAGCTCGAAATAAAGACTTCAGAAAATTGCGGGAAAATAAATCTAGAAAAGTTCATAGGCGAGCTACAAACGTGGATATTTTACATTCTTTACTGGTAACTTCAGATCCTTTAATTTCTAATCTCAAACCTCAATTATCGAATAAAATGTACAGGGTTAGTTTTATTAATGTTAACCCCCCTTTATTTTTTTTAATTACTAACGTATTCAAAAAATTTAAAAATTATTCTCATATGGATTTTTACGTAGATTTCATTTATACTAATAGTTTTGCAGTAGCGTTTTATATACCGGGTGAACAAAAAAATTTTTTTTTTTTTAATGGAACACCCTCTATATTTTTATAAATTTCGATTCCTTGAGTTATGCTGATAACATATATACATATACAGCCTGTCAATTTTTCGAGTGCCACTATGGGAATCTCGCTTATCTTAAGAGATACGAAGTTGGTTAAATTAGAGCAAAGTTGGGCATTTTCGTGCTGAATAATAATCTGACAAGAAATTTGTAATATCTTTAATAGTTCTGAAAATATTGCAAAAAGACGAAAATTTCTGATTTTCGTTTTTAATTTTTTCACGATAAACTAATCGCACTAGACATTTCTAAACAAGACATTATTCAGACACTTTTTTATGGAGAATTCGAATATGGCATTACTTTTTCAATAATTTTCAAGATGACGAAGAAACACTTGGCAACTTCATTTTTTCTTATGGACGCCATTTTGGATTTTAACATTTTGAGATAACGTTCTTTTTTCTCTTTACATTGTATCACACATGGTGGTCCAATATCACATTCTTGTCAAAAATCCAATTTTGCATTTTTTGCGAAGAGTGCTTTGGAAAAACAAAACGTTCTTTTGTTGTGAACAAAAGTTTGACAGTTTGATCCTATTTCAAGTCTTGTCATTTCTAATCAAGACATTATTCAGACACTTTTTTATTGAGAGTTCGAATATGGCATCCCCGAAATACATAATAAGAATAGATAATAATTAACAAATGTAATATCACAACATGTGTTCAAATTACCCACCTCCTAATTCTAAGCACAGTGGAACGCGCAAAAAGCTAACCGTCGTTCATGATCTCCAGGATGAAGCGTTTTAGAAATATGAATTGTCCAAGGCCGATATTTGTGTTTTTTAAGTGTTCTCCAAACAACTTGATGTGACGGCAAATTCAGCTGGGCTGCAACTTCTCTTGAGGAAACAGATGGATTGTCTTGCACCTAATTAAGAATTAAATGATGAATACGTATTTTAGTATTTGTAATCATGTAAAATTTTTACCGCTTGCAAAATTTCCTGTTCATATTCATTGGGCCTATCGCCATATTTTCATTTACGTCTTTTAAATGAACCATATTCGCTCAAGTTTCTGTGCAGCAAAGAAAAATACCTCAAACTAGGTTGTTGCCGCTCTGGATAACGCTGCCGAATATTTTGCCGCAGTCATGTGGGCATTTCGATGCGAAGTGTAATAAATTTGTATTATATCTCTTTGTTCTTCACTTGAAAAAGGCATTTTCCCGATAAAACTAGCACAAACGTAAATGACAAGACTTGAAATAGGATCAAACTGTCAAACTTTTGTTCACAACAAAAGAACGTCTTGTTTTTCCAAAGCACTCTTCGCAAAAAATGAAAAATTGGATTTTTGGCAAAAATGTGATATTGGACCACCATGTGTGATACATCGTTGTAAAGAGAAAAAAAAAACCTAATCTCAAAAATGTTAAAATCCAAAATGGCGTCCATAAGAAAAAATGAAGTTGCCAAGTGTTTCTTCGTTGTATTGAAAATTATTGAAAGGGGGATACCATATTCGAATTCTCCATAAAAAAATGTCTGAATAATGTCTGGGTTAGAAATGTCTAGTACGATTAGTTTATCGTGAAAAAATTAAAAACGAAAACCAGAAGTTTTCGTTTTTTTGCGATATTTTCGAAACTATTGAAGATATTTCAAATTTCTTTTCAGATTATTATTCAGCACGAAAATGCACAACTTTGCCCTAATTTAACCAACTTCGTATCTCTTAAGATAAGCGAGATCCCCATAGTGGCACTCGAAAAATGGACAGGCTGTATATACATATATATATATATATCAATATTATATTATTATGGTGGTATTATTAGTTCTGTAGTTTTTATGTTATTCGTCAATTATTGAACACTTGATTATGGAGACTTTTAAGCAAGCGTTATTTTATAACGCGCATTTTTGTGATTTTTACCATACAATTATTTATGAAGGAAATCAACAAACAAAACAATATATTAATTTTTAAAATAAATTACATAACATTTTCAACATAACCATAACCATACAATTATTAATTTACGAAGCAAATCAACAAACAAAACAGTATATTAATTTTTAAAATAAATTACATAACATTTTCAACATAACCACCGTTAACCTCAATGCATTTTAAACAACGTTTTATAAAGTTAGAATACATTTTTTGAAAAACTGCTGCATCCAAATTTAATAAATTTACATTCTCTTCGATTTTATTCTTTAACTGCTCAATATTTTCCACGGGATCATTGTAAACTTTCTCTTTGAGCATTCCCCATAGAAAAAAATCATGAGGATTTAAATCTGGACTGCGTGCAGGCCAGTGAATGGGACCGTTTTTTCCTATTCAGAGACGATATTTATTATTTAGAAAGTCTGTCACTTCATGAATATTATGGGGTGGGGCACCATCTTGCTGCCAAGAAACACTTAACATATCTAAGAGTGGTAACTCATCTAAATAGCTTTCAACATCAGTTTTCAGAAGATTCAGGTAAGTTTGACCTGTTAATCTTTCACCAATAAAAAATGGACACAATAATTTTAGATTTGTGAATTCCACACCAACAGTTCACAGTTCTACGACCTTGCTTTTTCACTTGGCCCACGGCATGTGGGTTTTGAGTTGCCCAATGGTGCGTATTTTTTCTATTAAATATGCCAGATGTAGAGAAGGAAGACTCATCTGTCCAAAAAATATTCTTTAAAAAATTTTCATTCAATTCTGTTAACCATTTCTTCATGGCATCCTTTGCCATGTCAACCATATACATACCGGGCTACGCATTAATTAATTGCAGCTCTCGACAAACTAGAAGGGGTGGTGGTACAGTAATTTTTGTTTCTGATAAGATATCTCTATTCTGTCAGCCTCTTAATCCAGATATTGTCTGCGCAGATAAAGACTCTGAATTCTTATGCTGTAAAATTAAATTCAACATCTTAATTATTATTATTTGTCTTTATCGATCTCCTTTATCGATTTTAATGTGTTTTGCACCAAATTATTGGATCTGCTGGATTATATCTCAAAAATCTCAAACAATATAATAGTTTGTGGTGATTTCATAGTCAATTCCGCGGATAAGATATTTTTGTTGAACATTCTAAAATCGCATGGACTGTATAGACAAATTTTTTAACCTACACGTAAGCTTGGTAATAGTGCGACTTGCATTGATAACTATTTTTAGTGATCTTCCTCGTCTCAGCAGTTTTAATGTAGTATCCTCTTTATCTGACCATAATGCACAGATTTTTATATCCGAGATATCTTTACCTGAGACAGACAGTAGAGCCATTTATACCAGAAGAGAATTTACACCAAACAACCGCTCACTTTTTTTCTCCAGTATCCTATATGGGGAATGGTTTAACTCTTCTGATAGTGACTCTTCATTTGATAAGTTCAAGTGTGTGTTTAAGTGGCATTTTAATCTGTCTTTTCCTGAAACTGCCAAATGTAAGGGAATTATTGTCAAACGTAATTCTCCCCGTGATCTGCACCATATATATTGAACGTCAGGTAATAATAATAAGTTAAAACATTTTTATCAATTTGCCAAGAAGGAGTACCAACATCTTGTGAAAGCCACCAAGATTTCATATTATGACAGCAAAATTCTTAACTCCGCAAGATCAGAGAGAAGTAGAACTATATGGAATATGATAAAGGACTCCTCTACTGAATCCCCTCGATCATTCTCAAATCTTGAACTATTGGTCAATGGCATATCTGTTAATGATCCCAAAGTTATAACAAACCTATTTAATGAACACTTTACCCCTGATTGCCATCATATTCGTTGCACTAAAGAATTTCTTAAAGCTAACAGTATGCAAGCTTCTAATTTCTTTCTGTTCCCGACAGACAGATTCGAAGTTGAAAAGACCCTAAAAGCATTGTTTTCTAAGTGAACACCTGGTTACGATGGACTTCCCGGTACCATTCTCGCAGACGTCTGTCACATAATATCTTCTAAACTCGAAGATACTATCAACATTTCTTTCTCTACTGGTTCATTTCCTTCTTCCCTCAAACACGCTAAAGTCTTACCCGTCTATAAAAATAAAATTTTTTTTTGTGCAAATCGGTTTTGATTGCAGCGGATTTCCCGAGCAGGCTCTGTACAGCTGTTTCAGGCCTAGTTGGGCCTTCATCAGCAGAACCGTAGCCCGAGAACTCCACTGCAAATAGGGAATTCAATTTTCGGGATCGGGATCTCGTTTCGAGATCGGGATCCCGAAACTGATAATCCCGGGATTCAGTGTTCCTCCGAACAGTTTCATATTTTTACAAATATGTATGTAGTAAAATTAATCGATATTTATTAACAAAATAATAAATACCGGATGTCTCACACCGTCTGTTTTTAATAGATTGAAATGAAATTTAGAAATATAAATTATACGTAATATTGAATTTTCTAACGTTCCATTGATCATCATAGGACTTCGGGTTTCGCCGAAAGTAATATCAACTTTCTTATTTTAAATAGAATAAGTATCCTATATATTTTTACATGTTTTGAATCTACTGATCGTTGCGAGTCCGAATATACATCATTTGTTAATTTTGCTTTCCATGACAACGGAAAAATATATTTGAAACATAATTAAACGAGCACGAAGAAATAAAACATTTATTTTAAATGATTTAAAAAAAAGAGTGCAATATTTATTATTAGTGTACTCGGGAGAAAATTGAGCTAGACCAGGAAACACATGAGGTTCCATTAAAATAAATGAGTTACGTCCTGATGAAATTTGAGATGCTGTAAAAATGTTAAAAAGCAAAATAATTATTTTATCGATTTATTCCATCGCATTACAGCGTTCATTACATGAATCATGGTTGAAAAACAAAAACGTTCTTTTTCAATGTGATGGAAAACATACTTATCAAATGACATATTTGGAATTTCATGTCAATCGACTAAAAAATAAAATTTAAAGTTCATATGGTACGTGCGTTCGTTTATTACAGATTTATTAGATCTGACAGATCAGATTCCTCTAATTCGTTCGTTTATGTTGCAAAACTCATGTTGGAGAAAACCTACGTGTATACTTTATAAAGAGTAACGATTGTATCATGCATTTTGTCACCCAAGTTTAAATTAAATCTACTTGTCTCTACTTACCACGACTCCTGGTGACAAGTCTGCCGATTCTAAATCAGCTGTGCCCCAGCTAGCAACAGTGGAAAAGGGGCAGGTTATCTCAACGATGGTAAGTTATAATGGGCGCCAGAAGACAATTTAAAAACAACTAATCGAAATTCGACTGGCCGACGTCTCCAATCGACCAAGTCGTGCAGAAAGGAAACTACTAAATAGAGACGAGACTTTTACCCACTTTGTGTATGAAAGTAGTTAAAATTAAAATCGTACTTAAGTTAATACAATTTATTACACAACAATAGAAATAAAAGAAACAGTTTCACAGTTACACTAATACGTTTACTTTCTAGCGTCACGCAGAATTTTACGTCGGGAGCATTCTAAGAGACCCCGTCCCGCAGGCCGATACGAGAAGAAAGAATGGAGGGAAAGAGAGAAAAAAAATTAAGCACGAAACAGTTATTCAACTGGGCTAGGTTTAAGTTGTGAACTGTGCCAAGTTCCGGGTAAAACTTTGCCGTCACAATCTCTCAATTCATAAATGTCTGTGGAAATTCGTCGATTAATAATAAAAGGTCCGACAAACTTATCGGCCAGTTTGGCTGCGAAATGTTTGGAAGCGTCAGACAAAACGAAATTTTTAAGCCATACCAACTGATCTTGTTCGAAATCAACTTTGCGCCTACGCAAGTCATAACGACACTTTGACTTCTCATAAGACTTTTGGAGACGTTCTTGAACATCTTGGTATAATCTAGCAAACTTGCCAGAACGGGATTGAAAATCAGTCGGATTTTGCTCAATTTCCACATCAATTACGTCAGAATCAGGGGTTTTATCAGAGTTAAGACTACCTTTGAGACACATCTCTCTGCCGAAATTTAAGAAATACGGAGTCAACTTAGTAACCTCATGACGCGCAGTCCTCAACGCACAAGCAACCTTTGGTAAAAATAAATCCCACTTACGATGGTCTTGGGAAACGTAAGAGATCAACATGGTTTTAATAACACGGTTGACCCGTTCAACAGGGTTTGCCTGAGCGTGATAGTATGAAGTGTATGAGGGTCGAACCTGATACGACGTCAAAAGATTTCGATATTCACGGGACCTAAACTGTACTCCGTTATCCGATATTACGATACGAGGGACTCCAAAAAGTAGAAAGACGTTCTCCTCCAAATGTTGAACAATCTTCGGGGTGGTAGCTTTACGAAGAGGAAAACACATTGTAAACTTACTGAAACAGTCCGTTACTACAAAAATACATTGTTTTCCTTTCGTCGAACGAGGAAGAGGTCCGATAAGGTCGATGCTAATGACCTCCCAAGGTCTAGAAATTTTTGAATGGCCACCCATGCGTCCAGCAGGAGCCTTTTGCTCGGGTTTGGCTCGGATATAAGTCTCGCACCGACGAATGTGCTTGATAACATCCGAACGCATTTTTGGCCACTGATAATCTTGGGCGATTCGATTGTACGTTTTGTAAACGCCTAAGTGCCCACTCGTAGGAGAATCATGGCATTGGCGCAAGATGTCGAAACGTTTTTCTTTTGGAACGACCTGCTTCCATTGTCGATCGGTTTCGATGAGATGGTAGTATGTACATTTAACGAACTTATACAGGGTGTTTCCCTCAACACGATAATCCGGAAAGTTCAATGGGTTAGCCTTAACTTTATTTAAAAGATCTAAGTATCGTTTATCTTTTACTTCAGAACAGTCGATAGAATCAATAATGGGTACGGCTCGAGAAAGGGCATCAGGGACGACATGATCTTTACTCTTACGATGGATGACAGTGAAATCGTACTGCTGAAGTCGAACACTCCATCTACATAAACGTCCAGAAGGATTCTGCAATCGATTCAGCCACAACAAGGAGTGATGGTCAGTGATCACTTGAAAGTGTGTGCCTTCGATATAGGGTCTGAGCTTTTCTATGGCCCAAAGCATTGCCAACAGTTCCTTCTCGCAGGTGGAATATTTACGTTCTGCTCTGGAGAGTGAGCGACTCAAATAGCAGATGACTTTCTCACTATCAGCCTGTTGTTGCGTGAGCACCGCACCGACACCATAATCTGAAGCATCAGTCTGTATAGTGAACTCCTTGGTGAAGTCGGGACACTAAGTGCTCACGAATTTTTTCCCAAGCTTCATCACAGGTTTCATCCCAACGATACTTGGTGTTTTTGCGCAAAAGATTTGAAAGGGGCGCGAAAATCGAAGAGAAATTCGGAATGAAACGGCGATACCAACTCGCCATTCCAATAAGTCGTTGAACCTCTGAGACCGTGGTAGGCTTAGGGATTTTAAGAATAGCCTCAACTTTCTCAGGGTCAACACGAAGTCCGTTACGGTCGACAACATAGCCCAAATACTTTAACTCATTCCGGCAAAAATGACATTTGTCCTTGCCAAGAGTTAATCCAGCAGATACCAAACGTTTATGCACTTCTTCGAGGATCTCGAGGTGTTTCTCGAAGGTCTGAGTGACAATTATGATGTCATCAAGGTAGACAAACACATGGGGTTCCAAATCTGCACCAATAACACGGTCAATAAACCTCTGTCACGTGGCAGGTGCGTTATGCAACCCAAAGGGCATACGACAAAATTGAAATAACCCTCGGTTCGGGACGGTAAAAGCAGTATATTGACGAGACTCTTTGGCAATAGGTATTTGCCAATAAGCAGACTTGATATCCAGTGACGTCAGATACTTTGCGTCACGCAGTTTGTCTAAAGTGGCAGAAACGTAAGGCAAGGGATATGCATCTTTGGTGGTAACCTGATTGAGTTTACGGAAATCCACACAAAATCGAACTGTACCATCTTTCTTTGGCACCAGGAGTATTGGAGATGACCACGCAGAGTTAGAACGTTCCACGATTCCTAATTCTATCATCTTATCTAACTCTTGATTGACAAGGGTCTGTCTTGCAGGTGAGATGGGGTAATATCGTTGTTTAATAGGAGCGCTTTCTGTTTTGATGACGTGCTCAACCAAGTTGGTGCACCCTAATTTTGTTTCGTCGATATTTTGAAACAATTTTGAAACGGTGGCATCAAGCTGACATTGTTGAGAATAGTCAAGGCCAGAGCGTGCAGTGACATGTTCTACAGAACAGATGGCTTCGCTACGAAAACTTCATTTACCAGATCTTAAGTCGGGAACACCTAAGATTAAAGTGTGTGGGAGGTCAGGTACAACAAGAATGTCGATAATTTTTACTCGATCTCTTAATCGAACAGGAGTAGTAACACTTCCAGGACTCAAACAGGGTTGTCCATTGGCAACAGTGCAAGTTGTCTGATGTTTGACAAAAGGAAGTCCGAACGTTTTAAGAATTTCCCATCCAGGTCCACCGATAATCGTGCAGGAAGCACCTGAATCTAAAAGTCCTAAAAACTTAGAATCAAAAATTGTGACCTCTAGATAAGGACGTTCGTCACCTTGAGCACTGGCCAAAACAAAGTCAAGGCAGGTTTGTATATGCTGAGGAGTGGTCGGTTTAAATAAACGAAAGCATCGCACTAGACGACCTCCTAATGTGTGGCTGAAAAGTTTTTTGAACATTTTGGGCAAGTTTTGGTGGTTTCATTGGGCTTGCCACAGCGAAAACAATGCTTTTGTACCGGGATTGTACAATCACGAGAATAGTGTCCTTCCTTTCTACAATTCCAGCACCTTTTGTTTCAATTCGCTGGTTGCTTAGGACTTGGGGCAACCGTATTGCACTCGGCAAGATTGGAAGAGCTAGTGCCGATGTAAGCTAGGTCAGGCTCTAAAGAATGTACACGACGTGGAGGTGGTACATACGATTCGACTGCGAATTTACTCGCTTCTAATTGTCTACCTAACTTTAATAATTGCTCAATCGAAACAATTTTTACCAATCCTAGCTGGTTTTGATAAAAAGGGGCGAGATTCTTTACAAGGATTTTAATCTGGACAGACTCCGGTACGTCAGCGTTCAATCGATTAAAAAGGTTCGTCATAACCGAAACATAAATACCGATAGATTCGTCCGGACCCTGGGTGCTACGTTTTATTTCGTCAAAAAGTTTTTCATCAAAATCTGGAGCCTGGAATTCCTCCCGGTAAAAGATGAACCAAATCGTTCCATGTTCGACAGCGACGTCTATTAGCACGGAACCATATGAGAGCTTTGCCGCGAAACAGATCAGATGCAGACATCAGCAAAGTTGCTTCGGAGACGTTACGAGAAATGCAAAGTTCATCTACTCTTTCTAAAAAGGCATTAAGCGACATGATTTTATTATCGCCAGAATAAAACAAATTCCATTTCGAAACCGGAACTGGCTTTACATCAAACTGTCTTACAGGGGTATTCTCGAAAGTTGACAACCGTTTAGGGGTCCTATCATTCCGATTAGTTGGAAGAAATAAAGTGCTCGGGGCCGGAGCCGCAACTACTGATTGAACAGATTCGGCATCGTCATCATCCGTCACGTCATTGTCATTATTCGTCTCGTCCTCGTCTCGCAAGTTCAATAACGAAACGTCATTAGCGATTGCGTTTGCATTCGACGGAGGCGAATCAACAATTTCGGCCGTATTAATTCTAGGCGCATTAGCTTTTGTTTTAAATTGCACACTTAATTTACTAAGTTCGGTTTGAATTTGATTGCGTGTCTCGATTTCGGATTACGAGACAGCTAGACATCTCTCGGCACGAGCCAAGGCATGAGCGAGCTTTGAAGAAGCCTTTTCATAAAAATATTTAGTCGAGGTCTGCGACAAGGTTTCGACCAACGCACGAATTTCAATGACCTTGGTTTGTAAAGCCATTTTGTAAAGGTCATCGACAACTGGCACTTGATAATGTACAGGCGTGAGGCGAGCCTCTTTTTCTGCATGCAAAAGGTCTTTTACCAGTTCGGCCTTCTGAGCCGCAGTACCATCGTCACAAATTCCACGAACAAGTAATTCATATGACAGTTCATCGCCACTTAATCTATCAGACCGCAACCTTAAATCCATATTAATTTATTTCTACCTCCACACACCAGCTCAAGTGAGTTTTCAAACAAAAAGGCCACACGTCGGGGCGTCAAATCTTGTCACCCAAGTTTAAATTAAATCTACTTGTCTCTACTTACCACGACTCCTGGTGACAAGTCTGCCGATTCTAAATCAGCTGTGCCCCAGCTAGCAACAGTGGAAAAGGGGCAGGTTATCTCAACGATGGTAAGTTATAATGGGCGCCAGAAGACAATTTAAAAACAACTAATCGAAATTCGACTGGCCGACGTCTCCAATCGACCAAGTCGTGCAGAAAGGAAACTACTAAATAGAGACGAGACTTTTACCCACTTTGTGTATGAAAGTAGTTAAAATTAAAATCGTACTTAAGTTAATACAATTTATTACACAACAATAGAAATAAAAGAAACAGTTTCACAGTTACACTAATACGTTTACTTTCTAGCGTACCGTTTCTTTAAATTAAATCCGCATGAAGAATGCATGTGCAACAAACAAAAAAAAAAGGTTACCTCGCGACCGATGTCATATACCGTCTGAAGTTGGCTGTCACTACGCCATCTAGTGGTCTTGTCAGAGTCGATGACTTCACAATGGCGTACTCACACGACGGGGAACGATAGACGGGCAACAAGAATTATCGGGCACCAACACGCGATGAACTGGGAAATCCCTCGCGTATACGCTTGCGGGGATGTCCTGGGCCTGCGCTGTAACTTGCGCCCAAGCGAAAAGCCAAGCAGAAAAGGGACAAGCCCGAACTAAAAAGCCTACGTGGAAGAAACGATATGCGTTAGCGGCCATTTTGATGGTGATATGCGTCGTTACACATTACCTGAGCGAACAGGAGCCTCAGGCTTGGTACGGAGATTAAAATACCTCCGCTCGGTGTTCGGCAGTGTCGAATGAATTTCCAGCCAAGCTGCGATTGATTTCTTCTCCAAAAGAGCAAGGAATCCGACAATTTTATCACACGCAAAAAGGCACGTCCTTACGGCACAATGCTCGAACAACAAAAGAGAACGACCAAGCCGGTAAATAACGCAGATCGCCTTGAGGCAAGGGAATTACCAATGGTAGGCGGCCTGAAAGTCACATGGACCCCCAGAACGTATCAGAAATCAACGATCGCAGCGTGCAGGTTTTCCCCCATAGCGCTGTAAAGGAGGGGTACCAGGGTTGCCACGGCGCGAAGACGAAATTATTAGTCGCTACATTTTAACGCTAAATTTAAAATGTAACAATTTATGTACCTAAAATCGTTTGATTTGAAAGAATTTAAAAACTACATACTGCATATAAACCATTTGAACACAATGCTAATAAGTCGAGATTATTTCGGGATTTTTTCGGGATTTCGGGATCCCGAAATCAAATCCCGGGATTTCCGATCTCGGGATCCTGGGATTGGATTCCCTAACTGCAAACCAAACCGATATGTCCTAGGGTTATTCGCCAATGCAATGTGAAAGTAATGGACATTTAAGTCGCTACTTAAATGTTTATAAAAATAAAGGTTCGAAATACGACAGACACAACTACCGTCTGATATCTCTATTACCTATCTTTTCTAAAGTATTTGAAACACTTTTCTACAACAGATTATACTACTACTTGAAGAAGCACAGCATTCTATCCAAATGTCAGCATGGATTCATAAAAGGTCGATCTACAGAATCCGCAATCTTTGAATGTTTAAATTATATAACGACTTGCTTGGATAAGGGGAAACACCCGTTGGATTGTATTCCGATTTATCCAAAGCATTAGGGTCGGAATTGCGTTTACGCGGTGAGTATTTGTCTAATTTAAACGGGGTCCTACTTTGCGACGCGGATGTTAACGGATGATCTAGGTCCTGGCCTTACGGAAAACGCCCGCATTTGAAACCGATACGTATATCTGTAACCCTTGCCATTTACGTTGATTGGTTTCCGCTGATGTCACGAAAATCAACTATTGGCAAACTTGAATGTGTCTCTCTCGTTTGATATTTTATTCTTTTCCGCCGACCGAGAGGTACGCCTTCGTTCCATTAATTTTCTGTTCGTCGCGTGAACCGCACGTTTTCTTCGTGGAAAATTTTGTGTTGTGTATCCACTTCACCAAGGGGGTGAGAGTGAATTTGTACGGCTGTGTGTCGAATTTGATTGGTTCATTTGGGGGCGAAGAAGCCGCGTTCTTTTGCGGTTTGTGCCAGCCTAGCCCGACGCGACTAGGTAAGTTTTACGAGCTGTTTCTCCCGATCTGGCCCTTATGTTCGCTCTTTTTTTCTCTTCTCGCTTATAGGTTTTAGCGTGAGCTGTTCTAGCGTCAGCTGTTTTAGCGTTAGCTAGTTTGGCGTTAGTTGTCGTTCTTGGTTCTGGTTCTTTTGTGACCTCTCTGATTTACGCCGTTGTGTATCCCCCCTGCAACTCGCGACTACGAAGTGCCCCGCATCTATGACGAGAAGGCTGGCCATCCACAGAAGTGCGTGACTGCTGGCCACCTTTGACGCCGCCGACGGACGCTTGGACGCTGTGTAACCAGGTCGGATTTATCTATTTATTTATTATTATTAATACGCGTACGGTGACTTCGATGTAGCCGCGATTGTGCACGTAATTTTGCGTATACTCACGCAGTGAACTCCATTTCGGAGGAATTCACCCGCTGTTTTGCGTCACACGAATAGAATGTAATTCGTCGAGCGATTTCTTCGGCGTTAGAATAAGTATAGGTTGTCTTTGTCAACTTGAATAAGCTTATGCAAATTTCGGATCCGAATAGTTAGGAATTGTCATTTAACGTTATTCATGCTGTGTATTTGTTGATTGTTTGTCTTTTTACGCTTATTTGTTTAATAAATGTGCTTTGGACGTAACGTAACGTAACGTGTTTTTCTTAATTTTTACGCGATACCCTTTCAAAAAAAATTAAGTGGCGCCTATTTCTGGTTTGGCCTTCGCGTTATGGAATAAGACCCCCCCCCCGTCCCGCTGATGCTGCTGGCGACACCGGATTAATTCCGCTCCGGTGTTAAACTACTACTTATCTACACAGGTAGGTAGCAACATACTTTGATAATAGTGGCAGCCTTGTTTTCTTAGTATGACGTTAACTAAGAAACAGCGGTGCAACTAAAACTTGTGTGAAATTCAAATTAAGAATGCTGTAGCGATGCTGAAAGAGTTGCCAAATTTAAAATTCTTAAATCGGTTCTTGTTCAACGATGAAGCAGCAAAAAATATTTCTAAGTAGAGATTCATCATATATACACCCCAAAGATTAGCGGCTTATACTTTTTGTGCAAAATTTCATTTACCCCTATATTTAGTTGCAGTCATAGCACCTTGTGAAGCACCACTAAGTTCGTTTTAGATTCCAAACATATTCAACTGCAGATTATAATTGAATCGCCTTCGAAATTTGCCGTGTTCCTGAAGTTGCACCGTTTTCTCGGTAGACTGCATACGTTTATCCGAGGAGAATACACAATACCTGGACGTATCCATGAATAGTACTTTAATCCAATCTTGAACAGTTCAGGACTATTACTTTGCATAATTGTATTACGGTAAATAATGAAAGTACGAGAAGAAAAAAAATTATTACAGCTATGCTTCTGGGAAAAATATCACAGATTTGGGTTTAAGTAAAATATCACAGTTAAGAGTTGTACCTGAAAATATCACAGATATTTATGAGTATCAAATACCAGGCTTGCACTGTAATTCTATTGTTGTCTGTTGATCTGTAAAAGCCAAGCAAAATAATCTAGGATGTCCGGGGATGTTGCAGAATTTTTCCGTGAAATTTCTAAAATTGAATATCACGCATACGCGTAGAATTTCACGTAGTTTATATTTTGAGGTTAGGTTATGTTGCTTTATGCAGTAGTTTATGTATCAATATAAATTTGTTAACAACAAAGAAAACAATATTAATGTAAGGTAATTGCAATGATAAGTTACTTCATAAAATTAGTGTTAGTTATCTATCACAGAAATTAAATTTTACTAAATAATAGACTTTTCGCACCATGTACGTACCGTAAACTTTACCGATATCCTATATTACATTTGTCACTATTTCTTAAAATGTATCTAACAGTGACAGAGATAATTCAATCTTATACGCTACCCTTACGGGACCTAATGCGAAAACTTTCTATTATTAACAATCGATCAATTACATTCTTAACTTTTAATTTCTAGTTCATATTATTATAACCTGGCTGATATAGATTGTTTTGAAGAAGTCCAAATTCAGTTAAATATCTTCATTCTGGACTATTTAAAAAACATTCTTAGTTTAATGGATTTGATAATGGGCGATTACTTGCCAAGATTATCGGACGTGGATATTGGAGAAATGGAACGTTTAACAAAAGAAGTTATGCCTTCTGTGATTCTCGAAAATCAGCATAAAGATTTTCTTGGCATTTTCCACTTGGATCCAACAAATTTTAAGTTTATACCAGGACATAAGCGGTTTCTCTATGCAATTTCCAAATATTTTAAAGATTTAATAAGAAAGCACCACCAAAGACAAGCTCAAAAAGTTCTATTTCAGTTAATACTGAATTGCTAGTTATTTGCCCTTACCTTGTAAATCAAAAACTTACGCTGTACTGTGCTGTCAGTTAGCAGCTTAGATTTACTCAGCGTTCTAAAACATCGCTGCCTTG
This sequence comes from Dorcus parallelipipedus, assembly GCA_958336345.1. Lineage (NCBI taxonomy): Eukaryota > Metazoa > Arthropoda > Insecta > Coleoptera > Lucanidae > Dorcus > Dorcus parallelipipedus. The sequence continues at coordinate 36,767,344 of OY284475.1, forward strand.
TCATTGTCATTGTCGATGAAATTGAAGATGAAAGTAAATTATGCCGACCAAGATATTATTTCCAATACACAAGTTAGTGAAAATGAGAATACAGAAAAAAAATACAATAAAATGTTAAATTACATGCCAATGTTCAAAGAAGACATTAGCCGAACGGATTTCTGACATTTGAATTCAATTCAATTCTTCCTTCAGATTTATCCAATATTTCACTCTTAGGAGTTGGTGATGGTTTAGCTCTTGAAGATTTTTTCAAAGATAGAGATGAAACTGTGTCTGAAACCGGAGGGTTCGTGAAAGTAACTATAAGCGAAAAATCGAAAGGGTCAGTCCTGATCGTTTACGTAGATTTATAAATACTACATCTTCGAATACTCCTCACAAGTACATCAAAAAAATCCGCCCACCAACTTTCGTTACAACGTTAGAAGGGATAAAAGGAAAAAAAAAGCAAACATAATCAACCTTCTTGTGGCTCGTCAGAATATTCCTCCTCCAGCAGTAATGAAGATGAAATAAGTTTTGATGATAGTACCGATACAGAATCATTTGATGAAAGTGAATTTGAAGTAAATGAAAATTTTGAAAGAGTATTATAAAAAATAACTGAAAAAGGAGAAAGTTGTGAAGTTTACCAAACTCGACAAGTGATTCAAAATCAAAAAAATAGTAGTTGTAGTACTTGGAGTGTTTCGGGGCGACAATAAACACTCGGTACGGGTTCTACGATTTAATATTCAGTCTAAGTCTTAATAAATATGTACACTGTGAAAGGGATATTTGGCACAACTAAAAAAAAATATATAAAGACAAACACAGAAAAGGCGAATTACACTAGGCGCTCGGGGACGCGTTTCGAGGTGGCGGGTTCCGATGGGGCGCACCGCGGTTCCCGGGGATAATTGGCGCTCGGTCTCTTCTCTGGCTCGCTGAATGTTCCCTTCAGGCCACTTGGTCCGCAGAGCAGAGCGCTTGGGTACGGGAGACTGTCCAGGGGAGAGAGTCCGTTAACCAGACTGCCGTTTGGGGCTCGTGGAAGACTTTTTATTCCCAAGGGTCGGTGGTCATCGATGTCCATCGGGGTGGGACGGTAAGACACTCTTGCGCGTGGGGTGAGTGCGGGTGGCTCCTGCGAGAAGGGTAGTGCGGAGCGCCTTAGAACTACTCGCTCGTTACATAGTAATAATAGTAATAGTAGTAGTAGTCATATAGATCTCATGATAAAACCTTCGATAATGGAACCCAAAATAGATTTGGTGGAAGAACATCAGCCAAACAGAAAATTAAATGAAACATTTGAAACTCAAAATCATTATATCCAACTGGGACAATTTTATGCTGTGTTTTATGAGGAGAGGTGGTATATTGGACGGATTAAAAAAAACATCAACGCCAATATATTCACCGTAACATTTTAAAACAAATAAGAGGGAACACATTTTCTTGGCCGACAAATCCGGACGTTGAGACGTTAAAAAAGAGTTTTTTTATTTTTGAAACCATTTATAACGATATAAAGGCAATATACAGTGTGTCCCAAAAAATTTTATACAAATGGAGAAAAAGTTTATCTTACATTTCACAAAAAAAACTATTTGTTATAAAAAGCTCTGCATGACTTGTAGATCCATAATCAGGTACAAAATTTTAAAAAAATTGGCTGGAATACAGGGAAAATAAAAAATAATGATTTGGACAGAGAGCAAAATACGTTCAAACTGTAGTGGAGAAGCAAAATGTTCATTGAAATTGTGATTAAATAGCAAAAAATTATGCACACTTGTAGATTATTGATATTCATAGATAAAAATTGATAGAGAAGGTTATCAATATTTTATAAAAATAAATTATCTAACAATTGCTGAAGTGTTTATTTTTTAATTTTTATCTGAGAATATCAATAATCTACAAGTGTGCATAACTTTTTGCTATTTAATCACAATTTCAATGAACATTTTACTCTCCACTACAGTTTGAACGTATTTTGCTCTCCGTCCAAATCATTATTTTTTATTTTTCCTGTATTCCAGCCAATTTTTTTTAAAATTTTGTACCTGATTATGGATCTACAAGTCATGCAGAGCTTTTTATAAAGAATAGTTTTTCTCCATTTGTATAAAACTTTTTGGGATACACTGTATATTCAACTAAAATCTCGACTAAAATCAAAATAAAACGATTTGTCAAAATTCAAGTTTTGTTCGGTTTAATAAATAAGAGTATTTTTTGTTGTTTTTCTTTTTTGTTAAGAATTATTTTTCTGTTCTTTATTATTGAATTTTTATTATTTGTTTTTTCAATAAATATATCTTGAAATGGTTTCTTTGTTATTTTTTTTTACCCGAATCGATTAAATTTCAGATAACCTGGTAGGTATGTATTCATAATGATCCGTAGAGGCCATAATGGATTAAAAAAATACTCAACAGGTACGGAGACAAGTAGAGATGTCCAGGGATGTCTGAGGATATCTAGGGAGTTCCGAAAATATTCGGGGATGTCTGGAGATGTCTAAAGAATTCTGAAGATGTTCGGGGATGTCCGAAGATGTCTAGGGATGTGTTTCAGACAGGGGATGTTTGGTGAACAAATTTTGCTCGGCGGTTTACCCCTTGGTATTTCATTGTGTCATTAACTTACAGAATTTTATATTTGAATTCATTACTAAAATATTACTTATTGTCAATTACTGTGAGACGAAGAAAATTTTCTGAGTATTATTCATTCACGATCTTTTTAGACTCTAGAGGGCCATGCTTTTTTTTCGTTAAGTTACGTGCATGTATTTTGATAGAACTTAACATGTGACAAATATAAAATTCTGACACTTTAGCGTCAGTCCAATCGACTATATTCCTTCTTATACTCTACGATGGCATGAAGAAAGTAAAATAATAACATTAAAATAAATAATTACTTGTGACTTTTTAATACTAAGGGCCGTTTTCATAATAGAACTTTAAACTTAAAGTGACTTTAACCTCTAAAAACACATTAGTTTTCCTATGCTTAAAGTGACTTTAAATTAAAATCTCCTTTAGCACTATTGTGAAAACGGCCCGAAGTCCAAATGCTAAAAATCATCAATGTTTTTCGGCGTTAGTTTTCAAAAATATAACCTTGACTGCGCAATTTTTTAAATTAAAATAAAAAAAATATTTTTAGATTCTATAAACGGCGCGGCGTAGTAATTGGAAAAAATCATTGTAACAGTAGTTTATTGTTATAAACAAAATAACTTATGCTCATTTATGCTACTGCTACCCACGGTCTGCTACCTACCTGTAGGTCTGCAAATTAGTGCAAGTGACTAATGTTTCTCCAGCACCGGCTCGGCATAGCTCGTGGAGATTCGACGTGACCCCAAGGCAAAAAGTGGGCAAAGTGAATAAAATAAACAACACCAGCTGAGCACACTTTTTTTATTTATGGCTCTAAACTTTGATAAAAATAAAATAACGAGAATAATAATAGCGACGCCGCAGAAATTGAGCCAACCACAAAAGGGTTAAATAGCGACGCCGCGAAAATGAGGAAACACAAAAGGGATAATAAAAAAAAAAAAAGAATAATTGGAGTAATCCAACCTGGTCCTGCGTAATGTCGCTCGGCTGTCAACAGAGTCGGGGCGCCCTCTCACGGTGGTTAGCGCCGTAAGTCCGTTTAGTAACGTCACCAAAGTAGCGTCGACTTGCTGGACGAATCCACTTTTCACAGTTGGGGTAGGCCGGGTTGCGAAACTTCGTTCGGTACAAGAAAAAAACCGGCAGGTAAATCTACTACAGGGCTCGAACTAGAACGGGTCTTAAAACGGGACCTAAAACGGGTCCTAAAAGCCTAGTAGAAGAGAGAGAGACGCGTTACTCGCAGGGATCAATTGTACAAAAGATCAACAAAACATACCTGTTCCCTTTCTCAGAGCAGGCCTTTGATAAGACGTATAAACGACTTGTGGGTTACTCGGCGTGCTTTAGCAAATCTCGGAGAAAATCCGTTTCAAGTTTCAACCACAAATTCAGTGGAGAAGCACAGAGCTTGCAGACACACAAATCAAAGAAACGCATTCGACGAGCGCTATTGAAACAATGACCCCAGACGAACGCGTCGTACCCAGTATTGTTAACTTTCTAAATGTGAATATCTGTAGCCGTATAACTCTAAATCCGTAGCTTTTAATGAAAGCAGAAATTTGCAAAAATAGTGATTTACTAAAAGATTTGTCATAAGTTTATTAATTAAGTGGCATTGTTTAACTTTTGAAAACGTATACGAGGAATCCCTATTCACCATAGTAATATTAGCATTTGTCTTGTTGGCGTTGGCTATTGTGCTAAGTTGTACTCTGGTTATAATGAGATTTGGTTAATTGGGGGAATTAAAAAATAATTATAAATAAACGATAATTAGTAGAAGTAGTTATTTATATCCTTCAAATAAAATACATTTTTATCTTATTTTAACATAATAAACAGTCTTAAAAATTTAACAATCTTGTGCGTACTATGGCAGGTATATTTAAAAAAAAACATAAAATATAATATATGTACCAAACTACATAATAAAATAGGACCAGAACAAAAAACATTAATTTGTTAAGAAAAATAATATCACACTTGCTTGATTTAATTCATAATATTATCATCAATCAACATCATCTTCCTCTGAAGAAGAAAGAATTTGGCGCTTTTTATGTTCATAGAGAACAAAACTTTTCATATTTGTTAATACGTTTGCTTCTATCTTCCAATTATAACAAACAGTGTTTAAGTTTTTAAATGATCTTTTCGTATGTAAAATACCTGATAATGATTTTAAACTTATCTGTTTCTAGTTTTTGTTTTATTTAGAGGTTGATAACAGAGAATATTCTTTCCACACAAGCGCTACTGTGAGGCAAAATCTGTATAAAATTTACAAGATTCATAACTTTTTTTTGAAATGTAACGTTGATCGGGTTTTTGGACGTATCCAAAATTAATGAAATATCATACAGCTGACAGTTTCGGTTTTATTTTACACCTTCATCAGAGCCTGTAAGTGTTACAATTAGGTTCAACTTAATTACAAAATAATTTGGAAAAATAAAAATTAAGACGACAACCCATAACGGTTGGAGTTAATAAAACAGCTGAAAAAAAGAAAACACGCTCAGTCTAAGACTGGTAAATACAAAAATGTTTCACCTTACGGGTAGAATGGTCGTTAAAACAGATTTGGACACAAGTCTTCAGGCAACAAAATGGCCGATTTTAACATAATACACAATAAATTATTGATTCAAACACTTTAAAACAAAGTTAACAAAGTTAACAAAATGATTAAAACGTGTGAGGAGAATGACAAGAACAAACTAGTTTTTTCCCCCTGTGCTAGCAGTTTTGAAGAAACTGTCAGCTGAATGATATTTCATTAATTTTTGATACGCCTAAAACCCGATCAACGTTACATTTCAAAATTCGAGTCTCCAGGACGCCATTTGGTTTATTAAGATTCATAACTTTTGGAAACATTTTTTCGCCTAATCCATTTTTTAAATTTGATACATATTTCCAAAAAAAAATTAAATCTTTTGCTTCAAAGCCGCCTAGACTATTGTGTAATAGACGCCATTCTCTATCTATATCTAAATGATATGTGGAAATTGCATTGCTAGGGGTATAACAGAGAGGTTCTTTTTCGCATATACGGGTGGAACATAAAAAACCTTTGGTGCTGTAACGTCCTTATTTTTTATCCGATTTTAATAAATGATACGTCGGACAAAATGGGTTTAAAAACACTCTAACCTGATCTACTGTGAATTTTTTTTTGACAACTATTTCTTGACAGAAACGTATCTAACTTTGTTTTTTTAAATTGCACTATATATTTTTGCTTATCCTAATAGAGATTTTGCTTCTGAATATAATTACATTAAAATGACAAGTCAAAAATTTATTTTAAATGAAAAAAAATCGAAATTTACAAAAATCAAGTACGGGTATTAAAACAGATTTGGACACAAGTCTTCACGCAAAAATATTGCCGATTTTAACATAATACACAATAAATTATTGATTGAAACACTTTAAAACAAAGTTAACAAAATGATTAAAACGTGTGAGGAGAATGACAAGAACAAACTAGTTTTTTCCCCCTGTGCTAGCAGTTTTGACATCAAAACACAACGGATTGAAATTCCCCAAGCAAAGGCCAACCTACACAAAACGAAAACCTACCGATTGGAAGTGTGAAATTTAATCAAGTTATGATATGTAATACTTAAATTTTGAGTGTCAGTTTTTAAGTTTATGGAATTTTTTACATTCTTAATATAAATCATTTCGGAAATTAATCTTTTGGTGAAAATTGGTTCATAATCCAATACCTTGACATTATCAAAATCAAAGTTGTGACCTGTGGAAAAATGGTGTTTGGCTAAAGCGATTTTTTCAATTTCTAATTGTTGGGATGGTTTACAATCATATTTGTGATTTCTGATTCTGTTACTTAATTTTTGTGTAGTTTGGCCAATGTAAGAGGAACTACATCTCGTACAATCTATTTGATAAACAACATTTGACTGATCAGATAAAGGAGTTTTCGATTTTAATTTAGAAAATAAACTGTTTTTTTGGATACCCTTTTTAATGGCAATATTATGGATGGTGGCAAAATTCTTAGTCCACAAGCTAGGATCAGAAAGTTCCATGACCCTGTGTTTTAAGGATTTCAAAACGGCTAATTTTTGACTTAAGGGGTGTGCCGAAAAATAATTAATGAAATAATTATTCTACCAGCATGGGTAGGCTTTACGTACCAATCAGTGATAAGCTTACCATCATTACATCTCTCAAGCAACACATCCAGAAAAGGAAGTTTTCTGTTATTTTCAGTTTCAATAGTAAATTTTAATTCATCACAAAAATTGTTGAATTTAGATAAAATCAAATCCACAGCATCACTAGGAATGCTGGTAACAATATCGTCTACGTAACAATAGAGAAACGCAATCGAAAACGGTAAATCATGTAAAACAGTGTTAAGTACCTAATTTATTCATGACTATGTTAGCTAAGGGGTGTATTCGGCATAAGAATCTCAGATTGGAGCAGAGTAACTCTAGTCATGTGACAAATCAATGAGAGCATTTAGGGTTATTGGAATGAATTGGAGCACAAGTAGAGCATTTGTCTAGTTTTAACGGTTTTTCTATTTTTTAATATTGCAAATGTACGATTAAATGAGCGCAAAACTTGTTGCTGGATTTATTGCGCTAGAAATATGGCATATGTTAGATAGGAACGATGAAGATGGAAAAAAGAAATTAAAAATATTGCTTACAAAGATATCACAATTTACCTGACACGACGCAAAAACAATTTAAAGCATTTGCACTTATAAAATCACATATTACATAATAAAATATTATACCATCTTCGAAATTTTTTGCTTTATTTAAATCAAAAGATTTATTTTACCGCCTTACTCTCTCTGCTCGCACATTGAAGTAGGAGCACATAAAGTACGCTCCGTGTAGTGCTCTGAATAAATTTGAAACATAATCGAGTGTGCGCCGAACGAATAAAGAAACAGAAAAGAGTAAATCGCGCACGCTTTTTGTACTCCGATCGCTATGCCGAATGCACCCTAGATAGGAGAAGCTGGGTTACCCATAGCGGTACCAAAAATTTGTTTATAAAATTTGTTTTAAAAAGTGAAGTAGCTACTGTCAAACAAGAACTCTACCAAGTTGACAAAGACCTCCCTCGGTATGCTGGTATAGGATTGTATGTGGACCCAATCATCATTAAGGATTTTTAGAACAAGTTCTTTCGAAATGTTGGTAACCAACGAAGTTACGTCTAACGAGATTAAAATGTAATTTTCAGGAATTTTTATGTTTCTAATTTTCTGTACAAAAGCAAAAGAATTTTTGATATTGAAAGAAAAATTTTGATTTAGGTTGGAAAGTATTTTTGTAATAAACTTAGAAAGTTGAAAGGTAGGGGCACCAATGCAAGAAACAATGGGTCGGAGTGGATGATTTTGTTTGTGAATTTTGGGAAGCCCATAAATTTTTGGCGGGATAGCTGTATATGTGGTGAGCTGTTTTGCTGTACTGTTATCAATCAATTCCTCTTTGAGAAGATGTCTAACGATTTGGTTGTTCTTGGTTTGGAAACCAGACGTAGGGTCTTTGTTGACCACTTGGTACACATTGGTGTCATGTAGTAATTGATTCATACGTTCAACGTAGTCTTTTTTTGACATTAGTACACTAGCACCCCCTTTATCAGCTTTGGTTAGAATGATATTAGAATGATCTTTGAGAAAGGATCTTGATTGGTTGAACCACTTGTCAACTTCTGTGAGGGGCGGATGACTGTTGTGTTGTAAGAAATTAGTTAAAATATTGGTACAAGTAGACCTGAGGGAATCCTTGTCAACATCCTCGGGCTGATTTTGAATGCAATGTTTAATATCTTTAATAATGGTTAAGATGGGCACTTGACAATTAGGATTTAAATTAAATTTCGGACCTAGTGATAATATGTGTTTAACATTATCAGGAATGGTTACATTGGTTAGATTAACAAGCCACTTGTCTGAAGGACTGATAGATGTTACATCTTTAGTGTTGGAAATTAAAGTGTTAATCTTATTAATATGTTTTTTCTTTACAATATTGAAGTGTTTTTGGTAATTATCAATAGCAAAACGTTCAAATGACTGACATGTGTGTCGGGGGATCATCTGTCTCAAATGAGCTCTAATCATACTTATTTATATTAGATTGAAGCAATGAAATTTCGTAATGAGTATCATTAATTTCCAAGTTTAAGATGGATCTTCTTTGGGAGTCGACAAGCTTGTTGACTTTATGTTCATACGGATGTGGACTGATTTGGAGACTGTAGATCCCTTTTACTGATTGTGAGATGTGTTTAGTGAAAACATTTTTGTATCTACATTGCAGTAAGAAGTTCCTTCTATTCTCCCATTTAGCCAACTTGATCATCAGTGACATCCATTGTTTAAATTTTTGCTTGTAATCCAAACCATAATTAATTTCGATGTTTTGATAGAAACCCACTGTTAAGTTATCCCGTGGAGAAATACGTAATAAACCAAATGGCGTCCTGGAGAATCGAATTTTGAAATGTAACGTTGATCGGGTTTTAGGACGCATACAAAATTAATGAAATATCATTCAGCTGACAGTTTCGGTTTTATTTTACACCTTCATCAGAGCCTGTAAGTGTTACAATTAGGTTCAACTTAATTACAAAATAATTTGGAAAAATACCTCTGATATAAACAATTAAAACGACAACCCATAACGGTTGGAGTTAATAAAACAGCTGAAAAAAAGAAAACACGCTCAGTCTAAGACTGGTAAATACAAAAATGTTTCACCTTACGGGTAGAATGGTCGTTAAAACAGATTTGGACACAAGTCTTCAGGCAACAAAATGGCCGATTTTAACATAATACACAATAAATTATTGATTCAAACACTTTAAAACAAAGTTAACAAAGTTAACAAAATGATTAAAACGTGTGAGGAGAATGACAAGAACAAACTAGTTTTTTCCCCCTGTGCTAGCAGTTTTGAAGAAACTGTCAGCTGAATGATATTTCATTAATTTTTGATACGCCTAAAACCCGATCAACGTTACATTTCAAAATTCGAGTCTCCAGGACGCCATTTGGTTTATTAAGATTCATAACTTTTGGAAACATTTTTTCGCCTAATCCATTTTTTAAATTTGATACATATTTCCAAAAAAAATTTAAATCTTTTGCTTCAAAGCCGCCTAGACTATTGTGTAATAGACGCCATTCTCTATCTATATCTAAATGATATGTGGAAATTGCATTGCTAGGGGTATAACAGAGAGGTTCTTTTTCGCATATACGGGTGGAACATAAAAAACCTTTGGTGCTGTAACGTCCTTATTTTTTATCCGATTTTAATAAATGATACGTCGGACAAAATGGGTTTAAAAACACTCTAACCTGATCTACTGTGAATTTTTTTTTGACAACTATTTCTTGACAGAAACGTATCTAACTTTGTTTTTTTAAATTGCACTATATATTTTTGCTTATCCTAATAGAGATTTTGCTTCTGAATATAATTACATTAAAATGACAAGTCAAAAATTTATTTTAAATGAAAAAAAATCGAAATTTACAAAAATCAAGTAATAGTATTTTTACTAAAGCAACTGTTCGAAGTTGCCCCCATTCTCTCCCAGACACATTCGACATCTCTATTGACGTCCATTGCTGCAAAACTTTTAGTTCTAAATCTTGATCTTGAATTTCGCGTGTGATTCTTTTGGGTTTCTTGTTTTTTGAAAGATCCAAAATTTCGTACATTTCAAGCCAGTCTTCCAAATTTATCGGCACTTGGAAGCAATCTGGTTCAATCATATCCACACAGTCCTCATTATTCATTTTAATCACAAAATGTGAGAATTTATTGTCAATAATTGTAAAACTTTAATAATATGCGCTACTGACAGACATCCATTGCTCACTTAGTCCTTTCGCAAATGTAGAATGTACCGTTAATACTGTTTAATGTGATTGCTTGATTTTTAAAATGTTACATTAATTCCTTAAATTCTCGTTTCTTTTTCCATTCATGGATATGGTTGTTTACATTTTCATATTTAGAAAAAAAGTCTCTATTAAAAAGAGCAAAAAAATAATAATAGTGCGATTTGAAAACAAAAAGTTGACTGTTATTTGTCAAAAACGGAACTCAAAAAAAAAAGTTAAATCGATCCAAATTGTGGCATTTTTTAAGCGATTTTGTTTGACGTATCATTTATAAAATTGGAGAAAAAGTAAGGAAGTTATAGCATCAAAGGTTTTTCATATTCCACCCGGTACTATATTATCTGGAATTATGAGATACATGTTTTTCAGATCTTGTCTGTCAAAAGAAAATCTATTTTTAATTTGGTCTAAAAGCTCTTGATAAAACTGGAAACACGATACTCTAAATTTTACTAGTTCAGATTCAGGCAAATCTTTATTATCTAAAATGTAAGCTGTAACTGCCCTTCCAAGGAATATTTCATTTAAAGATAATATATTTACTGGGTTTTTATAATCGAAAGTCAAAATATTTGTTAAAGTTGAAGGTTTAACAAACATTTCTAAAACAGTTTTATACAGTATGTCCATCTGACAATGAGACATAGGGATTTAACATGGGAAAACAGAAATTGCCTTATATTATCTACCTGAGTACGTATATATGAAATTCTGGGTTATAATCGGAAATATATCATTCAAAATGTTTTGATACTAAATTTGTGCAATTTTAGTGGTTAATTATTTAGAAATTAAGAAAAAAAGTTATTATTTTTTTCTGTACAAGATTAGTAGGTATTTAACGAAGAGTTTCCAAATGCATTTCGTGGTCAAGTTAGTTTGTTCATGTTACACAACCGTAAGGTCACGAGTTCAAATCCGAATGAAGACACTTTTTTTTTCTTTTTTTTAAATATTTTTTCTGATTTGAAATTATAATTTCATATATATGTACTCAGGTAGATAATATAAGGCAATTTCTGTTTTCTCATATTAAATCCCTATGTCTCATTGTCAGATGGACAAACGGTATAACGTTTCTATTTTTGAATATAGAAGATGAATTTTTGAACTTTTCGCTTGCATTTCTAAGTTTAAGTCTATTATCATTGGCAAAATGTGATCTAGAAAAAATAAATACATTTTATGGAAAACATTTAGGGCGATTCCAGCGTCAATCAGGCGACATACGTAGCAGTTATTGAAGTAGTATATTTAAATTTTACACATACAATAAGAATTAATACTTTTTCTTTTAATCGCAGATAGAAGAGCATACCATGTGCTTGTTAAAATGTTTTGTAATGTTTTAAAAAATTTTCTTTTAAATGAAATATTATGTACAAAGTAAGCGTCAATCAGGCAACAGGATTTATACGTCATGCTTTTAGATGGCACTATATATACATATTTCTCTAAATTTATAAATGTTATTTGAATTCTGTAAACTAATTTGAAGATTGAAAGGTGCACTTCATCTAAATCTTTGTTGCAAATTTTTACTCCTGCAACGGCTCTTTTATAATATTTAGAAAACCGCGTCAATCAGACGACAGTATTCCTGTCAATCAGGCGACAGTGCAAAATGTTATATTAAAAATGATACGAAAATGTAAATAATTAAAAAAAAACTAAAACGTTCTGTAAACTGTTTGCCTGAAAATTAGGATATCTATCAATTAAACAAACTTTTCGCATTAACTCCAATCAGGCGACAAACATTTCTTAGTATAAATATTCTCAATTTTTTTTTTTAATACATTAAACATTTCAGATTATTTTGCTCAAAATGATAGTAAAAGAAAACCCTCTCCCAGCCATAGTACCTATCAATAATGATTTACTTCATTTTAAAATATTATTTTATATATGAATCATCTTGCAAACTTTTTACGATGATCTACGTATAAATTTCGGTAAACTTTAATAGACCTTTTTTATTGATAGAATAATTACAATTAAAAAGTAAAGGTATACTAAACAAATTTATATAACTCTCTTATGAAAAAATATTTACTACTCCCATAAGATAATCTTTACAAAACTAGTCAGGTTGACATTTTCGTAGAATCGCCCCTTATGTAATGCACTGTTAATTGATTCGGCCATATTTATATTTTTCTCTGGATTTGTTGACACTTCGTTCTGAAAATATAATTTTAATGCATTCCATTGCTCAAGTACCCTCCGTACAACAGAAAATGACGAAAGCCAGCGCGTTTGCGCAGGTTGAAGCAATTTGTGGTGTTTTACCGAACAAAATTTTTGAAACTCTTTATATTCTCCAAACTTTTTGCTACTAAATTGGGAATATTTATAAATGTCGCGAAGTAATTTTTCTGTAGAATCTGGTAATTTAGTACAAGCATGAGAAGCACATAGAGCGAAAGAATGGCAGCTGTATTTTAACATAAATAAATTTGGAATATCATTACGGAGTTTTGTAAGCAATGAATTTCTAGAACCCATCATTGTATTAGCACCATCACTTCCAAAACCAACAATATCAGGTCAACAAGCGATCGAAAGATGTCGCTACTTAAATGTCCATATTTTTTACATAATCTATTCCATTTTGCATAAAAAAATTTTTGATTAAATTATATAGTATTTCTGCTGTCCCACATTGTTGAATAGGTAATAATTCTAAGAAACTATTTTGAACTTCGTGAAATTCATCTAAATATTTAACAACTAGACATAAATGTTTCACACAACCAACATCAGTGCTTTCGTCCACTATTAAAGAAAATTTATGGGTCTTAAGTGTAGAAACTAGTTTAGTAAAATTATTGGCACCAATTGCATTTTTAATAATAGACGAACATTTATGTCTAGACAATACAAGTTTTCTAGCAATTCGTGAATCCGGACATACAGCTTGTATTAAGGCAAGTAGATGATTAGCTATGGTGAAGGCTAAATTGTGTTCAGCAACCTGACTTCTCCCTTTTTAGCAGCAACAGTATCATCTGATTCTTGAAGGACATCAAAAAGATTTTTTTGCTTCACTTTTTTTTGCTTCACTTTTTACTTCACCTCGAAAATTACACACATTCGATAGAATATCCACGAGTTAACCATAACTACATCCAGCAAATGATAGAATAACCGGAAGTACTACTTTTTTGAGCGAATCCTAATTTTATATCTACCAGTTAGGCTGTCGGTGAGATCTACACCTCCCCTTGTGGCGGTTATACTCTTTAACAATTCTAGGACAACTAATAGTGGTATTGTGTTTTTTACTCTTATTAAAACGTTTGACTTCTCCTTTCGGTAATTCTCCACAAAATGTAGACAGTAATACAACCATGTCTTCGTATCCTTCCAAAGAACTGCAGATATACTTGTGTTCTCAATCTTTGTAGTGTACTCGTATGAAATACCTCTTTCTTTCTTTTTTTTCTTGGGGGTGGACAATTGGGGATTCTGTTTCTTCTTGCTGTACCTATACAATGGATTCCGTTTTTTCTAAAATAATGTAGAAAAATGTAGTAAAGACGACGAGCAACCTTCTTAGCAACCTGACAACTACATAGCTACTTGCGCTAAGATTTTGATTCATCGTCAAATCTATTAAAGTCATTATTTTCTGGCCCAGTATAGATTTCAAAGCCGTAGGTAAATCCAGATACTCCACTGACCACAAAGAATTTAAACTCCCATTTGTGGGGTTTCATTGGAATATTCTGAAGCAAATAATGTCTAGTTTTAATAGCGCATAGTTATTCGACCACTGACAAATATTTTTCAAATGAAATTTTTCTAAATTGTTGTTGCTTTAAATGATCGACAATTGGTCATATTTTATAAATTCGATCATGATTTTCTTGATCTCTTTGAAAATTTGTGTTGTTATTAAAATGTAAGAACTCTCTAATTTTTTCAAATTTTCGTGGACATCGTCTCTTTAACCTTGTCATAGCCAATCGGTTGAGACCAATCATGTCTGATACTGGGCATATGAACAATCGACATGTAAAAGCAAATACCAATATATTGCCCTATGTCTTCTGCAAGAATATTCGCTGGTTTTTCAACGCTTTTTATGGTAGAACATAATTATATACATTTATAATATGATCATTAAAAAAAATTAAAAAAGTAAACTGGTGTTTCCAGTGACACGATCTTCTGCAAATTTTCTGATCCTTTAAATTCTACATCCTCTTCATGTATGTTCAAATTTGACCTTTGCCATACTATATTTTTTGATATGGTCACCAGGTGCTCTGATTTTTTACCTTTTAAATTTTTCTTTTTATTATTTCTAGTGGTGTCTTCTTCTATATCAGCATTTACATTCTCATCCAACTGTAGTTCTGGTTCTATTTCTGCACCATCTTCTACCTCAATTGCACCTCAATTCTAAAGTCAGGAACGTCAGCAATATCATCTAAACCTATTTCTAAATCATTTTCTTAATTTTCTAAGCCATCTTAGCTTATTTCACTCAGATGCCCTGCCAAATATTCGAGTTTATCTTGGGTAAGTATTTTTCTGCAGGCTATCTGTATAATAAAAATTACACATGTTTCATTCACATTGTAGCAGATATGCTACATAAAACTGTATCCCTTTCAGATTTTTTATAAAGTTGTGCAGTTTGATTTATTGAGTTTATGAATGAATGCATACATTATTTTCGAAAAATCCGAAGAACAAAGCATCAAACAAATAAACTGATTTTTTATTAGCATAAAACTGGCTGGCAACCAAAAGAAAAAACGAATGTAGATCTCACAGTAAGAACCAATAAGGACGCCCCTAATACGTAGCGCAAATTCAACCCTATACTATGATGGCCTGCGGATTTTGGCGATGTTCGATGATGGCGGAGGTGCCGGGAGCCTCTGCAGACCAGATCCTGCCGTTTTAGCGGTTGTGCGCTAGTTCCACTGTGAACAGCTTCTCGTCCGTGAAGACGATTCGCTCCCAACGCATATCTGCGGCCCGACGCTAGAGTTGGCGTCATCTTTGGAGTCGTATGCACTTGTTCTCGACCGCGAAGAGCTGAACATTTTGGAGCTTATAGGCTTGAGGTTGAGCTCCTCTTTCGCTATTCGCCGCACTGATCGGTCATTTATACCTGCGATCCGTGGACACGGTGTAGTGTCACTTAGCTTAAAGCATGTATAATAACTAGGGCCCGGATTAGATAGTTCCGTCGCAGCGATGTCCGTTTGGGACGCACGCCGCATGATCCGACTTCGATCGGTACGAATTTCATTCAGAATGTGTGCTCGATTAGTCGATACGCTTAAACCGAACTTGTGTTAGAGTAATTATAAAAATCATTAAACAAAATTAATAGGTATTATTTTATCGTCAAAATCGTAAACCGCACGGAAAATATTTTGGGAATTTGCCTTGGCACCGCTGGCTTGATAACGTGTTACTGGCGGTGCAGTGGACCGCTGTAATTATTGTTACGCTCATCGCGTAAATTGTGTAGCGAAATAACTGGTAAACTGAGGCAGAGACTATTTAGTCCGGGCCCTAGTAATAACACGCTAATAACTGATAATAAAGACTCTTCAATTAAGCAAGTTAAAAGCAATTTAATAAAGTACTGCATTTAAGATGTTTCTTCGTTGACGGCATTTATCTCGGTAAATACTAGGTTTAGATATAGAAATATGTTATAAAATATTTTCCAAATTGATAGATCTATCAAAATTCGTAATAATATATAGGGCATTCCATTTGAAATATTAAAGGTCCTTGCTGACACTTATAAAATGAACACTTCCAGTTCCTCAGGAACAGTTTATGTACCATAAACGATGTCTTATTTGTGCGAACTAGTTAGCATTTATTGGATGAATGAAGGAATAAATAATATGAACGCTTCCTCATCAAGGCATTTATTTAATACTAACCAAGCTAGCGGTGGTTTAATGAGTAACTACCCCCACAGTACATAATTGCTCCCTACCCATGCGAAGCGTTCTCATCGTAAAATTACGTTTATTGATATGCCTGTAAAACAACATTTTCGCCCATTCTTAACTGCAGCACATGTGCAAGTATTTTACTGTGCTCTGGCGATATCAGCGCTAAGCGTAGTTTCATACATGTGGAGACGCGCCAGGGCCGTACTCACTACTTCATAATTCGATATCTCGAAAACTATGACATTTTTTCTATTTTGTCAGAGGCAAAGTATTGCTTATAGAGCGTCCCCGATCCACTGGTGACGTATTGTCCCTTATACCTGATACAATGTGTATATAAATAAATAATTAGGAGTCACCCTGTATTTCAACTGCTCCGTACAGATTGTAACGGTTACAAACCGCTGCAAGAAGAAACCTAATGATCGAAAAACGTATATCACAAATGATACACGACTAGATGACAGCACCAGGCCTAATGTATCATTAATGATGCACCGTTCAAAATGTGAAATAACAAAAGAACTGTGACGTCAAAACTGAAAGTAATGCAACGAATAGTCTTTTAAATAGTTTCTTTAGCTTAAAACATAATGGGGCCTCAAATTTCTTTTTTCGGCTCGGCAGTGAGAGTGTTAATCTGCTAGTCGTCTTTGCTTTCTTTATCATAAGTTTCTTCTTTTCCTTTAATTTTCACTCGACTAACTTACTAATCGTTTTTTGTTTGATTATAAAATTATTAACCAACACCTAAGGTCACGATATCCTATAAGTTCAGAACTCTGAATTCAACCGTTTGTAAAAATTTGGAAATTTCAAAAAATTATACTCCTAGCTTTTTCCCTACGTTGACAACACAGGTAACATTATCTGTAACAAATGAATGTTACCTTATGTTATGCTATGTTAACATACTATTTTTACTAGGTACTCAAAAGACGCGGATATTGAAAATTGATGTTGACAGTGGTGATAAAATAAATTATGATAGAGGAAGCCCCATTCTTTTTAGAATTATGAGTGATAAAATAAATTAGTTATAGGAGTTAGTAACATAATAAATGGTGAGGATCAACGTCTTGACTTTGAAATATTGATAATAAGACCATATTCTCTGATTCTATCTTTTAACAATCACTAATTTTAAAGCATTAAATCTAGGAATAGGAAGTTGTGTAAAAAAATGATACAGTTTTGTATGTAATTTTCCATCAATTCTCTGCCACTAATTTATGGACTGTCAGAAAAAAGCCAACATATAA
Organism: Dorcus parallelipipedus; assembly: GCA_958336345.1. Taxonomy (NCBI): domain Eukaryota; kingdom Metazoa; phylum Arthropoda; class Insecta; order Coleoptera; family Lucanidae; genus Dorcus; species Dorcus parallelipipedus. The sequence goes on from OY284475.1 coordinate 36,785,099, forward strand.
AAAAGTATTTATTTAAAATCTCTGTTACTCTACCTTTACCTCCTCTTCATGAGGCTAAGCAGCATCTGTCTTTGTTTGTCTGTCTCTATACAATGCTTCTCTAATCAAATGTTGCTTTCTTCTTAACTACAAATTAAATAAAATTTAAATATATATATCAACTAAAAATTAACATCACAAAATCTTTTAACCGGACACTAAAATACTTAACGTTTCACCGTCCTTCGACAGCTTTGTCAGAAGTGTCCGGTTAAAAGATTTTGTGATACAAATTTCATCGGACAAGAACCGACTTTAAATAAAAATTAACAGAAGATACCTTTTTTATTTTTTGTTTGCATTTTTTATTTTTATTTTGTTTTGTTGGATATTTCTATTTGTTTCGTTTAAGTGATCATTGTAATGATTAGAACTAGCTGTACTCGTATGTAAAGATTTTTTTGCATATAAAGCAAATGTTGTCCGGGCTCGATGCCCTTGGGCTCGCTGAAGGAAAAGCTGTAATAGAAAAATTTCCTATGTATCAGAATAATAACTTTACACCTTCAGAATTCAATAATATTAAGGCCCAATTTTACAATCGTCGGATAAACTGAGCAGGTATAACACTATTCTTGAAATAACGTGACGTATAACGTTTTCGATTCATCTGAACCGGTTGCACTTAGTGTATTTGTATATTCTTTTAACCTCATATAATAAAACGAGATGAAGATATCCTGAGTGCGCATTAGTGCAGTCAATTTAAAACGCCATTATATATGGAAGAAGGTTAAAGAATATTTTGCAAAATGTTTTTCAGTTCTTAATCCATGATTATAAAAACTGGGCCTAAATATGATTCAAAACTTGAACGTTTTCTTCTGAAAAATAACCAGTATACGGTCTGTTCGAACTTAAGTGGGCACTCGGGGCACTTTTCCCGTCGGTTAGAATGACTCACTTAAGTCACCTTTTTTTTTAGTCGAATTTTATCCGCATCTGATAACTTTTCAAAAACTGCTTGGTCCATAATTAAACAAAATACATGTTCATTTCAAAGTACAAGAAAGCCGACTGAACTGGTTATTGATGGTACAAAATACCGTATTGTAACGATTTTACGGGTTCTATTAATTTTTTATTTTAAAACAAAACACGAAATAGTTAATAAACTAATTTATTAAAAAGTAACACTAATTTATTTATAACTTACAATAATTTATTTACAAGCTTATGTCTGATATATTTTAACAACCGAGCGAACGTCTACAGAACTTTCATGCCGAACTGTCCAACGCTGAATTCAATTCGAACTGTGTCCCACTCCGGCCGCGTGCATTTTATATCCGAAGCTGTTGTTCTCGTATTTTCTGGAAGCCGACAGAATGTCTGGTCTAGTTTATTCCGCCGTCGGAATTCTCTAGGCTGTCGCCTAAGGCGCGTCGACTAGACGGCTGTGACGCAAGAGGCAGTCTGACGCCGGCTGGTGTCGACGAATCATTACACTGCCCCTTCTTAAAAACGTTTCGTCTCGGAACGTTCCTCGTGACAGCCTTGAAGGAGGATGTCGAAAGCGGCAAGCTGGACCCTTTTTACAACTTCCGGTCTGGAAGAAATAGCAGTCCACGGTTTTCTTACTGCCGACAGCTGCCTGTGGGTGGTGATTGCAGACTAGGACTTCAATTCCCGTTCCGTTGAAGATGACTTCTATCATGCTTCGAATGACCCTCCAGTCCAGTCCATCTAGTCCGCAGCCTAACTTAGGATGCTGAATTTCTATTTCAAAATCGTATTCCTGAAGTCGTTCGATCCATCGTGCGACTTGTCCTTCAGGATTCTTGAATCGGAGGAGCCATTTTAAAGCGGCATGGTCCGTCCGCAGGAGGAAGTGACTGCCATATAAGTACTTGTAGAAATGTTCTACGGTCTTTACCACGGCTAGCAATTCCCTTCTAGTGACGCAATAATTTCGCTCCGGCTTTGACAGGACTTTACTGAAATAGCCGATCACCTTCTCCTGCCCATCTTGAATCTGGGAGAGTACGCCACCGATACCAACATTGCTAGCGTCAGTGTCTACGACGAACTTGCCTTCTGGGAGAGGGTAACTCAGAATAGGAGCACTTATCAAGTACTGTTTTAGTTGTTCAAAACTAATTTGGCAGTGTTGGTCCCATTCAAATGGGTGACTTTCTTCGGTGAATTTCGTCAACGGCTTAGCGATATCTGCAAATCCGTGAACATAGCGCCGATAGTAAATGCACAGGCCTAGGAAACTCCTTATCTGATGTTTATTTTTGGGAGTTGGCCAGTCTTTCAACACCTGAATCTTCACTGGGTCCACGGCGATTCCATTCCCATTGACAATATGGCCCAGATAATTAACTTCCTTCTGGAACATGTGGCACTTCTTGCGACTAAGCTTTAGTCCAGCTCCGCGAAGCCGCTGGAATATTCCTTCCAGGTTCGTCAGGTGATCATCGAACATTTTTCCCACTACGATTATGTCGTCCAGGTACACCATGCACGTTGTCCAGGACAGACCCTTCAGAACCGTCTCCATTAGACTCTCGAATGTCGCTGGAGCATTACATAACCCGAACGGCATCACCGTGAATTGCCATAGACCCATACCAAGAGGAAACGCCGTCTTTTCTCGATCTTCGGGCGCTAGTTCCACTTGCCAATAACCACTCTTTAGATCTAAGGTCGAGAAGATCTTTGAACCGGCCTGGGTGTCCAGGGTGTCATCAATCCGTGGCAGAGGATAGCTATCCTTTTAGGTGACATTGGTGAGCAATCGATAGTCTACGCAGAACCGTGTGGATCCATCCTTCTTCTTTACAAGCACCACCGGTGACGCCCATGGGCTGCTCGATGGCTCATTTACATTGTCTTTCTCCATCTCGCGAATAATGCGTTCTGCTTCTTCACGCTTCGTCAATGGTAACCTTCTTGGAGCTTGACGGATGGGTCTTTCTTCTCCGGTCTCTATCTTGTGTTTGACGATGTCGGTTCTTCCCTTAGGTCCATTTTCTACCTCGAACACATCTTGATAGCGAAAGATCAGGTCCTTCGCTTTTGTCTTTTGTTCTGGAGTCAATTCCTGGGCTGTTGACATGACCATTTCCAACAACTTCTTCGGGACCTTCCTCTCTTGCACGTTTGTTTCTAGTTGGCGGGAGATGGAGGACACCATGGCACAGTTTCCCAAGATCGTACCCTTCTTGATGTTGACGGGGAAACAGTTCACATTCATTAGGCGGACTGGTATTTCCTTGCTTGCTGTCAACAACATTTTTCCAACGAAAACTCCTTTTCCAATCTTCTGATCGTCAGTATTAGGTTCGATCATAATGACTTGCCCATCTTGGAAAGCGCCGTTCAGGTTTGCATCGACTATAACCTGGGTTCTGCTAAGCAATACGACATCTTCTGCAAGAACAACTCGAGCGGCCACGTCCTCTCGTTGATATAGAACCAACTCCTCGTTTTAACCGCCATCACGCCACGCTTCAGATCCAATTGGAACCCATGAGCGCACGGTGTTTGATGGGGGTCAATCCAATGGTAATGGTCACCTCTACTTCACCATGGACAGTCGCTGATGTTCCGGTTGCTGTCCTCAGTCTCCATTTAGTCGGCTCGGTGCGTCTTGATGACTTGATAACGTCGGGCCTCAAGATAGTCTTCGCCGCACCCGTATCCAATAACATGGTGTGAGGGATGTCATCAATGGTGGAATCCTCGAAGACACTGCTGGTTAATCGACGCAGGGCTATTACTTTTGTGGCTTTTGTCTTTGGGGGCCTTTGAATACGGGTCGACGTTTGCCCCTTTGCACCGACCCGGCTTAGTTTCCCTGTGGCTTCCTTCGTGGAGGATCTTGCCTGGCCTTGGGACACCACCTGCGAACATGTCCCTCTTCTTGGCAATTCCAACATACCAGAGGATTCTTCTGCCTCAGGACTTGTTCCACAATGCAGCGAATATCCTCCGTGGTGGTATGATCCTTGGGCCGCTCCTCTGCAGCAGATCGCACCTTGACGCTGGCGGGTTCCTCTTCTTGGGAGTCCATGGCAGCTGGTACCTTGACATGTCCTCTTGAGACTCGCTTCGCCGCCTTGTATTCCAAAGCGTAGGGCAGTGCGTTCTTGGATGTCTTAGAGTGGGCCATTCTCAATGCCTGCTGGTTGTCCGGGTCACGGATTCCATCTACGAAGGTCTGCATTGTCAAACATTGCAGGAATTCATCAGGCGCTGTAGGATATACCAACCGGGCTAGGCGCGCTACATCAGCCTCGAATTCCTGAAGACTCTCTCTGGATTTCTGGCAACGGTTTCTCAGCTGCGCATGCTACACGTCGGTCAGATGCGCCTGGCCACAACGCATCTCCAGCCTGTTCACCAGCTTGTTGAAGTCTTCTTGTTCCTCTGCCGGCATCATTTGTAGCACATCGCTAGCGTCCCCCCTCAAGGCCACAATTAACGAAGTGGCTTTTTCACTGGCCGTCCATCCGTTCGCCTTTGCTGCCGCTTCGAACTGTTTGAAATAGTTAGGCCAAGATGACTTCCCATCGAACGTCGGTGGTTTTATTTTCAATTTAGAAATTTCCGCTGGTCCTACCACAGTTTGGGCCTCATTATTTTCTGGTATTTCTGCTGATGACGGATCCCCGAACAGTCGAAACCATGATTTGCTCGAGATTCTTAATTTTGTTATCCTGCTGGAATAGTATTTCTTCAACATTTTCCTGTAGATTCCTCGTCTCTTCTGATATTTTTACCACTAGTTTATCTTCGAGCCCTTTTGATTCTTCTAGAAATTCATCCTTCAAATTTCCAGACTGTTCTCGAAGTTTATCTTCTAAATTTGTAGATTGTTCCAGCAATTTAATTTCCAGATTTGTCGACTGTTGTATCAATTTATTTTCAAGTTTCTCCTCTAAAATTTTCACATTTTCTTCAGTGTTTCTACAATATTCCATTAATTTATCTAGATCGTCTTTCAAATTTCCGGATTCCGAGTAATTCATTTTTGAAACTTCTGGATTGCTCCTTTAATTTAGCTTCTATATTTCCAGATTGTTCCATCAATTTATTTTGCAATTCATCTTTGAAGTTTCCAGATTGTTCTTTTAATTTCTCGTCTAAACTTCTTGATTGTTCCAGCAATTCATCTTTGAATATCTTACTTAAATCTGCAGGACCGCCCGAGATTTCAAAAAGAAAGGTTTCCGGGTCCTCTCCCGCTTCTAGCAGCGCTTGGTGAAGTCTCTCTTGCAAAATTGATTTCCAATTCGCGTTCTTCTAATTCGGCTTTTAATTCTGTCACTTTTAAGTCTTTCAGCAGCACTTTCTTTGGAGCCATTGTTTTTTTTGACACTGCACATTGTTTAATAATGTGTTCAATTTAATTCAATTTTAATTGTTTATTTATTTTCACGAACCTCACACCTGGCACCAATGTAACGATTTTACGGGTTCTATTAATTTTTTATTTTAAAACAAAACAGAAATAGTTAATAAACTAATTTATTAAAAAGTAACACTAATTTATTTATAACTTACAATAATTTATTTACAAGCTTATATCTGATTTATTTTAACAACCAAGCGAACGTCTACCGAACTTTCATGCCGAACTGTCCAACGCTGAATTCAATTCGAACTGTGTCCCACTCCGGCCGCGTGCATTTTATATCGGAAGCTTTTGTCCTTGTATTTTTTTGGAAGCTGACAGAATGTCTGGTCTAGTTTATTCCGCCATCGGAATTATCTAGGCTGTCGCATAAGGCGCGTCGACTAGACGGCTGTGACGCAAGAGACAGTCTGACGCCGGCTGGTGTCACGAATCATTACAGTATGATTTTTAAAATTTTAGATCAAGGGAGGCCGTGAAGAGGAAAACATACAGCTTAAATTAACTCATACGCACGTTTTGGTTAACACCACTGGTAAAATATCGTTCAATTTTGAATGCATTTTGAAGTTTTGTAAAAATCATTTTGAATAAACTGTTGTATTTGCTAATTTACGCCATACGTTTTGCTTTCACGGCCTCCCTTGACCTAAAGTTTTAAAAATCATACAGTACTTAGATCCGCACAATGTAGCTAAAGACTTCTTTATTAATATTCCCCAAAAAATTACTACAAACGAAAATGTAATGCCTATTCCCTCATCAGCTACAGAAGTTGAATACAGCAATCAATCTATTTTTCGTTTCCCTGTAACTGAAAACGAGGTAATAAATGTCATTTACACCTTCAGAAATAATTGTCCTCCAGACTGCTATAGTTTTCCAGTTAGGCTATTGAAACAATTTGCTTTTCTTATTTGTAATCCTCTAGCATATTTAATTAATGAATCGCTCAAATCCGGTCATTTCCCGAAATCTTGAAATATTCAACTGTTATTCCCATTTTTAAGAAAGGATGTGATAATGATCTGACAAACTATCGTCCTATTGCGATTTCATCATATATTATTGAAAAATTATTTTATAAAAGAATACATGATCTTTTTAATCAATTTGATCGTTTCACGCCTTGTCAACATGGTTTTCGATATTCAACAAGTACAGGCCTTATCAACTTCACAAATACTTTGATTGAAAATTTAGATTTAGTTAACATAAACTGGCTACGTTCATGGACTTAACTAAAGCTTTTGACCGTGTCACTGTTGTTACAAAAATTCTTTGCAAATGGTATCAGAGGTCCTGCTCATAATTCATTAAAAGTTTCCTATCTAATAGAGTCCAGCAGGTTATTGTTAATGGAGTTCTATTACAAAAACATGTTGGCAATACAGGCATGCCTCAAGGTTCTACATTAGGCCCTCTGCTATTCTTAGTTTATATTAATGATTTACCTGCTAATCTAGGCAATCCTTTTGTCTTTATGTGTGCCGATAACTGTACAATATTAAATTCTTCTACAAGCAAATTGCAGCTTATTACCAATAGTTCTGTAGTAGTTATACTATGCCAGTTCTGCGCCAATTTGCCATAAGATTTAACATAGGCCTCGAAATTGCAATTTTTGCGCGGATGATGGTCAGGGGGGTGAGGTAAGAAGGGGGAGGGGGTCGCGCGCAAGCAGCAGCAGAAGCAAGACGCGGGCAAGCCGGAGCGGGAGGGACAGACGCAGCAATAGATATCTAGACTCGCGACCTTGGTACATTTTTGGGCATAGTTACAGCGGTTTTTGGAAACGGAGGGGTGTTTCACGAATTCTACCTTAATTTTTTATTTTTTTCTTAACCCCATCTTATGTGTTAAATAGCGCGTCGAGTTATAACCAGCGCCAATAGATGTTTATTTCAAGATACAATATCAGCGGTTTTTGGAAACGGGGAGGTGTTTCACGAATTCTACCATTAGTTTTAAATTTTTTTAACCCCATCTTATCTATTAAACATCGCGTCGAGTTATGACCAGCGCTAATAGACGTTTATTTCAGCGGGAAGGGGGTTGTGCGCAAGCAGGAGGTGAACGCTGCAGTGGATAGTGACCTTGGTACATTTTACTCCTTATAGGTTTTCGGTTTAGTAAATTAAATTTTGTATTAGCACCCTTATCACATTATCCATCTTACTTTTCACTTTCGTACACGTTTAGAAACTGAAATTACAGCTAAACGATAATCATTTGTTAAGCAAATTGAAAGACTGTATTGTGGGCGTGCTTGTACAGCGCTCGCGGTTTCTTATCTCTTTGACATACGTTTTTCTTTTGCATGAGATATTTCTGGAATGTTAATACTTGTTGAGATACGTCAGCGGATAGCAACACTCGCGACCTTAGTACATTTTTTTGAAATTTAGAGAGAGCAGCGAGATAAAGAAAACGAATCAAGGTCGAATCGCACGTGATTAAGCGCTATTATCTTACGTAACTTGAAACGCTCATTACTTTAAAATAATAATATGATAAGCTGAGAATGAAATTAGAAGTAGATACAACGAAATTTAGCAAATTAATTTCAAACGGAAGTCGTTTCAGTACGCATCATGAAGCAAATTTTCTTTCAAGCTGATTTAGGAATCACTTTTAAAACGAACACTACTTAACTGTTTCAAACTGAACGTAAAATTTACTCTATTGCAAAAGCGTTGTAAATATCTGAGAAACGAAAACTGCGAAGCATTGTATTCAATTTAAAAAACTTTTAAAAACGAACACTAATTTATAAATGATACAAAAATCCTCGAATGTGATTGGTTGATTCATATCTATTGAAATCTATTTTTATTTTAGAAACCAAACAATTTTAACTAGAATTATCGTCTTAAAGGGTGGTCACACTAGCTCCGATATTAAAAATCAATTTAAAAACAACTTCATACTAACAAATGTATACGGTTACAGTAGGATCGTAATGGACTGGAGTATAATGCCGAGTACGTCAGATCACCGAACAAAATCAAGCAAATTTATTTATCTATTTTTTCAGACATTCAGTAGAATTATTCCAAACCCTCTGATAATGGATTACGATAAACTAATCATACTAGTATTTGACAGGTGACCTTCTTGGTACACATAATATAAAGTTACCAAAACAGGAATATGTCGGGAATGCAGAGTTCTTCCTAATTCGGCAATACAATAATGAAGTGTAACCGTATTGTTCTACCGTACAAGCTCTGCTGAATCTGGAGCCAGTGTGACCAAACCTTTAGCCGGAATTGCTAATGTGAATAATTAAACGTATTTTTTAAGTGCTGAGAGGTGAGAGGGGATTGCATTGAATAATTTTTTCCATACTTAAAATTAATTGCGGTTTCAATTTTTTAATAAAACATAATGTCATTTAACAGTTGCAGAGAATCCGTGGACATTCTATATATAATAAATGTTATGGAACAAATTATATGCTCAAGACCGTAGTCCAAATATATTTCAATAAAAAGTTAAAGCGTTATACTTAAACGGATGAGGTCGTTGGTCAAAAATATTAACTTAAACAAAACGGCTTTTATAAGCAGATAATATATGTATTATTATTGTTCGCAATTTAAAACAGACTATTATGTTGACGTAAGCAAAAATACTTTAATCGGTCGAAGCGTGGAAACGTATATGATAATTACTATCTATACCAGGTACGTTTTTTTTTAAGTGCATACATTCCTAAATCGGGTTAAAAAAGAATTTTTTTTTTACTAGTTTAGATAATTGCATAGGTATTTTACTCAATCTGATTGTCTATATGTTTGGACGCAGCTAATTCGTCAGTATTTTACCGGGGAATTTACCACGCGATATCTGCTGCGTTTACTTTTGTGTACAATACAGTGACACGTGACTGAATTTCTTAATACAATTCTTGATACAATTTTTACATTTAGACGTAGGTGATTATCATTTCCCATTCCAACACGCGTGCAGTCACTTGCATTAACCATTGGTAAAAAATTTGTACATATTTCGAACGTCTCACTCCAACTACGCATGACATCGCGCACTACTGGAACGCACACTGTGTTATGGAGTGTACGTCTAAAGGCACTATCTCTAATGCTAACAAACTGAATAAGATATTTGCATATATATATGTTAAGACTTGTCGAACAGATAAATTAAAATTTTAATTATGCTAATTCTGAACATTCTACATGTTCACAGATTTTCTGCAATAGTGGAATAATTTATAAATTGTTTTAATTAAACAGGGTCAATTCTTTTATACAGGGTGCAGTTTAAGCTGCTCGAAAAGTTACATACACAAGAGATGTAGACAGAATAACAGATATTTTTTAACTACTAAATTTATGATTTTCATTTGCGCGCGCTTCAACCTTGAATGCATAAACGTTGCATAAACTGAGTTGCAGTATTCCAGATGAATAATCTGTCACGTGACCTATTAGAGCGCATTCGACTGAACGTACGGAGTGTTTCTTTTTCTCACTCTTACAAGCACTGAAACGCAGTCGCTCTCCCTCACACTTCTGCTCATCGCGTGCATCGAGCATTATGTTGAATGCACCCTTAAATTGCACGAATACGATCAGTGGTGTCTCATATAATTAGCAGCATAATAGATGCTTTCGATTATGCATGCCAGGATGCACTGAGTAAACTTAAACTCTAGGTTTTCAAGTAGTGATCGGATAATTAAAATTAAAAATAATCTGTCATCCAATTATCTCTGTTGTGATATCATATTTTGCAATGAAATAACTGAACAATTATTGAATTCATTTTTGCTAGAAAAAATAAACTCACATACATACATACGTTCTTCTGTTGAAACTCAGACAGAAACAGACAAAAAGCATTTCGATAAAGAAACTCAAACAAGAGAGATCAATCATAGGGAAACTACTACGAGGAAAGTGCAGAAAGATTCAAACACTTTACGTTCAGCAGCTAACAACTCCAAAGTGAGTAATGGAATATCAAGTAAATCAAATAAGGTATTAATTTTAAGTGACAGCCATGGTAGATACATGAGCTCTTCTCTGAATGAAATCTTACCGAATTCCTCAGTTGTGGGATTAGTCAAACCAAACGCTAAAGTAAAGGATGTTTCTGCAAATCTCAGTCAACTAGTAAAGACATTCACCAAATCTGATTATATATATTTTATGGCAGGGACAAATGATGTCCATCAATGCTACGATAGTGAATCCATTGGAAATTTATTGCAAGAATTCGAAACTGTTATGCTTAATACAAGTCACACTAATATAATCTTATCGACAATTCCATTTGTATATCACAATAAGCAAATTAACAATATTATTGAACATGTAAACTACAAAATTTATAATTTAGCCCGTAATTACGAACATGTTAAAGTTTTCTGTATAAATACAGTGATCACGATAGACGATTACGCATTCGATGGAATTCATCTGAAACTAACAACAAAGAGATATATCAATCGTATGTTGCACAACTTTATTTCCAACAATTCCACACAATCTGTTAAATCTAATGTAAGGTCCAGTGATGAAACTAGTGAAGATGAAGTAAATGATGCAGTGCGAAAAATACACTTGATGGAGCAGATGGAGAAAAAGGAAAAAACTAGTCCGGGCAAGGAGTTTCCTCATGGAGCCATCTACCAGAATCATGGCAGTAGTGCCATTTTGAATGCAACATCGATATCTGGACTGATCAAGGAATCACTTCATGGTGACAATATGTACAATCCCGGCAGTAGTGTCAGTCAGTCGAATTTAAATAGTTTTTTATAAGGATATGTTTTTACAATGCCCGCAGTCTCCGGAACAAACTGGATGAATTGACCTTGTATATGTTTGAACAAAATATGCCTGATATTATATCGTTTAGTGAACACTGGTTATTACCAGATGAAATAGTAATGTATCAACCAGATAAATACAGTCTGGTTTCAAGCTTTTGTAGATCCATAAATAAAGGTGGCGGAGTTGCGAGCTTTGTAAAAAGGAATGCTAATTTTAGCACAAAAAAATACAACAAAATAACTATTGCTAATATTGAAAAGAATTTTGAATTCTGTAGCTGTGTATTAAATTTAGAGGGTACCCAAATTTTAATAATAACTCTCTATAGATCTCCGTGTGCGAACATTGATATTTTTATGTGTAACATGTATTGCCTGTTAGAAAGTACTTTCTCTTTTCGCGGATTCTTAATTATTGGAGGTGATTTTAACATAGATTTTAGTAAAGATAGTCCTGACACTAGAGGTGTTACTGGATTGTTTTCTTCATTTGGCTTATATCCATGCATTAATTGTAACACACGAATTACCAGATCTTCTTCCAGTAGAATAGACAACATATTTACCAATATTGAACCCAATAATTATGATATAAAGGCAACAGACCCCGGATTATCTGATCATCATTGGCTGTGTTTCAATTTAAAATTATTTGACCATAGCAGTAAAAAGTTGCAGAGAACTAAAGGTAGAAACTTTGGCAAAGATAATATTCATAATTTTAAAATTTTATTAGAAGGAGAAACTTGGGCTTTTTTAAACTCAAGTAAAAACTCTAATGATAAATTCAGTTCTTTTATAACTACCTTCAATTATTACTTCAATGCAGTGTTTCCTATAAAATTTATACAACCAAAGCGTATACCTAAAAGTTGGGTGACTAATGATATTATTGAAGAAGGAGCCACGTTAAGGCATATCTACAATAATTTAAAATTGAACAATGATCCGACAGCCTTATCCCAGTATAAGGAACGAAAAAAGCTTCATAAAAATGATATTAAGAGGGCTAAACGTAAAAATAATGATAATTATATGTTTGAATTGGCTTCCGGTTGGAACCGCGTCACGTTGACTTCTACTGCCGACGTTTCGTTCTTCATTGCAGAAAAACTTCTTCAGGGCTGCTGCTGCTGGTGGTGTTGCTGCGGCTTCGGGTTAGTCGTCGAGACTGAGTGGGTACGTTTGTTGTCGTGGTATTTATAGTGGTCGGTGGGGGTAGTGAGTCGGAACGGTGACCGGGGATTGGTCTGTTGGGGCGTGACGGATCGTTAATGAGATGTTTCCAGGCATTGTGGAGGTAAAAGCCAGTATCACGGTTCAGATTAAGTCTCTAACTCTAACTCTAAGATTAATCTGAGGCCAATTCAAACATGGACGACGGCCGCGGAAGCCTTCAAGTTAGATAATTATATTTTAAATTCGCATAATAGAATTAAAGCTGCGTGGAATATTATCAAATTGTATTCAAATAATGCTAATGTAACTCCAGATTACATAAATGATACTGATGGAAGTAAATTGTTTGATAGTAGTGACATTGCCAATGCATTTAATGATTTTTTCATTGAAACCGTTCATGAGGTAACATCTAAATTTCAAAATCTTAATACACCATCATCCAAAAGAAATTGTCCGATGAACACAATTTATTTAAATCCGACTAATGAAACAGAAGTTTATAATATTATATGCAGCATATCATCCAAAAATTCTTCCGGTGCGGATGGCATTCCCTGTAGTATAGTTGGTCATGTAGCAGATGTCATCACATATCCTCTTACCATTTTAATAAATCAATCGTTTCTTGAGGGCGTGTTTCCTGATACACTCAGACTCGCCAAAGTTGTGCCAATACATAAAAAGAGTGATGTACACGACATAACAAATTACAGGCCGATTTCCCTTTTATCTGTCTTTTCAAAAATTGTTGAAAAAATAATGTTTAACCGGTTAAGTGAATTCTTCTCTAGAAATAACCTACTAAGTGATTGCCAGTTTGGGTTTAGAAAGGGTTTATCTACGCAGGATGCTTTGGTGAACGCGCTTAATCATATTATTAATGGTATAGAAAAACATAAAAGGGCAGTTGGTGTGTACTTTGACTTAACAAAGGCGTTTGACACCATAGACCATGGCATACTGCTGGACAAACTTCGTAATTACGGAATAAGGATTACTGCCTTGAGTTGGTTGGAAAGTTATTTAGGCAATAGGACACAGGTAGTTAGTTGGGGTGGAACAATTTCTCATAGGAAATCCGTCAAAAGTGGAGTACCACAGGGTAGCATACTTGGACCCTTTCTATTCTTAGTTTATGTAAATGATTTACCAGAAACGCTTCAGGGTAACCTATGCTGCTATGCAGATGACACGTCAGTAATTTTATCTAGCTCTTCACAGAATGATTTACTTTCAAGCCTTCAGAAAATTATAGTCGATATGAAATCATGGTGTCTTGCAAATTCCCTGGAACTAAACATGTCAAAAACTAACTTAATATACTATTCTAAGGCTACTACTGAGCAAAGTAATTTACACATAAATCTGGATGAGTGTATATTAAATTCTACTAACAGCGTAAAATTCTTAGGATTAATATTTGACAATAAACTCACATGGAGCAATCATTGCTTCGACCTATCTAAAAAACTAAATTCCTACTGCTACTTAATAAGAAGACTATCAGGAAATGTCAACCCAGACATACTCAAGCTTTTATATTACGCGAACGTTCAGTCTCGCCTATGCTATGGTGTTTTATGCTGGGGTAATTCTGCCCATGCAACTGAAGTGTTTACTGCTCAAAAGTCAATCATAAGAGCATTATCAGGTGTGTCGAAAACGCATACTTGTAGATTACTTTTTAAAAAGCTACGTTTACTAACTTTATCCTCTTTGTATATATTATCCTGCATAATGTATGTAAAACAACATTCTCATCTATATACTAATACTGTCAATGTTAATACTTTACATAATACTCGTTTGAGTAAGAGAAATCTCATTTACTTACCTCAACATAGAACTCAGCTATTTCATATCAGCTTTACCTACACTGCCCTAAAAATCTTCAATCATTTGCCAAAACATCTAAGGGACTTACATACAAATTCTTTGGAAAATAAGGTAAAATCTATTCTACTGGAGAAAGTCTTTTATTCTATCGATGAATTCCTGCTACACCGAATTATTTAATTCATTTTGTGAAAATTTTTTGAAATTTTGTTAAATTTTGTGTTAGGTCACGTGTAGTTTTTTATATCTGACCACATACGCTTGTATGGGCTGTTTTAGTTTTAGTTTTAGTCTTTGTTTTTCAGTCTTTTAGTATTTTATAGTCAATACGACATTGTCGATATTTACAATTGTAAATCTAAAGACAAATAAATATTATTATTATTATTATTATTAATAATCCGATAAGGGTGCTATAGAATTTAATTTACTAAACTGAAAACGTATATGGGGTTAAGAAAAAAATCGAAACTGATGGTAGAATTCCTGAAACACCATCCCTTTCCAAAAAACCGCTATACGTATAAAAAATGTATCAAGGTCGCTCTCCACGCTCGCCTGCGTCCCCCCCTCTTCGGCTGTTGCTTGCGCGTGACTCTTGTCTTAAGCTTCTGCTTATTGCTGAATGATAAGATGTGGACGGCACATACCATCCACTTTACTTACCTATATATTACAGTAAAAGTGATGATGATAATGATAAGACACACACAGACACCGCAGATGATACGTACTCTCTCGCAGATATAAACAGAAAGATGAACAAATTTATTTACTACCCAAATTTAGAGCCTGTTTTGGTAACTTTATATTATGTGTGCCAGAAAGGTTGCCTGTCAAATACTAGTATCATAATCCATTGTTATAGGGTTTGGAATGATTCTAGTGAATATGTCCGAAAAAATAAATAAATAAATTTGCTTGATTTTGTTCGGTGATCTGACGTACTCGGCAGTAAACTCCAGTACATTACGATCCTAGTGTGATCGTATACATTTGTTAGTATGAAGTCGTTTTTAAATTGATTAGTATTTATAATCTTAATCGTAATTAATATACATACATAATGTAGCAACAGTTTTATTAGTTCTTATTATTACTTTAGTACTAAAATAATTAATACTTACATATGTACATATAAATCATATAATTATTATTATAAATTCTAATTAATAAAATTAGTCGCAATTCCTATTGAAAGAATAAATCACTAAATATTTCTCTATATTGTCAACTGTTAGAGATTGTCTGCGGTCACTTAAAATAAATTTATAAACTGAAAATACTCTTTCAACGTCGCAAGACGTTATAGGAGCAAATTTAAATTTGCTGATGAAATGTGGTTCCAAATCTAACTCAACTGAAAAGTTACCATTGAAAACCTCATTAATTTCGTTTAGTTTTTTAAAGCCTACATTTTTTTCTATAACTGAACAGAACTTGTTTTTTACATTAACTGATCCCTTTAATTTGCAAATTTTATCTTTTATTTTATTCACAATAGAAACAGATTCATGCAATGGGAGTCCTTCAGTTTCTAAATTTGTTATTGCATCTGCAATACAAACAAAATTGCTTTGAAATATGCCAGTTAATTTTTTAATAATGGATCGCTAAAAAGGTTTACATATTTTTCTATAGCTACTGAACTGTCGGAACTAAAATTGCATATTACCTCTTTTATTCCATTATAATTTGTTGAAACAAAATCTACAGCTTTTAGCCAGGTACCCCACCTAGTTAGCACAGGTTCTGGGGGCAGTGAATTCCTGGCAATTTTTCTTTGTATACTTGAACACGTAGGGGTCTTTAATAAATACTTTTTTTAATGTTTGTTACCAAAGTGTTTACACGAGGAAACTCTAATCTGACAGTTTCGGCAACTCTGTGTAAACCATGAGCTAGACAGGTACAATGAATTAATTTGGGATAAAATATTTTGAGATTTTGTGCTGCTTTTAACATATATGGGGCAGCGTCTGTTACCATTAATAATATGTTGTCTATTGGTATTTTCTCAGGTAAATAAAAACTGCTTAAGCATTCATTGATAAACCGAGTGACTGTCAGATTATTTGTTTTGTCGAGTTCTTTTACATTGATCAAATAACTATTACTTGGTTCATTTTCATTCAAGCTCCCCAAAACAAAATTTGCAATATACTGTCCTTTGACATCAGTGGTTTCATCAACTGAAAACCAGATCGGTTTACTACCAATTCGCTCCTTAATGGCCGCCATTACAGATACATAATTTGAGTCGACAAATTTCTTACGTAATGTTGAAGAACTGGCAATTTTAAAATCTGGAGAATAAGTCTTAAAAAATTTTTGGAATAAAGGATGGTCGACTTTTTGCAGAGGAATATTTAAACTTAGCAAGAGGTTACTCAAATCCTTAGAGAAATTCTCCTGAGCGGAATTTTTCACTTGTTGATTGTTTGTAAGCAACTGTTGAACCATAGCGGGAGGGGTTTGCTTCTTTTCCTTATGAATTTTAGTTCCCAAGTGTTGATCCACTTGAAATTTTTTATCACAACTAATCTGCGAAAAATATACAAAATTTGCATAAATATATATATATTTTGACAAAAATATAGATACTTATTTAAAGACGCATTTTTGTTAAATAAATAATAAAAAAATAATACTAAACTTACCCTCTTTTTGCAGACGGTGCAAAAAATATGACACGAGTCAATTATTTGCAAGTCCTTTTGTCGGCAATCCATCTCTTTAGTAGAAAACTTTTGTCTGTTACTTGCTTAGGCATTTTAGCACACTTGGAAAACTAACGCGTTTGAATAAACAGTAACAACTGAACAAATACTAAATTTTCTGTTTACGAAATAGACAAAAATAAATGGAGAGGGTTAAAATTCATCCCTGTTAATATTTAGCAACCAATCGCAAAATTCTATATTCTACAATTAGGAAAATATGTTTAACATAAAATTATCACATTCTCAGTAACTAATAAATCCTCTAATCGCAGAATTCTAAATACTATTGGGAAAACATGTTTACCATAAAAGTATCACTTTCTCGGTAACTAATAATCCCTTTCACAGGTGCAACACTATCATTTTATTTGTTCTCGCAACCAGGCAAGGAAGATTAAGTAAGTCCCGCATTTCCGGTATTTCAGAAGAAAGAAGCAAAAACCGCTGAAATATGCAAAAAGTTATTTTGCATATGCATTTATGAAAAATTGTCAAAATATGCATTCATGCACTTAATATGCTTTTTGCATATATTCCAACCTTTATTGATTACCATCTTACCAGTCTATTCTGAAGAATTGTGTCAACAGTAAACCAAAAGCTTAAGGGCGTTTTCACACACACCGGCAAAACCGGAGCCGG